>CAWUFW010000825.1:0-562500 GCA_963921515.1 Calotriton arnoldi | reverse complement strand
CCGAGTTTTCCTGGAATAGAGGGGGCATGTTATCCCTGTTCCAGATGCAATATGTGTTTGGGCTTCTTTAGCATACCTTTTGTGTATATGAAGCACATTGGATGGCTCATTTGAATGACAGTCACTCGTGTACTGCCCAAAGCATGTATGTCCCGCATGCCCCCTCCCCCAAGGAAACCAGCATTAAAAATGCAATAGGTCTCGCCTTTTAAGTTAAAGCCATTTGCTTTGCTATACAATACCATTAGCAAAACAAATGGCTTTAACTTAATCAAAGGCGAGACCTATTGCATTTTCAATGCTTGTTTTCTATTTCTTACTAACTCCATTATAACCCTCCATGGCAAAACAATCTGGAGATGGAGTCGATGCTCATGCCCACTATCGTCCTAAGGAGGAGTCACCTACCTCGTGACTACAATTCTTCCAAGACAAAAACAAAGTGCAAACATCCGAGCCCAATACCAGATGGCGATCTATGCACAAGTATACGAATCTACAGCTCCACATGCCAAGCTCAGATACATTCTGGTAAGTAGCATTTTCCTTTCCCTATTAATGCCATATCCTGTATATATCTTAACGTGCATAAAACAAGTTATTTTAATTTAGTCATAATTTAGTAGAGGCCCAAACATTTTGGATCCTTTTTGAAGGTCTTGTGTCTTGAATCTAAAAGAGCCTTGTAGAGTGACACTTACTGGCTTAATGAATACAAATTGTGCGGGTCTGCTTGGTAGGCTATCACTTTTGGGAAGAGGTGCTTACGAAGTGCCACTTTTTGATCACAGAACAAGCCTGAATGAGTTCAATAAGGCAGGTTTTAAAACATACCTGGGATGCAGAGAGTTTAAAAGGGGCTATTGAATAGTAAAGAGGGTGCACACATTGTGTGTCATGCCAGCTGCAATGTTGCATGTTTTCTACACAATTTTTTTTTTAGGAGGCAGAATTGGTAGTATTAATAAAATTGTGTTCTTTTCCATATAATACAAAATTGTCAGTCGTCGAGTATTACTAAACTTCGGAGTGGGCTAACGCTACTCAGCAACAGTAGATATTCAGTTTTTTCATAAAAGTCTCTCTTTTCGTATCAACTGTTTGTATTTCTGGCACTTTCCATTTTTTGTTTTACAAATCCCTCTGAACTGTCTTCATCCAGGATATTCCAGATGTCAGCCACCTGCCGTACGTCTCTGGATGGAGGACCTACCCCCTATTTTTTGGCACAGCCATTTTTGCTTTCGAGGGAATTGGCGTGGTAAGCATGGCATGAGTTTCTGCATGATGTAAGTGAGTGTGTTGCAGGTAGACATGGGAAAAACAATCTGATTCTGACTATGCAAGGATGTCTTCCAGATCTGAGCTACACCACAGTTCAAATCACAAAAATCGTATTTCAAATTGATAATTTTTTCCCCAAACCCATTGTGATTATGAAATTAAATGTTAGTAAACTGAATTTTTACTAGGGTTGGTTTGCATGATGATGTGTGAATGTCACCGATACAAATCTATAAGCAAGGGTGTCAATTAGTTGAATGCATTTTATTCCACGTGTTAATCTACACTTGCACACCAAGAATGAGCTGACCAAGAGGTTGTGATTTGTCAAATCTGTCTGCTCCAGATTCCTCACTGGTGATTGTGGAGTGTGTAAAAATTAGTTCTAGGAACGGTGAACCCAGCCTGCAAAATATGAAAGTCTAATGGATGAGATTTGTGATTTGTGTGACATTTGAAGTAGGTGATTCCTGTTGTGTGGCTACTTATTGCTGGTTTTACCTGACAAGTTTCAGTTTCTCAATGCTGATTCTTGGTTAACATAAATATTCCTGATTTGCAGGATAGTGATTTTAGGTTTGCAGATCATTTTGGCAGATACCTGTTGATGGTGATTCTTGTTTTGTGAGTTGTTTTTCCAGATGTGTAAATGTATTCCTGGTTAGGGGATGCTCATTTCTGCTTTGTGGTTTGTTTTTCGGTTTGTGTGTGGTCATTTCTAGTTTCCCTAGAATTATTTCTAGTTTTCTAATGCTGATCAATGGTTTGTCAGGGATGAATACTAGTTTGAGGATAATTATGCTAGTTTGATGATGATTAGTTTGTGTAAGGATGATAACTCATTTAACAATGGGAATTCTTGGATTGTGGAGGGCACTTCCTGGTTTGCAGGTATTGATTTCTCTTTTGTACCTTTTTAATTTTGGTAGAAATTCTTGATAAATTGCATGAGAAATTTCGAAAAGCTGGGCTGTGACCTGTACTGAAAAGTAAAAAGATAACACCTCTGAATACACACTGGCCGTCTTTGGGGCTGGGTTGGGCTTGTGACTTAGTGGCCAAGTGGCGTTTGAGGCATCGGATCAAGGGGTTCTGCCAGTGAAAGCGCTTCTTGCAGAAACGAGCTATTACCCACCTCTAAATGGGTCAGTGACACCGTGAAGTTGGAGGACTGGACAGCTGTCTTTTTGGAAGATACCCCACATTTGTCAGAGTTTTGCAGACAAATAAGGGGAAGACCTTCTACCAACTCTTATCTGGTTCAACCTATGAGCGATCAGGGCACATTTATTGTGAAATGTGAACTCTATGGATGAGCAATGAAGCTTGAGTATGTCTAAGATTTCGAAGGTTTACCATAAATCAATTTTTTTTAGTCCGGTTGAATATGTTGGAACATTTTCTTATTTTAGCTTAACCATATGGATTGTGCAATGTGCAGGAGTCAGATTAACCTGTTTTAAGGTATTAATGACTATTCTTTCTGCTGAATTTTGTATGACCTGAAATCGATGTAGCAAGTCATGTGAAATACCTTCACACCGTGCTCTGCACTAATCCAATGTTGCACCATTACATTAGTAGCTGAGTGATGCTATCAGCTTAACTTTGAAAATAAATGAACTAAGCAGCGTCTAGTTGAATTGTATCCAGCCATGAACTGGTTCTTGGATGTCTTGACATCTACAATTTGCTATGTGAACGTCATCAAACCCCAAAGGAGTAACTTGCTGGGAACCACAAACTCAGATCACGTCCACCTACAGCACAGATCTTTCACTACTGAGTGATGTAGAATGAATTATTTAAACGGCCTTCTCCAAGGAAATGAACTATATTGTGGATAAACTTAAGTCACAATTCAGAGGTTTATCATGAATGGGAACTAATCAGTCATTCACCAGAAGATATTTGCCATTAATGTGACACGTCATCTACAGTCAATTGGTTACACATCGTAGACGTCGCAGTAATGTTTACAGAAAACAAGTCTTTCTACATTGATTGTTGAGGGATATGTAAATACGCATACACCCTGTCTTTCTGAATTTGCTGAGATTTTAAAAATGTGAGTCTTACAAATGAGAAGAGTGGTCATTGCCTCCAGAAGGGGTCCTCTAGTTGTGCCCCTCAGACCGAATGCAGTCTTCAGCATGCACATTCATGTTGCAGCCATCAAAGCGGGCCTGTTTTCCAGAATAACTCTCAAGAAACCGCAGGGTTCTGTAAGGTATCTCAGTAGCTGGCGAAATATCTCAGTGAGAAACATACTTGCTACTGACACTTGTGTATTAGTTATGATTCCTGGTAGAGCAAACTCAGCCTTTATTTCTCAAATGCATGATAAAATGTTGCCAGTTTGTTGAACTGTGTAAGGCGCTTAGGATGAAAGCAACATATACATATCAAACACGAAGAAAATTGGCAGTGTGGCTTGTGATTTCTTACATTTTGTATTTGCTGCCAGTCGACCCTGTTTGGAAAGTCTTTGGAGCCACAAAAGCTCGTTATGGTCTGGCTTGGCAGTGTAGTAGTTGCCAGACAATTATGTGAGATGCAACAGAAAGGGGCTTTGGCTTTGCCTACCTGTTGGGAGCCAGGAGTACATGTTCTGGTTGGTCAAAAGTTATGTGCTTCCATAAAAAAAAGTTCTTGCCCTGCACAAAGCTGTGATCATTTTGTTTAGTTATCTAGGTGCTCGAGGCTGAACTTTCAAATGCACACACAACGACATTGCAATTCTAATAAAGTGTCTTGGATGACTAGATAATTTGTTTTTCTCTGGGAGCAGCACAGATGGGATGAGGGCAGTCATTAAACTGCATGGATTTTTCGGTCTGGCTTGACAATGCAAGTGTCACCTGACCTTTTAACCTACAGTAGTAATATTCTACAGTTCTTTGCTTCCACACAAATACATATCTATTACCATGCTAGGTACTTGTATTGCTTCACATAACCATTCAACATTTCTTCAAAGTGATACCTTGGCATTGCCAATGCTTGTTTTTCACTTGAAAGCATTGCTGTTTGTATTGTAGGCCGTGTTGGAACCCCTGTGCTGTGATGTTCCTACTCCAAATCATTTTACTCTATTTATCTCATTTAATTTCTATATAAATAGTGGTTTTAACTTTTACTTTTTAAGGTACAAACCTGGTACTGCATGATCATGCTTTGAGTGCAGTAGGCACTAGAGTTTAGCGGATGTGTACTCCCTTAACGAGAAGGACAGGACATCTGCCAGTTTTTGGCAGCTGTCCCGCATCCACCAAACTATAAATAAACTCCTTCGACAGTAAGAGGACACCGTGAAACAGATCCCACCTAGAAAAGAGAACACTGAACATTACAACAACAAAAAAAAACCTCCAGTTTTAAAAAGCAATGTAGCAAGCTTCATAAGCGAGAAGTGAAGTAAACCTAAGATAGGATAGGCATTGAAACACGTGATTCAAGAACCTACTTGTAAGACAAAAAACAAGGAAGATAGTGTGTCGTCTTAGGTTTACTGAGGAAATGTTCTAGGCGTTTTTTTTTGAGGGGGACGTTGATGGCGTACAACGTAGGCTTGATCCGCATAAGTACTTTGTAGGATAAGGGTTACAATTATGTTGTGTAGGGTAGTTGATCTTTTACGTGTACTGGAGAAGGGAGATTTGTGGCCCTCCACCTAACGTGTGTGAGCAGTGTCAGATTTGTCGTGGGATGGTGGATCTTCTGCCCTTCTAAGTGACCCTAGTGGATGTCAATATTCTTAGTGCAGTATTTGTGGTGTTTCTGTATGATGCGGGTAAGTATTGTTCCTGAATTAGATTCTTATAGACCCTAAAGTTCCCTGGTTTCTTGATTTGCTTGTCTTCTTCTAATGAGGACAGGTTACGCCTCTTTCCTCTTCCTATCATGTTTCTGTTCTCGAGTCTTATGCTCATGTGTCTGCTAAATCCTAGCCCAGTGTTCGTGCATGTGAGAATCCCACCTGAATTTAGATTTTCACCAGTGTTCTGTGGGGGCATTATTTTTTACAAGGTCCCCTTTTCAACCCTCTCTGCATTTTGATAGACCCCACCTATCTCTGGAGAGCCACTTTCCTTGACACCTTCTGCTTTGGGAAGGGAGGGTAGGAAGCAAAGAGGGCAGAATGGATGAGTGGCTGGGTGGATACCAGGCACATCCATCCAGGTAGATAGACAGATGGGTATGTACCAAGGACAAGTCAGCAGAGAAATGCTTATATGTATGTTATCTGTGGTAAGTGAGGGATAGCTCTGCTGCCTGCAGGGGAGTGCAGAGGAGCTCAGAAATGTAACACAAGAAAGGGAGAGCCTAGCTCACTGCCTAAGAGAGGGATCAGTCATTTAAGCAAGAAATAGTTTTGATTAATGCCAAACTGAGTGGCAGCTCTCGTGCATGTGATGTGGCACATGAAAGGCCGCGCTGCTGTCTGGCAGCAGGACGTTAGCAAGGCTGCCTGCACTAAACAAGGGATTGACTAGCTATGAAATGGATAGCTATGTCTCTAGCCAGGTCACAGTCTTTCACCGTTCCCAGAGCTGTTGTGTGCCTAATATCGTCCAAATGAATACTCTAGGGACATGTCAACAGCTAATTAAGCCTGACCAGGATAGTTAAATAGTTGGTTGTGTATTCGGAACACAATAGTGGGTACAGGGTACCGAAATCTGCCATTTTAATTCACTATTCCCACACCAATGGCAGCAAATTGCCAGTCTGAAGTGCAAGGATCACATGTGCATACACACATACATATGCATATGGACAGTAGATGGCACCTTTTATATAATGTGAAACAAGACAAGTATTCCTTGGAAATTGCACACTCTGGAGATTCCTATTGACCCCTGAGAAGGTGATGACAGAAGAAAGGTAAATGGGCTTCTGCAGATGGATGGCATTGTATGTTGTGCAGCCCAGTTTAAACTTTATTCTGGCTTCAATAGGCAGCCGATACAGGTCTGTCATCAGAGGGGTCATATTTTTTTTGCATAAAATCAGATTTTGGTGCCAAAAATAAGTCTAACTGCACAATAGATGATCACCTTCATTGCAATTATTTGCAGTGATGGACGTCCAGCCAGGATGCAATTGCATAGTCAGTCTTCTAGTGGACCAAGGTTTGTTGTGTAGGAAGTCATTTGGATGGAGGAAATGCTTCCGTTTTTTGACTGCATGAAGAGTGACACTGGCTTCGGAAGAAACTTGCTCAATGTGGTAAACTATAGAACAATTAGAATCGATCCACAGGCCTAAGAGCATGACCCTATTTGCCAAGGTAGCCGAGAAACCATCAGACCGCAAATCATTCAACCAGTCATCATACGCTGTGCTGTTGTGCTAATGCTTGGTCAAAATGAATTCTGTTTTCTATAGATTTAGTGTTAGTAGATTTAATGACATTCAGTCTTGGCGGTTGGATATAACGTTTTTTAGAACAGTAATGTCATCAGTAGAAGAAGTTTTGAATTGAAGTGAGCGTCATCAGCTTCCTGGTGAATGGATACTCTGGATTCTTCAGTCAAGGCTGTCGAAGGATTCATGTAGAGTTTAAACTACAGCGGTACAGGCACCTACCCTTGAGGAACACTGCAAACGATTGGAGCTGCATTGGAGGTAGAACTCCCCGTTTTTACCACCTTTACTAGCTGATAATGGTTCATTAAAATGATTCAAACCACTTGAATACAACTCCTTCAGTGGAGCTATCAGACTTTAGCACTTGTAAAAGTATGTGAAGATCGGTCGTGGCGAGTGCTCCTGGAAGATCTAGTTAAATGAGAAAGCAGGCCGTGCCCTCATTGAGAATGTGGTGAATCTCCTCAAGGGTCTTTAGCGTATTTGTTTCTGTGCTGCCACCCTGCATGAGCTAAGATTGGTCAAGGGCGTAAAGTTAATTCTGCCTGATTCGTCAATTGGATGTTGAAACATTTCTCCAAGACCTTGCCAATCCAGGTCAGATGGATGGCACGTCTGTAGTTAGCCAAGTTGTTCCGATAAGCTTGTTGTCATCTCTCCCTCTTTCTCTCAATGTCTCTCTTTCTTCTTCCATTCCTCACTGTTTGCAAAAATGAATAATGGCATTAATGAATGGGGGACATTTTTATGGCCACTAGGATCGTGAAAATATATTTGCATAAACCATTTTGCAAATCTTTAATGGTTCTCAGTGCTCTCAGGCTCCTGTCCTTTACAAGCACAAAGTCCCCCCCAAAACTGGAAAAAAAGACAGAATTGATAGTGGCTTTTAGAAATTATTCATTTCTTCATGTTTTCCAGCATCATCCTCGAAGCATTACTTCCCTGTAGCTCCAAATGCTCTTAGATTTCCAATCTGTACTGACTCCGCCTCCTCCCCAATAAAAGAAGAATCCCTCGTTGATATTGCTTGTGTGTATTCCCGTAAAGGTTTCCTTGAAATTCCGCTTGTGGCTCTAAATACACTGTGATCCCCTCCCAGGGATTTCCCAAGTCCCAGGGATGCACATGACCTTCATTGCCATCCACCAACTCTGGTTTCTGCAGCCGACCCAACCAGTCATGCATGTCTACCAGAAAAAACAGGCAAAGAGCTTGGGTATAACTGGGCACCATTGTAATTAACAGCTATCACTTCTGGTGATCCTTTGTGATCCTTTGAGATCTGGATCCAATGACAGCAGTGCATGAGCATATTCCTTGTTTAGAATTGTGTTAATCTAGATTCTATAACTATTCCTGAATCAAGAAATCTGAGTTTGATGTTCCCTGAAAATGAAACCTGTCATTTGCATTTTCTCCATGACCGTGCTGACTCCAGTGGTTTGAAATTAATTTGTCTTACTTCCAGACGTTTTCAATATGGGCTGGCCAAGTAAAACGTTTGATGTATTTACGGTTCTTGTGAATTCAAGAGGAGCAGGTGCATATTCCATTTAGAATATTCATGGAAAATAATCCTTTAAAAAAAAAAAAATAGCCCAGAGCCTCGATAAACCAGTGCACTTATTGCCTAGTCCCCCACCCTGGAGGCCACATTATAGGTCAATGCTGCTAAATTGTGGAGGCCTCTCGTAACAATGTGCACTGAAGAAAGAGCTCTTTAACACCACAAAATATTGATTTTGAACCTCACACACTGTATCTGTTTGTCTCATTACCTGCTCCATAGGTTCTCCCACTGGAAAACAAGATGCACTCCCCGCTTCACTTCCCTGCTGTGCTCTACGCAGGGATGGGCACCGTCACTGTGCTGTACATCAGCCTTGGGACCCTGGGGTACCTGCGCTTCGGAAACATCATCCAGCCAAGTATCACCCTCAACCTGCCCAATTGCTGGTGAGTGCAGCCCTTTCCGGGCATGCAGGAGAAAGGGTTCACTTTGCTCTCTGAGTGTTGCTGCTGTGGCAGAGCAGATTGAATAGGATGCAGTAATACCGGTAGACTATCTTAGTGGGACATGTCAATGTATATCTATTTTCAAAGCAACTGATATTGGGTTTTAGACATTTAAATAGACAAAGTTGATGCAGGCAATGACAGGATTAGGGGTGACCACATCACTCAAGGTCATCACGAACACTGTTGCCAGTCCTGGGCTTTTAACTTACAAAATACTGGTAGCAGGTGCTGTAGACTTACTTTGAGGAAACAAACTAAGTCTACTGCTCCCAGATTGCACCAGGTCGTCGTATGCAACCCAGGGACTAGTAATAGTTTCCCTGATGACTAGGTTCTTTGTAAAGGAGAATGATAGTTCTGCAGTGCAGGGACGTAGCTTCAGGGGGGTAGTTGGGGTGTTAAAAAAAGCTATTCTGTAGTAAATAGTTGGGTACAAGGGCTTTGAGTCGGTTATGATGAAGTGTCTGTCAGATTTCACCTGGGAATTTTACATTCCCACATTGACAAAAACACACACACTCTCTTGTCTCGGTTTTGAAAGCTTTAAAAATTTTGATTAGTTTGACAAATGCTGTGTTTGAAGTGCCCCTAACAATCCACCCTCTTCTCTCTTTCTACTGCCTCCTAATCCCCCCTCATGTCCGTCTTCTCATATAATGTGTTTTAGCAAGATACCCCCTTGACTGTTGAGAAATCTGAAGCTCGCACCCCCCCAATCTTGTTGTCCAAGCTACGCCCCTGCTGAAGTGTGAATATTTACGGATTATTTTATGCATATTCTACTATTTAATGTTTAAGCTTGGTTAAAACAACTTCTTTTTCTCAAACTTTGGACAGCAGCCATAGGTGTGACTAGATCGATTCCCTATGACATCGACCGGAAACACACTACACCTAACTCGGGCTCCACCTTCAGAAGAGGTTTTTTCAGCAATCATATTCAACAGCTCAGTGTGTGTGCAAGACAATCGAAACATCACATTGTCAAAGGAATTCCCACCTATCTGAATAACTTCAGTAAATAGCAAATTAAGGCCTGTTATGTCCAAATTTGCCAACTGCACATATGCTTTTATAAGTTTGTCTGTAGCATAATAGATGTGTTTCATGAATTTGCAGACAGAGCATGTGTATCCTTTGTCTGGCGAGGAATCTCTATGAAAGTGTCAGGCATGTTTGTGAGGGGTTTTGTGCATCCATCTGGGAAGGTCGAGGATGAGCCTGGTCACTGTGTTCTGGATCGTCTGGAGATTAATCATGAGTTTGGCTGTTATTCCTGCGTAGAGGGAGTTGCTGTAGTAGTCTGCTGGTGACAAGAGCCTGTGTGACAGTTTGCCTGGTGTTGGTCGGGAGCCATCTGGAAACCTTCCTGAGCATTCGGAGAGTGAGGAAGCAGGCGGTGGGTATGGCGTAGATTTGCTTCTTCATGGATAGCTGGCTGTCGAGTATGATGCCGAGGCTGCGGGCATGTTCGGTGGGTATCAGGATTGGGCCCAGCTCCGGGGACACCTTATTCGTTGTTTCCTGAAGATGAGTACTTCTGTCTTGTCAGTGTTGAGTTTGAGAAAGTTGTTCATCCAGTTGGCAACATCTTTCATGCAACTTGGAACTTGTCTTTGATGGTTCTTGGATTGCTGATCAGAGAGAGGATGAGTTGGGGTGTCGTCGGCGTTGAAGATGAGTCTGTGGCTTTTGATGATGTTGGCCAGGGGGGGGTCATGTATGTGTTGGACTGGGCTGAGGGATGAACCTTGAGGTACACCGCAGGTGATGTTCTTAGGGAGCGAAGAGTAGGGAGGGAGGATGATTTTCTGCATTCTTCCTGTTTGGCATGATGCCATCCACTTGAGGGTTGCTCCTTGGATTCCGATCAGGTGAATCCTGTTGATCAGTGTGTGGATATGGTGTCGAAAGCGAGGAGGATGAGGGCCACTGTTTCTCCCTGGTCTAGCAGCATTCAGATTGCATTTGTGGCTGCGACTAGAGCGGTCTCTGTGCTATGGTTTGTTCTGAAGCCCGATTGGGAGAGGTCCAGGGGGTCATGGTTCTCCAGATGTCTGGTGCGCTGGATGATGATTGCCTTCTCGATGACCTTGGCTGGGAAGGGGAGCAAGGAGGTGGGACAGTAGTTCTTCAGTTGTCACTTGTGGTGATCGAGAAGTTGAGGGCTTTGATTCATGGATGACTTCTTAAGCAAAGGCTTTACATCGGCAAGTTTCCAATTCTGGGAGGAAGTGGGCTGTGGTGATCGAGAAGTTGAGGACCTTGGTGAGTTCTTTGCTGATGAGTTGATTGCAGAAGTTGGAAACGTGGTGTGGCAAGGGTCTGCAGGGGCTCCGGAGTGGATGTATCTACACAGACGACACCCAACTCATCGTCTCCCTGTCAGGCAAGTTGCCCACCACCAGAATCAACCTCATCAACTGTAGGACCCTTGTGGCAGAATGGATGAGAACAAATTGCTTGAAACTGAACTCAGACAAGACTGAAGTGCTGGTCTTTGGAAACAAGAACTCCCAGTGGGAAGACACCTGTTCGCCGGCAGAACTTGGACCCACCCCAACACCTAACAACCACGCCAGAATTCTGGACGCCAAGCTCAACATGACAGCACAGGTCAACGCAGTAAGCTTCACTTGCTTACACATTCTACAAATGCTATGAAAAATCTTCAAGTGGCTCCTGCAGAACACCAGGTGAACCATCACACAGGTACTCCTCACAAGCCGACTTGACTACTGAAATGCATTGTATGCCGGAATCGACAAACAACTCCTGAAAAGACTTCAGACCATCCAGAAAGCTACTCCAAGACTCGTACTCAACCCGCCTCACCGCAAGCACATCTCATCTCAACTCTGGGAGCTCTACTGGTACCCCATCCACAAATGCAGCAAATTCAAACTCCTCATGCACACCTACAAAGCCCTACACAACACAGGACCCACTTACCTCAACAACCACATATACTTTCACAACCCATCTAGACACCTACGCTCAGCCTCTCACTTGCACACATCCTGCCCCACATTCACAAATGCAAAGCAGGTCACACTTCCTCGTACATAGGACCCAAAACATGGAACAACCTCCCAAAACACATTAGAGCCTCTTCCACTACTTCAGTTTTGCAAGAAGTTGAAGACCTGGCTGTTTAAATAATGTGGTGAGGGCCACACGCCTACACCCCTGCTCAAGTTTCTGGATACCTTTGCATTTTATTAGTGCGCAATACAAATCAACATAGCATAACACTGTATCTAAAGGTACCGCAATTTTGAAAAGCGCATGCTCTAAAGCAGCCATTCATAAGTACCTCAGTGATGGTATCGAATGATCTTTGAACACTGCAGATATCATGACATTCCAAAGAGGTCTGAATATACCGACCTCTTCAGTTTATAGTTAGGCTGAGTCTGTATACTTGTGTTAAGTAAAGAGTAGGGTCTAATAAAATTACGTTATCTAGACTTTGTTATAGGAAATTACTTTACCATTCTCTTCTAAATCTTCATCTCCGATCTCACTCCTACCCTCCTAAAGGATAGCAGTTACAAACTTATGGTTAACTTTTCGAAGTTCCCTTTCAGATATTGATTTTCTTTCTTCTGATATTGCTTCTACCCTTATTAGGAAGGTAACATGTGCAACCTCTCCTCTTTGTTAGTCTGCTGCAATGCCAACAGTGATATTCTTTTCTGACATGGCTGCAACCCTTTTGGAAACTAGCTGTGGCAACCTGATTGTTATCCTGTCCGGAGTTCCATCTCAGAAAGATGATTAGTTTAAATGTATTTGTATATCTGAAAGAGACACGTTAGTGACAGATTCCTTACCTTAGAATATACCCAGGCGTCAGGCTGGATCCGGAAAGTTTTTGCGTAGCAGTACCCTTGCTCGTCGGTAGGCGGCGTCGTGCGGCTCCGGCGTCGGGATCGCCGGGATGACGTCGCGGGCAGTATTTAGACGCCGCCCCTGCGCGCTGACGTCAGTTCTTTCTTTTTCCGCGCCAGTAAGCGCAAATCCGGGAAGAGCAGTGCCCTAGTCAATTTTTGACTACGTTTTTTGTGATTTTTGTCACTGTTTTTTCTCGAGTCGTTCGACTCCGAAGGTGTCGGTTGGGATGCCCGGCTTCAAGCCATGCGACGCCTGTGGTCGGATGATGTCGATCACGGACCCGCATCGAGACTCTCTCTACTGCCTCTGCCGCGACCACGACTCCAAGTCGTGCCTCGACTGCCGGGCCTTGCATCCGAAGGCTTTGCGAGAGCGGTCTCGAAAGCTCCTCGAGGTCCGGCAGTCGGCTCCGTGCCAATCCAAGCCCCGGTCACGTGAGAGGTCGAGGGGCCGGTCGCGGAGTTCTCATCGGTCGTCGGGGTCCAAGTCTTCGCACTCGTTCGGTAAGTCGAAGCACAAGAAGTCGAAGAAGCGTCATCGCTCGACGACTTCCCCTCGCCGGTCTCGCGACTCGGCTGAGGGTCCCGTCGGCACCGTCCCCGCCCCCGCGGCGCCGGGAGTGCCTGTGGAGCCGCCGCCGCATTACCCGCCTTATCCGGGTTCGGCGGCGACTCCGGCCGAGATACAGGAGTTCCTGTCGGCCTTGGCCCGCCTCTTCGGGCCTCAAGGTCCCCCCGGTGCGCCTTCGGACCCCGCGGGCCCTGATGGGGTTTCTACGGCGCCGCCGGCGACTCCGGTCCTGGCGCCGCCTGTCACACCGGCCTCGGTCCCGGCCCCGGCCTCGACCCCGGCTCCGGTGCTGCCACAACCCCGATCGACGTCGGTTGACCTGACAACACCTCCGCCGGCGTCGATTTCACCGGTGCCGTTTCCGACGCCGTCCGGGGCTCCGGTCGGCGTCGTACCCCGGTTCTCTCCGGATCCGGACACGGCGCCGGACCGACGTCGATCGACGCCGGCTCCGGCACCGATGAGACCTTGGGTCCCACATGTCCCTCCTCCTTACTTTGAACCAGAATTGGAGGACGAAGAGAACTGGGAGGGGATCTGATGACCCTCTCACACAGCAATGTGAGTTTGATCAGGACTGGGCTGAGGAACTTGGGGATGCCAGTGGTCTGGACACCTCCCCTGACACTGGCATGCTGTCTCCTCCTTCCGTGGCAACGGAGGAGGGAGCAAACTTTGCAACGGTGTTGCGTAGAGCAGCTGAGGCCTTACACCTACAGTGGCTGTCAGGACTAACCTCCTGACAGAAGTGCTTCAGCCGGCGGCTACCTCCTCGGAGCCACTGCTGCCGTTTAACGAGGCACTTTCGGACGTTCTTTTGGGCACCTGGTCCAAGCCCACCACAGGGGCTCCTGTGGATAGGAACGTAGCCCGACGCCATCGCCCTGCTCCGGGCGACCCCTTGTTCCTCTCCCAACACCCCACCCCTGAGAGCTTGGTTGTCCAAGCCTCTGCCTCCCAAGCGCCTTCCCTACCGCTCCCCGGATAGGGAATCCAAACGTCTGGATCAATTTGGGAAGAAGGTTTTTCTTCCTCCAGTGCTGGCTTGCGGTCTGTCAACACCACTTGCCTCTTGGGCCGATATTCCCACTCCTTGTGGGATTCGGTGGCGCAAGTTCTGCCCCAGTGTTCTGAGGAGGTCCAGACACTGCTTTCCCGCGCCATTGCGGAAGGAAGGGATGCGGCAAAGTACACCATCAGATGTGGCCTTGATACCGCCGACTCGCTAGGCAGATCGCTTGCGACGACAGTGGCGCTGCGCCATCACACCTGGCTGAGAACCACTGGTTTCTCGGGCGATGTCCAAAACACTCTTATGGACATGCCCTTTGATGGGGTCGGTCTTTTCGGAAACAAGGCAGATCATGCGCTGGAGCGCTTTAAGGACTCGCGGGCTACAGCCAAGTCCCTGGGCCTTTCTGCTATACGCCCTCCGCAACAGTCTGCTTTTCGCCCCTTTCGTGGCCACGGAAGGGGCGCCCAGTCACGTCCGCTGCCCAGCCACCGGCCCGCGCAGCAAGCGTCTTCGCGTGGCCGAGGACGTGGCTCCCGCCGAGGCGGGTCGGGCAACCAGCGTGCGGGTCAGGCCACCAACCGCGGCCTCCAAGCCCTCCTAGTCCTTCCTTTCAGGTCCACAGCACGCCAGTAGGGGGCAGGGTCCGCCATCACCTTCACCACTGGCGTGCCATCACCTCGGACAAGTGGGTCTTGGACATTGTCCGAAGGGGCTACTTCCCTCCCCTTCGAGACCATCCCCCCAGCCATGCCACCTCAATTCCACCGCATGTCAGGGGATCACTTGGTGCTTCTTCAGAGGGAAGTTGCGGTCCTCTTGGCCAAGAGGGCCATCGAGCGCGTTCCGACCCCAGAAGTAGGGCGTGTTTGTTACTCCCACTACTTTCTGGTGCCCAAAAAGGACAAGGAGGACATGCGTCCTATCTTGGACCTCCTGAACGTCAATCGCTTCCTCCGGAAGGAGAAGTTCAAGATGCTCACCCTAGCTCAGGTCTTGACTGCCCTCGACCCTGGAGACTGGATGGTAGCGTTGGACTTGCAGGACGCATATTTCCACATCCCCGTCCTGCCGGCCCAACGGCGTTACCTGCGGTTCACGGTAGGCCTCGAGCATTTTAAGTTCACCGTGCTCCCCTTTGGCCTTACCAGCGCCCCGTGGGTGTTCACGAAAGTGATGGCGGTGGTCGCAGCTCATCTGCGCCGGGCAGGGGTTCCAGTCTTCCCCTACTTCGACGACTGGCTGCTGAAGGCGGGTTCGTCCCAGGCAGTAGTCTCCCACCTCCAGACTACGGCCGAACTCCTGCACTCGCTGGGGTTCTCCATCAACGTGCCGAAGTCGCACCTGATTCCTTCTCCACAGCTCCTTTTCATCGGAGCAGTTCTGGACACGACGCAGTTTCGGGCCTATCCTCCCGAACGGCGTGTCCGGGATATTCAGGCTATGATTCCGATCTTTCGGCCTCTATCCTGGGTTTAGGTACGGATGACCCTGAGGCTGCTGGGCCTCATGGCCTCCTGCATCCTGCTGGTCGATCATGCCAGATGGCATATGCGGGCTCTGCAGTGGGACCTGAAGTTCCAGTGGGCGCAGCACCAGGGCAACCTGTCCGATCACGGAGGGGACTGCAAACAGTTGCAGTGGTGGCTCTCGAACCAGCAATGGGTCATGGGCAGATCCCTCTCCCTTCCCCAGCCAGAGCACCCAGTTGTGACGGATGCGTCCCTTCTGGGATGGGGCGGTCACATGGGAGAGGCGGAGATCAGAGGCCTCTGGTCTCCGACGGAGTCCCGGCTCCATATCAACATTCTGGAGCTCCGGGCGATCCGACTTGCACTGAAGGCATTCCTTCCCTCTGTCAAAGGGAAGGTAGTGCAGGTGTTCACAGACAACACCAGCGCCATGTGGCGGGCTGGGGTCGTGGACCCTATGTCAGGAGGCTCTGCGCCTCTGGACATGGCTGGAACATCAGGGCATATTCCTGATGGTTCAACACCTGGCAGGTTCCCTCAACGCCAGGGCGCACGAACTCAGCCGCAGGTGCATGATGGATCACGAATGGCGTCTTCACTGGGAGGTGGCGCAAGGACTCTTTCTACAGTGGGGAGAGCCTTGGTTAGATCTATTCGCCACCGAAGAGAACGCGCAATGTAATCAGTTCTGCGCGTTGGAATTTCCAAGGCGGCACTCGCTCGGCGACGCTTTTCGTCGCGAGTGGAGTTGCGGTCTGTTGTACGCCTTTCCGCCTATACCACTTCTACCCAGAGTGTTGAAGAAGATTCGGCGCGACCGGGCCCAAGTCATTCTTGTGGCTCCGGACTGGGCTCGAAGAGTTTGGTATCCCGAGCTACTCAGTATGAGCGTTGATCCCCCGATCCGTCTGCCTCTTCGGGAGGATCTCCTGTCGCAGCAGCAGGGGACGGTCCTCCACCCGAACCTGTCCAGTCTCCACCTGCTTGCATGGAGATTGAGCGGCGGCAGTTGATTCCTTTCGACTTGCCTCCCGAAGTTTGTGATGTGATTCTGGCAGCCAGGCGTCCCTCCACTAAGGTGGTATACGCCTGCAGGTGGAACAAGTTTGTGGCATGGTGCACAGCAAAGGCTGTGAATCCCCTTTCTGCCCCTCTTTCTGAGGTTCTTCTGTTCCTTCTTTCTCTGGCCCAACAGGGTTCTGCCCTGGGTACCATCAAGGGCTATCTTTGTGCCATCTCGGCCTTCCTCAGGCTTCCTGATCAGCCCTCTCTTTTTAAGTCTCCTGTTGTTAACAGGTTTCTTAAAGGCATTACACACCTCTTTCCTCCTGTTCCGTTTATAATGCCTCAGTGGGACTTAAACTTGGTTCTTACTTTCTTGATGTGCGCTCCCTTTGAGCCTCTGCATAACTGTCCTCTTCGCCTTCTCACTCTGAAGATAGCCTTTCTGGGGGCCATCACCTCCGCTCGGCGGGTGAGTGAGCTCCAGGCTCTGTCATGTAAATCCCCCTTTCTGTCTGTCCATCCAGACAAGGTTTTTCTTAGGACGCATCCGTCCTTCTTGCCAAAGGTGGTTACTGCCTTCCACATTGGGCAGACCATCACTTTGCCCACCTTCTTTCCGCCTCCGCATCCTTCCGGAGAGGAAGAGAGGCTCCACCGTCTGGACCCAAAACGTGCGCTTTCCTTTTACATCAACTGCACACAACAGTTCCGGGTGGATGACCAGCTCTTTGTTGGCTACGTGGGCGCCAAAAAAGGTCGGGCGGTACACAAAAGGACCATCTCCCGCTGGGTCATCTTGTGTATCAAAGCCTGCTATTCTTTGGATAAGAAGGAGCCTCCTGTTGGGCTGCGTGCCCATTCCACCAGGGCAACGGCTGCTACCACGGCTTTAGGCCGCAGTGTTCCGCTACAGGATATATGTCGGGCAGCTACGTGGGCCTCGCTGCACACGTTTACCAAACATTACTGCCTTGACAGCCAGGTCCGGAGGGACGGCTTCTTTGGCCGTTTTGTCCTCCGGGACTTCCTTGTCTGAATCTGTTCGCAGACCCACCACCGGGGTTGGTATTGCTGGGGTATCTATTCTAAGGTAAGGAATCTGTCACTAACGTGTCTCTTTCAGATGCAGAAGTTACTAACTTGTGTAACGATATATCTGTAAGAGACAGTAGTTAGTGACAGATTCTCTACCGCCCCACCCATCCTCTCTGTTCTGCGAACTGATTTCTAGGGTTAAGGACATCCCTTTCAGGGCCCTAGTATTTTTCAGACACCTATGTCAGCTTCTTGCATGGCTCTGCGTTCCTGGCGCGGAAGGCGTGTACAGAACTGACGTCAGCGCGCAGGGCGGCGTCTAAGTACTGCCCGCGACGTCATCCCGGCGACGCCGACGACGGACGCGGAGCCGCACGACGCCGCCACCGACGCGCAAGAGGTACTGCTACGCAAAAACTTTCCGGATCCAGCCTGACGCCTGGGGATATTCTAAGGTAAGGAATCTGTCACTAACTACTGTCTCTTACAGATATATCGTTACACAAGTTAGTAACTTGTGCGTTCTTTTGAAACCACTGTAACACAAAAAGTGGTAAATTGGTGCTGTAGCTAAATTATAAATGAGTTTCTCACATCACCCAGGTAGGTGGCCAAAAGTTATCTTTTATTATTTACCGTGTTCAAGCACCTACAGTTCTGTATACTTGCTCAATGAACCTGTACCGCTCACGCAATGCTTCCTAAATTTTATTATTTCTGTTTTTGGAATATCTTGTTAATGACTACCGTGTAATCACAAGAAAAAGGTCCCTCTTGTCTCACTTGTATCCGTTATTTCCTACAACTTTAAACGTACCCCCATAATCAACACTACTCTTTAATTCTACCAATCATACAATAAGGCCTGCTAATTGCAAAAGTATCTATCCTTTTAATAAAATCCTATAAAAACAATATCTGATAGAGACATATAACCGCAGATTCCTTAACTTAGAATATCCCCAGGCGTCAGACTGGATCCGGAAAACTTTTTCCCCAGCAGTACGTCTGTGCGCCGGGGGGCGGCGTCACCCGGCTCCGTCCTGACTTCGTCCACGGAAGTGACGTCAATGGAGCCATATAAGTCCACCCCCCCCCCCCCCCCGGCAGGCTGACGTCAGTTTTCTTCTTTTCTGCGTCGCAACGCGGATCCGGGAGAAGCAGTTCCTCTGGCCTGTTTTGTTTTTCAGGCCTTCTCAATGCCTTTTAGCGTCCAAAACAGTGTGCCGATGCCTGCGGGCTTCAAATCGTGTGAGACCTGTACGCGTCAGATGTTGGCGACGGATCCACACGAGATCTGTATGTGGTGCTTGGGTGAGCACCACGACTCCATGGAGTGCGACTCCTGCCGACAGCTGAAGCCACAGTCCCTCTTGGAATGGCGGATGAAGTTGATGTCCGCCCGGTTGTCACGTTCGTAGTCCTCGCGGTGCCAGTCTCAGTCTCCGGTGGAGGGGTCCAAGCGGCGCAGTTCTTCATCCCATGCTGAGGTTCCTGTTCGGGACAGGTCCCGGAGCCGTTCCCGTGGACGTCGCTCGCCTGTCTCAGGTAAGCACCGGCGGAAGTCACGGAGGTCGTCGACCTTGCGAAAGCCTGACTTCGGGGCCCGCTGCTTCCGGTCTTCACTGGACACGGGCCCTCAGGAGTCGACCCCCGCTTACTCACCGTTTCCTGGTGTTGAGGCAACTCGGACCCAGATGGAAGCCTATTCCAGGGCCCTGCAGGCCATCCTTGGGTCACCCCCTCTCCCTGGCGCGCCTTCGGGCCCCACAGTGGGGGTAGGGAGTCAGGTCGGGTGTTCGCCGGCGGGTCCACCCTCGGCGCCGATCGAGTGCCCTGACGCCGGTACCGGAGTCACTGCGACGTCGGGACACGGCCCGGAGGGGCCTTCCACTCTGACGTCTGGCCCTCCTGTTGCGTCTTCGCACAGCCCTGTGGGGCTCCCTGCGTCGTCGCTGGATGCGGCTGCAGCGTGGAGCTCGACTCCGAGTCGACGTCGTTCCTCCCCGCAGTTTCCCACCTCAGTGGAGGTCGAGTCGACGCCGGTCCGACGCCGGGCAGACGAGTCCTCTTCGGGGGTCGTCGATGTTGACCTGACGCCGTTTCGACATCAGTCGACACCGGTTCCGTCCCCGGCTGCTCCTCTGTTGGTAGAGGACATGACCCCAAAAGGTTCTCCACCCCCAGGGCTGTTTCACTGCTCCACGGAGCAGGTGCCCATGGGGCACTGGCCAGCTCATCGTTCTGTGGTGCCTCTGTCGTTTGGTGGACGGATTAGCCTGCAGCTGTCCCCTATGGATGACTTGCTGTCACCGCCTCGGATGGCCACGGAGGCTAGTGCAGCGTTTGCGTGGGCGGTTCGCAGGGCTGCAGATATTCTGCCAATGCAACCGCCCTCTGTCTCCCTGCCTTTGGATCCTTTGTTGGATCTTCTCCACCAGGGCACGGTGGACATGGAGCCCTTGTTGCCTTTTGGCGGGTCATTACATGATGTCCTTCTGGGGACTTGGGCGAGACCTTCGTCGGGAGACCCTGTGGCTCGTGCTATTGCACATTGCCATCGCCCGGCTCCAGATGACCCTGTCTGCTTGTCCCTCCATCCTAGGGCTCGAGGGCTTGTGGTCCAGACAGTGCTCCCTTCCTCTCCTACTCCATTGCTTCCTCCCACTCGGAAGTCTAGGTGGTTGGAGTCGTGTGGCCGCAGTGTCTTTGCGTCCACCAGCTCGGGACTTCGGTCCCTGAACACGTCCTGCGTGTTTGCTCGGGCAACTTTTGCCCTTTGGGACTCAGTCGAGCGACTCCTTCCCTCTTTGCCGGAGGGCCCTCGTGCTGACCTGGACCGGCTTATTCGTGATGGCCGCGACATGGCGCAGTTTTCCATCTGGTCGGCTATGGATACCACTGACTCCGTGGGTTGAGCTGGCCAGGTCAGTCACTCTGCGTTGCCATGCATGGCTACGCGATGGCAATTTCCCTGAGAATGTTCGGGAGCGACTCAGGGATCTGCCCTTTGATGGGGTCAATCTGTTTGTCGGGCATGCCTACTCGGCGGTCTAGTGCCTCATGTCTGTGTTCCCATGACTCCCATGGTTTTTAGTCCTCATGGCGGACCTTTAATTTCGTATGCAGTATTGTCACTGCTTTTCTGGTCTCCGTCTCTGGGTTCAAGACGTTATTTCCCAGACGGTTTGTATGGCTGATCAGCCCTGTTTTTCCCTTCCTTTGGTACAGCTGGGCCAGCTGTTTAGACATTTGTTTTTGCACTCTGCCTATGAGCTTGTCTCAAGAGGTGTCCCTTGCTTTTTATAGGGATGTGACATACCCTATGTGGGGTATTCGGTAGCTGTAATATAGCTGCTCTTCCTTGCCCAGGAAGTTTCAGAGGCTCCTGCGGAGTCTTCTTCGTATGTTTCCTGTCCCTCTAGGGACTTTTCCTATGGGCCGTCTTCCTGCTGCGGTAGGACGCCTCCTCTGCAGAGACCCACGGATTGGCGTGGCCCTCTCCTGGAGCTTCTGTGTTGCAGCCTTACGGTTGTTCTGTAGCATTCTCCTGCGTCTGTGGATGCAGCCTGCACCAGTGTGTTATTGGGTTTCTGCCATATATGGCTCGCCCCAAGGGGTTTCACGTCCTCCGGTCTTACCTTTTGGCTATTCTTTCAGCCTTGGTTATGCTCTGGCAACGTTGGCCGCCTTCAGCGTGAGTACGCGTCCATGTGGGCGCATTGTTCGGTTCCGCTCCGGAGCGGTTTCTTTTTGTGTTCTAGGCGGACACCACATGTGAATCCACACTGGGTGTGTGCGCTGTCACGGGGTGCCCGTCGTATTCTTTGCGCCACTGTCTTGGCTGCGTTCTCTTCCTGTGGTATTGTCTTCTTCACCGGTGTTGGGAAGGGCTTGGGCTTTCGCATAGCTCACACCCTGTCGTGGGTTTGTCTATGGGCAGTGGAGTCGTCGCCAGACAGGTCTCTGCTGCGTGTTGACTTGTGCCCTTTGCTTCCCTCTGCCCTTCCCCGGCCGGGGCTCAAGTTCTTCTGTTCGCTGCCGCATTCACCTCGGGTATTTCTACTCCTGGCCTCTGCTGTGATTTTCAGTGGACGTCTTCTGCCTCCGGATGATCTCTGGCATCCTCCAGTCTCTGTATATATATATATATATATATATATACTTTTTCTGACACTCTGTCTGAGTATTACTGACTCCTTCTTCATTAATGTGGTGGTCCGTGTCCCCGCCTGCATCGCGGGGGCCCAGTCTTTCCTTCCCTGACCGGGGGGGTTGGTGTCGCCCTTTTTAGTGGATGGACATTGTATGTCCTGCTATGTTTCACATCGGTGCCGTTGGTACCAGTTAGGCGACCTCCTATTCTCTAGGGCTGCTCTTCGAGTTTCCCCTTGGTTGTCACTTTCATGACTTTTTCATATATGTCTATATGCTTTATATATGTCATTATATATGCCATGATACACACCCGAGAGGGCAAGCATGCAGGGTTTTCCCTGCTGTGGTTTCTGGGGATTGTCCCAGATTTTTTTCTCTCTCTCTCTCTCTCTCTCTCTCTCTCTCTCTCTCTCTCTCTCTCTCTCTCTCTCTCTCTCTCTCTCTCTCTCTCTCTCTCTCTCTCTCTCTCTCTCTCTCTCTCTCTCTCTCTCTCTCTCTCTCTCTCTCTCTCTCGCTCTTCTCTTCTCTCGCTCTCTCTCTCTCTCACGCGCTCTCTCTCTCTCTCTCGCTCTCTCGCTCTCTCGCTCTCTCGCTCTCTCGCTCTCTCTCTCTCTCGCTCTCTCTCTCTCTCGCTCTCGCTCTCTCGCTCTCTTTTTTCCCCCCCTCCCCTTTGTACCTGTGGGTATGGTTGACTACCTGGTGATGCGCTTGTCTTTCTCTGCCGACGAGCACATGCTGTTGCTATTACATTTGGTTGGGCTTGTGCATTTGTGTGGTGTGGTTCTCACGGTACACACTGTCTGCTTACGTGTCTTCTTATAATCCACATCTATGTATCTCCTGGTAGTCGTACTTTGTATGTCTCGGCATGATGACATCTGCCCCTGACAAGTCATTTTTTGACATCCGCTGTTGTGCATGCTCCATTTGTATGTTCTGACTCTGTTATACTGTTTTGTCCCTTCTCTGGGACTTTGTCTCTCGCGGATCCTGGGATCCTGTAACCAGTTGACTTCTTTTTGCAAACGTTTATGGCATTCTGCCGTTATGCACTGACCATTCTGGTTCTGTGATTTTGTTTCGTCCCTGTCTGGACGAACGTGGGCTTGTACCGTCCTCTGACGGATTGTGGTACCTTTGCTTCCCTTGCTCATGCTTCCACCTTGAGCTTCATGGGTCTGGTGTCAGCCACGCTGGCATTGCTGTCCCCACCTTGTTTTAGTCCATTTTATTGACAGATTAATTCCCTTGGGAACTTGGTGGGTTTCAGTCGCAGACCCTCCTCCAATGGGGTATAGCTTTGGTATCTATTCTAAGTTAAGGAATCTGCGGCTAGATGTCTCTATCAGATGAACGAGTTACTTACCTTCGGTAACGTTGTATCTGGTAGAGACACAGTCTAGCCGCAGATTCCTTAACGTCCGCCCATCCTCCCCGTTCCAGGTTGGGTTCTACCCACCTGCCTCCTTACAGGTGGCCTTGGTCTTCCTGTGGGGTGCCCCAGTTCACCTCCCTCCGAGGCAGGATGTATCATTCTGTTTTAGCACGTTGGCTCTCCACCCTTTCTCGTTCTTGGGTGGCTAGGTTATGTGCCCTTCCATGCTCCTCCACCCTGGTTCTTCCGGCGTGGGGGTTCTCATGTTCTTCTACCCTCCCTCCGCCCTCGTCTAATTCTTCCCCATCACTTTGGGGTCTCCTTGTCTGTGATGCAGTCAGTTGGGTTGGGGATCTATTTGACTGTGCTACAGTCCATAGGTCATTATGGGGGGTGTGGTACACATTCTCTGTTGCACACTTGTGGTCACTTACCTTAAGTCATGTTGGTTGCAGTCTTGTTGTCTTTTACAGTTACATCCTGTGGTTACTAACTGACTTTCATACAGTTCCATCCTGTGGTTGAAAACTGTCCTTCGTTTCTCATGCCATTCACTTCCAATGATGTTGCCTCTTGGGGCGAGACTGTTTTTAGGGGCGGGTGCTCTGTACGCTCCCTTCAGCCCCTTCCAGTATTACGTACTCTTTTAACATGGTGTTGGTTCTCATCGTTCTATGATTTCTTGTCATTGTTGTTTCACAGATTTTTTATCTTTTTGGCACACTGTTCCCATACTCTCACAGTTTTTGTAGTGACTCCGCGTTGTGGCGCGGAAAAGTTTCACAGTAGAAAACTTACGTCAGCGCACCAGGGGAGGGGGGACTTATATGGCTCCATTGACGTCACTTCCGTGGACGACGTCAGGACGGAGCCGGGCGTTGCCGCCCCCCAGTGCGCAGAGGTACTGCTGAGGAAAACGTTTTTGGGATCCAGTCTGACGCCTGGGGATATTCTAAGTTAAGGAATCTGCGGCAAGACTGTGTCTCTACCAGATACAACGTTACCGAAGGTAAGTAACTCGTTCATCAGCAATTCATAACATACATCTGTGTTCACAAAGGAGGGTTTAGCAACCCTTATTGCATATAGAGAAATCACTAATATTTTTAACTATATACCTTCAATGTTATTCTTTGACAGTATCACTGCGTTGTTTAAATATAACGCCATTACTTTGTACACATAAAATATTCTCCTACAAAATCAATACTTTCCTTAAACTACAAATACATAAATTTCATTTAACAAAGAAAACAAAACAAAAATTATAAGAATATATCAAGTAGTCGACGTGGTGTTTCGGTGGATCACAGTTGGTCTAATCCACCTTCTTCAAGACAAAACTTTAAAAGCATTGATGTTTTCTATAACAAATAAAAACAAAATAGAATAGAAACATATTGCAACTATAAAAACGAATTTAAGGTCAGTTACGTTTACAAAAAACAGGCTCAACTCTATCAATACAAGTCACTAAAACCATTCATAAAGTATTCCTGTAATCCTGAATTATTCTAACAAATCACTCCATGATAAGACCTGATCTATTTTGTCCTATCTATATTAAGATTGGATTATATGGATACGTAAAAATATCCCATAAAGGGATATGTATATAATCACCCCTTAAACTGTTTATATCATATTCAGACCTTTCAGAGAGATGTCTCTTTAAAATATTTATATTTTTATTATTTGATAGCCCCTCAGGTGAATATGCCCTTATCCTGTTGTTTATGGGGCCACAAACTCATACCTATTTATTCATATACTGTCGTTCTCTTTCTTTAATCACATAGACTTACTTTAAATATCTGCTCCAAACAGTGAGGCGTCAGGGGAATGTAGATCGCTCTCGTGGTGTTAATCCTTTCTTTCTTTAAGGTTCGAATATAGTTTCATATCTACAAAACAGTATTACATGCTATTGTCGTGGGTTGGGATTTATCACCACTTTAATCAACCTTAACTCCCAGTTTTACTGCTTACCAATCCTATACTCCAATTAGGTAGGGTGTGCAGCAAGGTTATGGCTCCAAGCTCTGTCAAGTCATTGAGAATGTAAAATGAGAGACCTTTTTCACCACATCTAAGAATACATATATTAGCTGTAACATGAAACCTATCAATATGGTCTCTAGATCCAAAGTTTATATTGAACTGAACATTAAGTCTCTGTTTGAAGGTACTAGGCATTTACCGTGACCAGACGTAAAAGGGTCTATTTACCAAACCCCTTCCAATTGCATTTGTTGGAGAGTTCACAGTGTAAACGCCCTTGCTATAGTATTTGTCACTTAGTCCAAAATGTAAAGCCCATTCATATGGTGTTTGTCAGTGTGTTCACAATGTAAAAAACATTGTTATTGTGTTTGTCAAAGGGTTCACAATGTAAAGCTCCTTCCTGTGATGTTTGGCAAGGGTATTGCAGTGTAAAACCCCTTCCTATTGTATTTGCCAAGAGTTCACAATATAAACCTTTTTTTCTATTGTATTTGAGAAATGTGGTTCATGAGGTCCCGGGGCCATTGTGTCAATGGGGCGTCTTTCACCTGCGCTATCCTGGTGCTTCTGTACCCTCAAACTGGGGGCCAAGTACTTCTTGTAACACTTGTCCCTTAAGGTAACTAGGGAGATCAGTCCAGTGCTGACTCGGGGAGGTATTGTGGGCTAGAAATGCAGAGCACAGCAACTCACAGCATTACCGTGCAATGAATCAATGTCCAGACAATGCTTTTCCTTCCAAAAGAAAAGAGTACTTTAATGCACACACAACTAAATATTATCAACATTAATAATATTTACAAGATGTCAGGTGGAATTACAAATTGAAACCCCTCTTACAAGAGCCTTGTAGATTAACCTTAATGCAAACCCCCTACCCTAAAGAAATATAACTGGGGCAACTAACCCCGAAATTGTAGTTTCCTCCTGTTATCTGTGAGCTACTTTGTGACAGTTTGTACACCAGCAGGCTCCAATCATAAAAGCATCAATGGTCATATTGAAAAACATGAGGGTTTTCTCATTCAGCAAACTTTTGTTAACGCAGTGTAAAAACAAGAGGTTTACATTCAATAATCAATGAAGCAAGCATGCTGGTTTCAACTTGAACATAAACAACTAAATATGATCATGTGTCCTCCCCTAGACAGAGCAATTTAAGCAGACCCAAAGTATACATTGACACGAACATTAGCTCTTTTTCTAGAAACACCAAGCATTTATTGTGGCTGTACCTAAAAGGGATATATGTACTAGAAAACTTCCTTCTACATTCGTCAGAGTTTACAAAGTAAAACACATTCCTATTGTATTTGTCAAAGAGTTCACATTGTAAAACTCCTTCCTACTGCATTTGTTAGAGTGTTCAAAGTGTAAATCCTCTACCTGTGGTGTTTGTCGTGGAGTTCACTATGCACAACCCATTCAGACTTCCTGCCTTTGTCATAATTTGTATAATATATATAAAGCAGACCTATAGCAGCGGACATCATTTTTCCCAAAAATCAAGCCTACATATTGATCATTGGCTTGTCGTGGTAACCAACTCAGATCTACTCTATTGAGCATAATAAGTGCAATACCAGCACTCATTTTCATTGGAAGAAAATAACTTCTACTCAATCACATGCTGTAGGGAAGCAGATTGACATGGCGACGGAGCCAAATCTCCTCTCTGAAAAGGGCTTCTTAAAGCTATTTTCTATTGATCACATAAAGTCTGTCAACCTAATGACCTACAAAGGTACAGGTCGAATAATTAAAGGCCACGCGCCTAATCAATCCTTGGTAACGTTGATGCATCTAGAAAAAATATGTGCACAGATTTTGACACTAAGCTGCACAGTGTTTTTATATGAAGGTGTTTAGTTCCTTAGCTGGTCCATCTGCCCAAAAGGGAGATGCTTCATTGTGAATCCTGCAGCTAAACACTCCTCTACCTATCACGGTGACGTCCCCATGGGCTTAGCAATAGCAACTGGCCCTGTATGACGACATAACAAAAAACAATACAGAAAATATTCGTGCTGTACCTCTCTGCTTACTTCTGATTCACCTGCAGCATTGTGATGTGCCGCAGTACCTTGAGATCCGCTAGTGTTGTAGTCCAAACGTGGCTCACTTCAGCTAGTAGACCTCACTAGTAATGGTACATTTGTGCCTACGTAGGGCTACCGCATCCTCCTCCAGGCCCTGTGCTGGTCCCTATATTCAATCTGTGCCTCTTCTTTTCCCTATACTGGTCCCTTTGTGTATGTTCATTCCCCCCTACTACCCACCCCCCCCCCCTGTCTGGCTGGTCCCTATATGCAGTGTCTCCCCCTCCCTCCATCCCACCCCCAACCTCTAAACTGGTCTGTATTTGCAGTGTGTGCCTTGCCGCACTCTGGTCCCAGGCTTTCTGTCATATACACAGTTTCACCAAGTGCTGTCAGCTTTCTTCGCCCCCCGTACCCCAACCAAATAGCAGCCATGCTGCTGTTCAACTGGAAACATTAGCAAAGCCAATACCTGACCTATTGTTTACCAATGCTTGTTTGTTTGATCTGCTAGGGGTTTCACCATACTTGGGCTGGGTTTTTCTGTTCTGCTTTTCTGTTCTCTTTTTTTCTTATCGTTTTGCTCTTTTAGCACCAAGATGTTGGTTTTTGGATGAACGTTGCAGTTTATAATAACTTGCTGCCTTCATTTATTCATTCACTTTCCCAACCCAGCTGTCCTCTGTAGTGTCCCACTGAGTTTTGGACTGCGAGTACCGAGTCCATCTTAGGGTTAAAAGTAAACCTTTCATCTGCGTTTGGCATCCCAGGGACCACGCGCCGTAATGTGCGCTGATATATTTCCGGGATCTCAGCTTGTTACCACTCTGTGGCCAGCCTTCGCCATACCCTGCATGCAGTATGTGTGTCTCCGTCCCTGTGAGGTACTTCGTGCCTAACGCTTGGATGGGGTCGCTCTCTCAGGCAGAAGAAGCGCGGCACCGCATCCTTGTTGCTGGAACGGTGGGCTTGTAATTTTCACTGGAAGCAGTCGGATAACACCTGGCCGCCATCTGGTAATTGATTCTCTCCCCTCCTTCAGTACCCCTCCCCCCCCACTCCAGAGCTGGCGCGTGGCTGGCACTATAATTGATTTCTCTAACTTCAAAGGGTTCGATAGCGCGGCAAAAAAGAAGAATGGAGGCGTCTCTTGCGTCCAGTGCGCGCACTTCATCGCGGCGGCCCTTCTGTTCTCCCTCGTACCTCTTCGAAGACACCCACGTATGCCCATCTCCGCTTACAGGCGGGAGGCGGTGTATTGCTCAGCCGTGTACCACAAGCAGAGGTGCAACTAGAGCCAAATTTCGGGAGGAGGGGGGGGGGGGCTACCACAAATTTTGGGGGGGGGGGGCTGATTCTTCCAGCAATATGCAGAGTGGAGATGCAGGGGCTCTAAGAAGGGGTGAAAACACAACAAAGCCTCGTTAGCAAGTAAATCAGACCCTCCAGTGTTTCGCGATTCACGAAAAAATCGCGAAATCAGCTAACTAGCGCGATAGCCGCGATATTTGCAATATTGGCCGCAATATTTACAATAAAGTGTATACCGGCAGACAGCAAAACAAGCAATGCCCTTTTATTGGCTGCGCGCGCCCACGTCACTATGTGCCGCCGTCCAATTTCTGCTTCTTCCTGGGCAAGCTGTGAGAGGCGACGTGCGCATTACAAATTCCCATTTCTGTAGTGATCTTTTTGAAAAGAAGTCGCCAATATTCTTCCCAGTCTCTGTCTTCTTTTAAGACTTCTCCTTCCTCATGAACAATTCCTTGTTCATCATAGACTGCCCGCTGCTCCTTGTCACTTAAAACTGCATAAACTTTGCCAAGGGTCTGTGGCCTCATCAGTGCTTTAAATGGGCCGGTACTGTCCGGTACGGAGTAACGGCACTTTTTTATTTTGGGAGGGAGAGTACCGGCACTTCTCCAGAGAAATGCTATACTTTTAATTGGAGAGTACCGGCACTTCTCAGAAACAAGCAGGTACTCAGCTACAGAGTACCTGCACTTCTATTTTTCCATTTCGAGCACTGGGCCTCCTCCTTCTCTTCCTCGGGGACTCGGTTGGGGTGCACCTTCAGAGAGACACAATGGTAGGCGCGTCGGATCTCTACTTGGCAGGACGTCTTCCCCTTCAATCCCAACACCCGGTACAGGTCTGTTGTACCGAAATACTGCTCGCAGCCTCCATAAGGACGGGCATGTTGGCTTGAAACTAACAGATGACGTAGAGAGCAAGGAAGCTGACACTACTATCGGAGTAGCACCCTGCACGTTGCGGACCTGTCTCGGCTCAGCTCAGCAGGTGAACTCTGCCCGACCACTAAAAAAAGACTCCCGCTGGCTTTCCCTTTGGATGTCAACCCTGAAAAATATTTATTGGCTCAGAAGAGGAGCTGGCTGATGTTAAAGAAGCTTATGTGGACTTTGAGGGAGATATGGAACACATTATGGAGTCTGTGCTCTGTGTTACCTATAAAGATGAGCCCGGAAAAGGAAGATAATACAAGCAGCCTTGATTCTGGAGAGGTCTTCCTATGATACATTTTTAAAGGAGCCTAAGAAGAAGCGCATGGAGCGTAAATAAAGGGCCCTGGCAGAAGCAGCAGAAGCTGAAGAGATGAAGAAGGAACTTGGTTTAGGCGGGGGTTTGGATGATTTGTCCGCATTAATTCAAATCAGACAGGAAGACCGGAAACAGCAAATGGACAACTTTTTGGCAGACATGGAAGCAAAGTACTGCAATACCTCTAAGAAGTCTAAAACAAAATACCGACTCAAAGCGTGGGAAAAATGAGCAGTATTCAAATGCAGCATCCATTGGAGGCACATTTTGGCAAGACAACACTTTGTGGAACACAAGTGTCATCTGGTGGAGCACCATTCTGAAAGCCCTTCATGCTTTAGGCTTTCTAAGCACTTGAAGTTTGTTAAGCATAATTTATTTTGAATGCCATGTTAATTGCGTACAAAGGCTAAAAGGATAAATAGCTGGACTGGATAGTAATTTTGCTTTGTTGCATAGATCTGTATAGGGGAACATTTTATCTGGCACTGTGATTGCATCTGTATAGCAGCAGAAGCATTTTGGCACAGTCTCACATAGTTACTTATAGGTTAATTTGTTCATATCAGTCTGATTCAGAGCAAATGTTTTTATATATAATATTTTTTTAAATAAATGTGTAACATCTGATAAAAAAACAAAACAAATTCCCATTTCGATTAAATGAGAGAGCAAGTCAGTTTCCAGCCATGGGAGCCTTCTGTGGCAGATTATCAATCAGAGGGAGCACTGAAGTGCAGACATATGCAGGTCATCAATTGCCTGGCCACGTGTGTCTCTGCGCTGAAGAGCGGCTCTCCATCAAGCCCTCCTCACTCTCCTCTTCAGCGGTCTCCGTGACCTGCGCGCCTTCTGACAGACAGTAGAGTATACCCTGACACTGACCCTGCACAGCGGACGGAGTCTGGTCAAAAGTCCTCAAACAGAGGTCAAAGCTCTATCAGTCTTACTGCTTGCCTTTGTGAACTACGACCCTCACACTAAATGCAAGAAAGCAAAAAATACAACCTTGTCTCCCTCCCTGACAATTCCTTCCTCGTCTCTCCCTCTGACCTTGCAGTCCCTTACTCCTCCCTCAGTTTCCCTCTAGTCAATTCCCCCCCACTCTAACTGTTACCTGTCCCCCTACATTCACCTTGCATAGCCTACAGTACCTATCTTGCACCATCCTCTCCTTTCTCCCCATTCCTCTGGCCTTCCTCGGACCCCCCGCCTTCCCCCCTTTACAGCCCCCTTTTCCTTCGGCTCCACGCACATTCGGACCTCATCTGACCCCCGCCCACCCCGACCGGGTCAGTCTCGTCTCCCCTCTTCTCCCCTTACCTCCGGCCTTCTTTTGTCCCCCCTCCTACTCCTCAACTTCCTCCTCTGACGTATGCCCTCTTCTCTTACCCTCTGTTCAACTCCAGTAAAAATATCTCTTCCCACCACTGTTTCACCATCCACTCCCTCTGTCCACCATCGTTCCTCACCTTCCTCCCTTGCTCCCCAACTCCCCACCCATTCCCCCACCCCTCCCCTCCCTCCCTCACCCTCTGCACTCCCTCCCTTATCCCATTCCACCACCCCGCCCCGTCCTCCCTCACCCTCTGCACTCCCTCCCGTATCCTGCTCCTCCAGCCCGCCCTGTCCTCCCTTACCTTCTGCACCACCGCCCTCAACTCGTTACCCCACCCCTCCCTGTCCTCCCTCACCCTCTGCACTCCCTCCTTTATCCATCAAGCCACCAAACACTCCGTGCTCAGCTCTCCTCTCGCTGGAAAATAAACTTGATTCTCTCATCTATTCCATCTCCCAGCTTGTAGCGTCCATCTCACGTTTAAGTGCCAAGTTGTCCCCTGTCCCTAACACCCTCCCGAGGTGTTCCTTGCTCCCGAGCCCCAATAAAACCAACCACAGTCTGTCCTCTGCAGACATCACCAACTTACGGGCCAGCCTCAAGACCACCAACGTCACTCCCCCTCCGCCTTCCTCTCCTAAGAATTCTACGCAGTTTCCTATTCAGATTATCTCCTCTGTCAGACCTCACCAACCTCCCTCTTGCCGGGCTCCCTCATTCAAGAATCTTATCCCTATCTCCCTGAACAACCCTAACACCCCCATCACCAAAACATCTGCGACAGAGCTGCACTGTTTGCTCCACAACTGCAGATCTGCAATCAAACACAAAGTGGAAATCTCTGATACTATCACACACCAAAATCTTGACATGTTCTTCCTCACTGAGACCTGGTTTAATGACTCCTCTCATACTTTGTTTGATCTTCTGGTACCACTGACTATTCTATCCTCAGAAATGACAGGGCAGACAAATTTGGAGGAGGTGTCGCTATCATCTTCAGAAACTCCCTTCAAATTAAAGCGTTCCCTACCACGCTCTTCCGTACATTCGAATGCCTTTCCCTAGAACTTCAAATACATCACGGCTCACCCTTTAGATTCCATGCCATCTACCACCCGCCTGGTTACTGCTCTTCCTTTGTGGAGGAACTGACTGACTTCATCAGTGACCAATTCTCTCAAAGCGACAGACAGATCTTCCTGGGTGACTTTAATCTCCACTGGGGCTCCTTGGAAGACTCGGCTGCCAACAAGCTTGCCTCCTTTCTCTCAGCCAATGATCTCCTCCAACAGTGCTCGGAAACCACACATTCCAAGGGCTCAATTCAGGACCTTGTCATATCCAAAGCAGACCTGCTGACCACTGCTCCCCCATCCATGTAGACTGGTCTGACCACCTCCTCATTCCCTTCCGTTTTCACCTATCGCACGTTATAACTCTCGGCCAACCTAAAAGAGCTACTACCTGGTTCCGTAACACTAAGAACATTGATCTTGACACTTTTGTGATTCCGCTATGCGGGCACTTCCTAGACTAGACCCTAGCGTGGATGTCAACGTTCTCACTTCTCAGTGCCTCTCAGTACTAGCAGTCGAAATCGACATTGTTGCTCCTCTCCAAAGCAAAAGGAAAAGACCCACCCCCTCAGCACCTTGGTTCGATAAAGCGCTCTACGATGAAAGGAAAAACCTTAGATTCCTGGAGAAACATTGGAGAAAATCTCCTTCCACCTCCAATCTCTCTCTTCTACGCTCAGCAAGATCCAAATATCACAACCACATCTTCCTTGAAAAAGCATCACATTTCAGATCCCTCCTTGACTCAGCCAAAAACAGACCCAAAAAACATTTTGACCTCATCAAAAACCCAAACTGTTCTCCCCCAACCATTAAGCCTGAGGATTCCTCAAAGAAAGCAGCAGATTTCGCTATATTCTTCGATGAAAAGGTCAAAGCACTGGTGGATCAGGTCCCCCCCCATGGAGGAGCGGAAATCCTTAGTTACCTGGCAGAACTTCGACGTCATCTCGGAAGATGACCTCCTCAAATGCATCCTCGAAACTAAACCCTCCAACCATTCCTCCGACCCCATCCCTAGCGACTTCGCCATCGATTTCTACACCTATACTCTCTCTTACTGGACCAGGCTAGTCAATCTCTTCCTCAGTCAAGGCTCCCTCCCGGTTGCCCTCAAATCGGGTCAGGTCACCCCTCTTCTAAAAAAAAAACCCGCCGCCGATGCGAACGACCTCAACAACTTCCGCCCTATCACCAACCTCCCTTTTCTTTCAAAAATCACCGAAAAATGTGTTGCGAAACAACTTTCCTCACATATTATGGACAATAACCTCCTAGACGTCTTCCAGTCGGGCTTCATCCAAAATTGCAGCACTGAAACAGCCCTGCTGCAAGTGATTGACGATGCGCTGCATATACTCGACTCTGGAGAATCATGTCTTCTGATTCTTCTAGACCTCTCTGCAGCCTTTGACACGGTTAATCATAGCACCCTCCTCAACACTCTTCAACAGAGAATGGGACTGGATGGCACAGTGCTCAAATGGTTTGCCTCTTTCCTCTCGGACAGATCCCAAATGATCAAGATAGGGAACAGTCTTTCATCTCCTGTGGCCGTAGGTCAAGGCGTCCCTCAAGGTTCTATCCTGGCACCCACCTTGTTTAATCTCTACCTGGAACCTTTAGGGAACCTCCTAAGCAAATCTGGGATCCTTTACCATCTGTATGCGGACGACACGCAAATCTACCTTAAGGTGTCCTCCACACACGATCTCTCCCTACTCAATTCTACCCTCAACTCTATTCACAACTGGATGTCAGCTCACCAACTCATTCTGAATCCCGCCAAAACTGAATTCCTCCTCCTCTCTACCTCTCTCTCACCTCCTCCTGTTCAATCTTGGATGGATCAGCTGAACCTACTCAACAACAAACCCATCATTGTCGACAGCGCTAAATCCCTAGGTGTCATTCTTGACAAAAGACTCAACCTAATCTCCCACATCAACTCTATTGCTAAGAACGCACGGTACCAGCTGCGCCTTCTTTGGGGGATCCGTCGGTTCTTCCCGGAGAAAGACTTAAAAACCTTGGTACAATCTCTGGTTCTCTCAAGACTGGATTATTGCAATTCTCTTCTGACTGGCCTACCCAAATCCCACCTCTCCCCTCTCAAATCCATCCTCCATTCAGCAGCTCGCTTCATCTCAGGGTCTAAACGAGCGACCACGTCACTCCTATCCTGTCCTCTCTTCGATGGCTTCCGATAGAGGCAAGATCTATTTACAAAACTGCCTGCATCACACACAAAGCCTTACACACGTCCTCCCTCGTTACCTGGCGAATAAATTGAAATTGTCCGGTGGCTCTCGCCCTTCTCGCAATGCGGAAAAGCTTCTGCTTGAGCCCCCCGTCTTCAAGAGGGAAAGATCGATGGCTCAATCCTTCTCGGGCAATGCGGTGAGAATCTGGAACTCGCTTCCCCACTGCTCCGTGCCACCTCCTCTACCCGGATCTTCAAAGCTGACCTCAAGTCTCTTCTCTTCCAAAGACACTTCCAGAACTAATACTTTCGTTCTCAGGCCCCTCTAGGAAGTTCGCTCGTCAGTGTAAAGTTGTACTTTTGTCTGTTCATTCCTTACCTTGCGTGTTGTGTTGGTTTTTATGTGCGTGTTCCCCTCATCACTAGTCCCCTTTGAAGTCACGCCCTCTCTACTACCTCAAGGAAGCTCTTCCACTATAGGAAATTCTGTATTCCAAGCCTATAGAAGTGCCTTCCCAGTGTGTTTTGAGTTACTGCCACTTAATACAGTATTATTCCTTTAGTTGTATTTTGTACCCCATGTATCATGTATTTTGTACCCCATGTACCCCCTGCTGAATTCACGCCCTCTCTACTACCTCAAGGAAGTTCTTCCACTATAGGAAATTCTGTACTCCAAGCCTATAGAAGGGCCTTCCCAGTGTGTTATGAGTGACTGCCACTTATTGCAGTATTATACCTCTATTTGTATTTTGTACCCCATGTTTCATGCACACCTGTCACTTTTTCCTCTTGGTACTTATCCCTCTTGTATTTTTTTTTTTTTTTTTTTGCACAATTGTCACTTTTTCCTCATGCAATGTAACGCTTGCTTTTGTATTATGCTCATTTGTATCCTCCTCCTTATGTAATGTTGCTGTTCCTGTTGTGAAGCGCTCTGACACCCTCGGGTAAAGTCCGCGCTATATAAAAACGCATAAATAAATACTATTCGTAAGAGGCTGCTGGCACACTCTCCTCTCTCGCACTTTAGGCTCCAGTGCATCTACCCCTGACTGACTGACAGGAGCAGGGGCCTGCTATGCCCTGAATCGCAAGTTCGAGGACTTGCAGAGAAGATAACTTGAATGTCTACACATCACACACACCCAGGGGTAGATGCACTGGGCCAGGTCTGGCCGTTGCTCAGCACCGGTAGTTCTTAAAAGCAGGTGCCGAGACAGGTCCCTATCTGGCTCTCCATTTTTACCCTCAGGGTGAAAAAAACCTGCAGCCATCACTGCTTTAGATGGAAGTTTAAAGAAACTCGTTTTTCAGTTTTATACAGTGCAACCTTGGAGCGCTTTACATGAGCTCCACCACAGAAGGACATATTCATGTTTTGAATCATACATAGGATGTTGAGCTGACATGAGGCACGAACCTGCTTTCTCGGCTCAAAATGCGGCAGCTCTAACCTTATGCCGCAACCTCGCGAACAAGAACTGAAACCTTTTCAAACTGATATACAACTAAGTCATTGTTGTTGCTTATTTATCTTATGCAATTTCCAACCATTGTCAAAGCCAATAGTCCTGGCTTGTTGTAGGTGTAATGTTACTTGTTGTGTTATATACCTGGATGAATGGACAGACGCAGCAAAATACCATATGGGGCAGCACACTATACTAAGTGCAGATTTTTAGCTTGTGTTTTAAGCCACGTCCTTAATTACATCGGGCACGCCCCTATGAGAGACTCCCAGTTTTTTCATCCCACTGAAAGCCCTGCACACACCCCTCTGCTGTTACTTAATTGCGGACTTCATTCCAAACCTAAGTCACGTGCAGATGGAGACGTGCAGATTGGCATAGAAGAATACTCACTCTGGCCCTGAGGCAAACACTTTTCTTGGCCCACAGGTGTAGCACATTCTGGACGGGTCCAGGAGGCAGAGGTGCCCCTGCAAGGGTGCATACAGGGGTGCTAGAACACCCCAGGGTGAAATAGGGCCCCCTCTCATGAGGTGCAGATTGGAGCTGTGCTTCCGTAGAGCCGCAGACACTTTAAACATGCCTATTTCACAGTGGAATACTCTGCTAAATCAGTTTACATTGATTTAAGGCTGGAAAGGAATGATTACGAGTAAAATAAAGAGCCGCAATAATGCCGCTAAATTTCCATTTTTGTGCCGCTAAATTTCCATTTTTGTGCCGCTAAATTTGCAAATCTATGCCGCAATATCCTGGGGGGTCTGGTAAATGGTCTTTTAAAGACCTGTGAACAACTCGGGTGCGGCTGTGTGTGTGCCCGGGAAGCTGTCTCTGCCCGGGCTGCCACACACGACCGGGGGGGGAAGGGGGAGAGGGGGGGCTGAAGCCCTTTGAGCCCAATGGGCGTTGCGTGCCTGACCACAAGGCCTCTGCCCTTTGGACTTGAAACTCGGGCCTCTCGAGGGCCATGGCCTTGTTGTCTCTTTCCTCCTCCTTCCGCGCGTCTTTTCTCTCCTCGCTCTTCCCACCCCACGCTGTCTGTATATTCCCTCCCATTTCAGTCTACACCCTTAATGTTTTTGTGTCAGGATTTAAGCCTTGTCACCAGTCTGCAGGGCTACTTTAAAGCATATAACCCCAGGGCAGAGCAAGGCAAACCCACTAATTCTGTGCAAAAGCATCAATTAAGAGTGACGTTTTCACACCCTTCTGAAATTAGTGTGATGTTCCATTAATCCCAGAGCCTCTCGGAGGTTGTTACTGTGTCTCTGTCGCTCGATGGGTGTGGCTCGAGCTCATGCTGGCAAAGGCCTGAGTTTTTGCCATGCAAGGGAGAACCTAGTATCTCCCTTTCCTATCGTGGAAAGGGAGATACTACGTTCCACCCTTCACCGCATAGTTGCTCTGATAAGTGCTGCCTAGTGTTTGATATCAAGCTACAGGTGCATTTTTTGCCCTCTTGCGCAGTTTATGATGATTTCGCAGCTCGAGTATTTATGGCGAGTGGACGGAACCAGATGAAACCCTTATGGTGGATGCTAGTATCTGTGAGCTTTCACTGACCCTTCTCGTCTCCACGAGTGGATGAAGATTGAATTGTGTCCTTTATAGGCTACTAGCCTGTGCTATTTTGTTGCAGGGGGCCGATATTGCAGCACTGCTGCAAAACCGGCCCCCACCTCTCCAAAACCAGCCCCCCACCCTTCCAGCCCACTGGGAAAACACCCGGTGCCCGCTGTGGCCAGTCTGGCCCTGCATGTGCCGCAGGCTTTAACTCCTAGCTAGTCTTCTGTCGACTCTGCATACAATTTCATCTGTGTGGCCAACATTGGCTCTGTGGTCACCACTGGCTCTGGCCTCACAGCGGGAACCATTTTCAGCTAGAGGCTGCCCGATGTCCAGGAGCAAGATTACCAGATTGAATTGTTGGGGTTGTTGAGGGCTCCCTCCAGTCCCTTGGTCTCTTCAACAGTACTTTCTGAGGCTAGAGGACATTTTTAGACCGGAATTGGACATTATAGGTCTCCAACATGTCCCACATAATCATGATGAAACAGATAGTTTGCTTCCATCTCATTATATGGATGCTGGCTTTTAGCTCAATTTCCAAAATGTCAGTGGTTTGGATACCTCTTCAGAGTCTGCCCTGGATTCACCATTGAAAAACACCAAAGGGTCTGGACTCCAATCAGTAAGGCTGAGCCCCAATTCACCAATAAACAACAAAATGTCAGTACTGATAACCAATTCACCGCTTAATATCAGCACATTGAAATTAAACAATGTAACCACAAAACCTCTGTTCCCATATGTTTTAATCAAAATTTATTTTTCAACATAATCACTTCTATGATTTCACGAATTTAATTTAGAAAGCATAAAAAACATTCTTTTCTCCCCACTCACACTAATTCTTCTTTAAAACATACCTACATCCACTGCCAATTCACTTTCATACCCATTCTTTCTAAACATTACCAACATACTTAAAAATCATCCATTAATCACACTCAATACACATACCAGCAGCCTACCACCCCACCCCTCTTCATACCACTACAACACAATACCCAATTTGGAAATGCAATTACAATATAGGCCAAAGACAAATCAATTTAAACATGAACACAAAATTCTTAATTTGAACATCTTATATACACGCAACAACATTGTTCGGTGACCCGCGACGATACCACGCAGTGGAGTACTCGTGTCTTAAGGAAACGGGACACGAACGAATTATTTAATTTCTTCTCCAAATTCTGGGGCAGTCCAGTGACTCCAAGGATCCAAGACAGGACTCCTAGAGGAGCAAAAAGAGCTCGAACATAAAACAGTGGTGATTGAACGTCGTGCAGCGGTGATTAGCTGCCATCAAAAAAGTGTTTGTTGTTGTCAGAAGCTTAGATCGGCTGATCTACTGGCCGGATTTAGCTTGTCGGTCCTGGGGAGAACCCCGGAAGTAAAGGGGGTTCGAAACGCGTCGACCTGTTGATGGCCAATTGCGTGTATATAAGATGTTCAAATTAAGAATTTTGTGTTCATGTTTAAATTGATTTGTCTTTGGCCTATATTGTAATTGCATTTCCAAATTGGGTATTGTGTTGTAGTGGTATGAAGAGGGGTGGGGTGGTAGGCTGCTGGTATGTGTATTGAGTGTGATTAATGGATGATTTTTAAGTATGTTGGTAATGTTTAGAAAGAATGGGTATGAAAGTGAATTGGCAGTGGTTGTAGGTATGTTTTAAAGAAGAATTAGTGAGAGTGGGGAGAAAAGAATGTTTTTTATGCTTTCTAAATTAAATTCGTGAAATCATAGAAGTGATTATGTTGAAAAATAAATTTTGATTAAAACATATGGGAACAGAGGTCCTGTGGTTACATTGTTTAATTTCAATGTGCTGATATTAAGCGGTGAATTGGTTATCAGTACTGGCATTTTGTTGTTTATTGCTGGATTCACCATTAGCGCCCCTAAAGAGGCAAAGTGCTTTCCAGTAGTGGTTTTCAGGGCCATCGAAATCCTGGAATTAACCCTCCCCAGAAGGGACTAAAGCTAACCTCCTCATGGGAATCGGTCTACCTGGGCAACCACTTCTGATGCTTTGTTGCCTTGACTAAGTCAGTCCTGACTGCATGATGGTCAGGATGCAGCTAAGTACGTTCTGGACTGGAGACTACAGATTCTATGCCTCCATGCTATGGGCATCAGAGTCATTATTTGACAGCATGACTGGATGCATTTCACTAGATTTTCAATGGCTGTCAAGGCTTTGTTAATGGCCATGCTATTTGTTGCATCTAGGCCCTCTGGCGAGAAGGCTTATACAGCCATAGAGAAATTTAAAGACGACGGCCCTACTGCCCAGTCACTTGGGGTTACAGTCCGCTGCTCACTCATCCCATCAGAGGCTATGTGCGGGATCTTGCATATCACCAGGATCAGCCTGCTCAACCTGCAGAGCGGCCACCTCATACTTTTTGTGGTGGTAAAGGCAGGCAAGGATGAGGCCAAAGGGCGAGCAGCAGCAGCACTCACCCTCCTCCTCGGCGGGCAGTGCTGCCAAATCTCTTTAGCTCACCCTTCCCTCTCATGTTGAGACCGATCGGCAGCAGAATCCAGCATTTTCTGTCTACTAGACTTCTATTTTTTTGGACCAGTGGGTCCTTCACATTATCCAAGTAGGTTATGCTCTTCCAGTTCTGGGTGCCTCTCCACCTTCCCCAATTTACTCTCAGGAGTCAGCAGATTGTGCCACTATTCTGCCACATGAAAAGATAAAGTTGCTCACCAAAGATCCGATCAAACTGGTACCAGAGTTGGAGAGAGGACTGGATGTTACTCCCGGTATTTTCCAGTCCCCACGAAGGGGGCTAAAACCAATTCTGGACCGAAGGCTCTCGAACTCCTTTCTCAAAAAGAAGTTCAAAATGTTGACACTTGCTTAAGTTCTGCGGACCTTTGATCCCGAGGACTGGATGTTGTCCTTGGACCTGCCGGATGTGTATGTTGGTGTGCTAGTTGTGCAGTCGCACAGGAAGTGTCGCTGCTTCATGGTTTATTTACTGAGCTGCCCTTTGGCCTTACTTCAGCCCATTGAGTTTTTACAAAGATCATGCCAGTTGCTGATGCACGTGTTTGCAGGTTGGTTTTTGAATTTTTTCCATACTTCAATGACTGGCCACTGAAGGTGGGCTTGTTGCAGCTAGGCTTGAACCACATTCTGACAATATTGTTATTGTCTGCCCTGAAGATTTCCATCAACAAACCTAAATCCTGTCTCCGGTCATTGCAGAAGATTCTGTTAATTGGGGCCATTCAGGACACAGTTGTCCTGCTAGGATTTCATTTTTTGAGGCGAGTGCTTCTGTTCTGACTTTGATGATTCTGAGGCTGTTTGCTCTCTTTCCATTGTTATCCTACTGGTGCCTCAAGCCTATATGGTATATGTGGTCCCTTCAGTAAAATTACAGCTGCAGTGGGCCTAACTCCGAGGATGTCTTTCAGACAGAACTTGCATCTTTCACAACGTAATTCAGTACCTTTGGTGGTGACCTGGACGAGTTGAAGATCGGAGGTCTCAGATGTAGTAGCACCACCAGATACATTTTCTGGAGCTGAGAACCATCCGGCTGGCCCTGAAGATATTTCTGTTTTACATTGGGGCACAGTGGTTAAGATTCTGACAGACAGCACGACCTCCATGTGGTACTGCAACAAGCAGGTTGAAGTGTGTTCTTGTGCTCTCCCAGGAGACTCCGAGACTCCTGAAGATGGCTCGCATATCACAGGATTTCCATGGCAGTCCGTCACCTAGTGAGATCCCTCAACATCAGGGTAGAAAAGCGCAGCAGATGTCTCCAATCATGAGTGGCATGAGGAACTTTCGCCTTGTGCGGAGTACTCTCGATAGACCTGTTTACCATCTCTAAAAATACCAAACTTAAGGATCTCTAGGAAACACTGTCTGCCTTTAGTGAGACTCCCGCTTTCTGTGTTCGTTTCCACCTCTGCTACTGATCCCGTAGTTCCAGAAGAAAGTCAGGTGGGTCTGAGCGAAGGTGATTCTGATGGCAATTGATTTGGCCTGGAGGGTCTGGTAGTCCAAACTGCTGAGCCTAAGTATAAACCCTTCCTTTTTCTGTCTCTTTGAGAGGGCCATCTCTCCCAGCAGCAAGGCATCGTACTGCATTAGAACCTCCACAATCGACACCTTTATGCGTGGCGATTAAGCGGAACCAACTGAGGCCTTTGATATACTGTCTGTGGTGGTTTATGTAGTTTTGGCTGTTCACAGCCCTTTCACAAATCAGCTTATTTGGGTTGTTGGTCCAAGTTTGTCGCCTGGTGCAGAGAAGCAAGTTGACTCTATGTAGGCTAGATGGTTTCATATAACATTGTTTGTGGTTTTGTTGTCTTAGCAAGGCTTTGCAGTGGGCAGTTATGGGGTAATCATCAGCCATTTCGACCTTCCTTTGTTTGTCTGATCAGACCTCATTATTCAAATCAGCTGTTGTCAGTTAAGTATTTGTAAAGCGCACGAATGCCGAGGCATCTTGGCGCTAAAAGAAATGTCGTGTTTTGTCCAGGCGCAGTAACGGAGATTATTTGGGGGGAAATAGCCAAGTCTTGATCATTTTCCTGAACAGGAGCCTATCAGACTGTAGCCTAATAGTAGTCGGCAGCCTGTTGCAGAGTTTGGCTGCTTGGTGGGATAGGTTTTCCCCTCCCCATCTGGCTTTTTGGATTTTGGGAACCTGAACTAGCCCCGTGTTGGCTGATCTAAGATTCCGTCGCAGGGAGTACCAGAGAAATAGTTTCTGCATATCCATGGCTCCCCCACCATTCAGTGCCTTGTGTACCAAGCAGAGAGCCTTAAATTCAACACGTTGTTGGATCGGAAGCCAGTGGAGCAGCCTAATACTAGCAGAAATGGAGTGATATTTAGCTGCAGCATTCTGCATTGACTGCAATTTAGCCGTCTGATACTTGTCCATGCCCAGGAATGGTTCATTGTCGTAGTCTATTTTTGAGAGAATTAATGATCCTATTACCCTTTTCCTAAGATCCTGCGGAATAAAAGGCAAGATCTTACGTAGAATCTTCAATAGAAAGAAGTAAGAGGAGATCAGGTTATTGATCTGTATTGCAAAGTTTAACTGGTTGTTGAACATCACTCCCAGGTTTCTCGCCTTGGTAGATGGAAGGGGGCAATTGCCTGCCTCAATTGGCCTCCATGCTTGATTCTATATAGGTGGACCCTTCCCAAACTCCATGACCTCTGTTTTATCTGTATTAAGCTTGAAAAATTTAGATTCATCCAGCCCATGATACACTTCAGGCAGTTGTGGAAACTGACGGCTGAGACTTCAACCCTCTGTGAGATAGATATAACTATCTGGGTGTCATCAGCGTATGAGATTAACATGAAACCATGCTCTCTGATTAGCTTGGCCAGAGGGGTAACATAGATATTGAACAAGGTCAGTGATAATGCTGAGCCTTGTGGTACCCTACATGGGAGGCAGAATTTCTCTGATTTAAAATTGTCCCAACACACCCTCTGCTCCCTAGATGTTAGGAAGGAGGAGAGTAGGGTTAGAGCCGTCTCTTTAATACCCATTGCCTTCAGCCGCCGCACTAGCACCGCATGGTTAACGGTGTCAAATGCTGCTGATAGGTTGGAATGTATTTTCTTTAAAGTCTTGCACATGTGTGTTCCCTACCCCTTTTATTGTTTTGCAGTGGGACCTCAGTTTGGTTCTATTGTTCTTGATGTGTGCTTCTTTTGAGATACTTCAAAGTTGTAGTCTGAGAGTCTCAACTCTGAAGACCATGTTTCTAATTGCTAACACTTCTGTACATTACGTCAGAGAGCTGCAGGCCTTTGTCATTTCAGCCTCCGAACACTTCCTTTTTTGCAGACTAACTGGTGCTTAGGAGCCGTGCATCCTTTCTCTCAAAAGTGGTGTCCTGTTTTCCACTTCAGGCAGTCCACTGCCCTTTCCTACTTTCTTTTCTCCATCACATCCATCTAAAGAGCAGGAGAGGCTAAACCGTTTGGATTCATGGTGTACCCTTAGATTCAACATTAATAGGACTAAGGAGCACGATGTGAATGCTCACCCGTTGGGTTTGCTGGTGCAAAGAAAAGAGGATGTTGCCTTACGGCTAGAGCAGCCGACCTCGAAGCTGGGGAACCGGGTTCGAGTCTCGGCAACGACGCTCAGCATCCTGTGATTCTGGGCAAATCACTTAATCAACCGTGCCTAACAAAAATGAATGTGTCCATCTGTAACGAAACTGGTGCTCATGTAAAGTGCTCTGATACCTGATATCTTTGGGTCTAGTTTGCGCTATATAAAACTAAAAAAAAGTCAGTCTAGATAAGAACCTTGTCCCTAAGGATTGTTCTCTTCATTAAACAGTGTTATACACTGGCCAAGAAAGATCCTCCTGGGGGTCTTTGGGCTCATTCCACAAGAAGAAAAGGCCTCAACAACTGCTTTACATTGAGCACTCCAGTTTTGGGCATCTGTCAAGGAAACGTGGGCATCTGTCATACCTTTCTGGTACTACTATATTAATTCTCAAGTCAATTGGGAGGGTCATTTTGCCCTTCTGGTCCTGCAAGACTTCCTTATGTAGTCCACTCCCCAGACCTACACCCTTGGAGGTGACATTGTTGTGCTATTCATTCACAAGGTGAGAATCTGTGGTTCGAGCCTACCATCAAATAAGTCAGTTATTTACATTTGGTCACACTCTTTCTGTTGATTCCTCACCACCTACCAGCCACAGTCTGTGCAGGTAACAGCGGTAGGGCGGTGAGGCCGGGTAACTGGGGATTTCGAGGGACAATGCTGAGGGAAAATTAAATAAAAAATTAATTTTCCCTCGGCATCGTCCCTCGAAATCCCCCCTTACACGGCCCAACCCCTGTTATCTGCACTGACCGCGGCTGCCACCTACCCACCTGCAATTTCTGTGGAGTGGACTTTTGGGACTTAATATGGGTTCAAGTTACCTTTCACACCCTTCCTATCAAAAATCTATCCTGTTAGCTACCCTCCAGATTCTTGGGCACAGAGTGGTGTAATGAATATACTGAGGTCAGCTTGCAGTAGTGGTGCCTTTATGCAGCTCTATGTCATCATGTCTGGAGGCGGGAAAGAGGCTCAACAGGGGTCGATGGTGCCACCTATCAGCGCAGGAGCTCTTGCAAGAATGTATGGATCCACTTCGGCACTTGGGTAGATTCACAAGGCGAGGAATCAGCGATTAGATAAATGATGCACCAAAGTGTTACCAAAGGTAAAAAACGTATTTGATTTTAACCATGTTGCGGTGTTCAGTTCTTCTGTGAAGATTTGTAACTTAAAGCTTCTGGCTAAGATTTTTTGAAGTTTAAAGATACTTCACTGGCATTGGACTTCTAAGCCGCTTCACAGTGCCCAGATTCCTATAACTACTAACCCCCTAAACCAGTGTTTAGACTTACCCAGAGACAAGCTCTGGGATTCTGTAGTAGGCCAGGCCATGGCCCTTGACAGTGCTCATTTCCTTCACAGTATTAATAAGACTGGGACATCTGACGCCAGTGTCTGAAAATTCTGCTCTGCCTACGTGACTGCAGTTTGCGACCCTGAACTCCAGCATCACAATCTGCAGTCTTGCTAAGACGCAAGCCACGTCTGCGGCCTAGCAGAGTGACAGGGATTCCCAACAGTTGCAGGTGAGCACTGGGTGTTACCCGTGACAGACATGATCGCCCAATCCTATGCACCCTTAGAGCGATCTTCTCATCCAGCGGTGGCGGTTCAACCTGCGGGGCGCATCCCCGGCTTGCCACCCTGTGTTTCTGCCTTGGAGGAAGAGTGCGGCCACTGTTTGCCCAGATGCTCTACAAGTCCTTGCACTGCACAAAGTACTACCAGCATTATTTGAATTTCTGATTGTGGTGCCTTTATTGTATACATGCCAACATTTTAGAACAGGAAAGTGGGAGATTTTGAAAAAAAGAGGCAATTGCAGGTGGGAGACAGCTAAAATGAAGCCATTGTTTTGCTTAAAACATCGGGTCTCCCACACCTCCCTCTTCAAAGAATACGCGCTGAGAGCCCCAGTGGACAGACATCTGCTTGTGCCAGTCTTCTCTCGTGGGGTATTTTTTGGGAGGGTCTTCAGCTCAATGGACCAAGTCTTTGCTGTTTGCTGAAATTATGGCATCGACTTAACGTTGAGTGCATACATAACATTGGCTGTCTTGTTTCTTATGGGCCCATAGAGCTCAGCTTTACCCCCTTTCTGTTTGGAGGCATAACTTTGGACACTTTAGAGTTTGATAATTCTGGTTTTCTTTAACAGGCCCAACTTTGACTGTACTATACATTCAGCACTCTAGAATAGACAATCCCTTTATTTTACTCTGGACAATAATTTAATCACCTTTGGTAATAAATGCTTATTTTGTATCTGCTGCCCAGCCTCTACCGTCGACCTTTACACTCATTACTGTCCTGAGGAATGCATGTACTTATATGGCCAGGTACTGCCTATACCCCTCCTCCCTTATCTTACCCGACAGATAGCTGAGACGAATTTGGATGAGGGGTCGTAAACCCCCGGCCGTATTTATTAACAAAAAATTAACACACAGTTAATATACATATTTACAAAACTTACGCAGAAAATACTTAATACATTGATTACATTGATACTTACAGATGTCAGATGCCTAACCTTAACATATCTCTAGTACAAAGGTATTCCTATCCGAATCTAAGTTATCACCATCAATACATAGTATACAATTACATTTTCTGCGTCACAAAAAATTTGAGCCTACGGCAAGGTCAGTAACTGGTGTCAGATCCTTATCAAATCCTGCCACGCCCTCCTACCGGAGTGCGCATGCGCAGAGGGCCCGTTCACCGTGAGGGTACTTCCCCCCCCGGTTACCCTCGTACGTTCTGTATAATATCTCCATAAGGGGCCCTTGCAGTTCTGCGCCGTTTACTGGCGCCATTGTCCACGTGCGGGGTGGCCCACTCGCCTAGGGAAAGCATTACTCCCCCCTCCCCCGCACCCATCCAGCCACCGGCTGGAACTGCCCCTGGAGTTCTAAGAGAGACCACTTGTCCCTCCCCCTTGGGCGAGCCCATTCAAAAATGGCGCCGCCCTCGAAGGACCTTAAATTTACTGCTCACCAATCATGACCTTACCGCCTGACCAAGTAATAGCACTAAATACGACGTTAGATGAGCTGAAAAACAAACAATGTCTTTGACACAACAGAGAAATAATACATACCACGCTTTATACAGTACTTATTTGAACCTGTCAATAAACCCAAAAGGAAACTTCATTAAGCCCTCGCGACTCCTTTGCTTCAGGGGATGGTGGGTGGGGAAAACAAATTAACAGCCTCCTAGCCAGGCTGGTGTGTGACGCTGGAGGAGCGGGGGGCAAAAGAGGCCGACTCTCCCGCTCCCTCGCCTTTAACTTTCTTTTCGGGCCAAACTGGTTAGAACCGGCTTGGCCCCTGCCCAAAGCGTGACCCGGAAGTGATTATAATCACTTCCGGGTCACACTCCGACCCTTGACCAATCGCTGGCGAGGCGGGCCCGTCGCGTCACTCCTGGCGCGACAGGGCCCGCCTCTCTGGTCCTCCGGGGCCGGCACGACCGCCATACTTTTGGCGTTGCCGATGCCGGCCCCACCTTTCTCTATGGCCAGATACTGCCTATACCCCTCCTCCCTTATCTTACCCGACAGATAGCTGAGACGAATTTGGATGAGTGGTCGTAAACCCCCGGCCGTATTTATTAACAAAAAATTAACACACAGATAATATACATATTTACAAAACTTACGCAGAAAATACTTAATACATTGATTACATTGATACTTACAGATGTCAGATGCCTAACCTTAACATATCTCTAGTACAAAGGTATTCCTATCCGAATCTAAGTTATCCCCATCAATACATAGTATACAATTAAATTTTCTGCGTCACCAAAAATTTGAGCCTACGGCAAGGTCAGTAACTGGTGTCAGATCCTTATCAAATCCTGCCACGCCCTCCTACCGGAGTGCGCATGCGCAGAGGGCCCTTCCCCCCCCCCCCCCCTGGTTACCCTCGTACGTTCTGTATAATATCTCCATAAGGGGCCCTTGCAGTTCTGCGCCGTTTACTGGCGCCATTGTCCACGTGCGGGGTGGCCCACTCGCCTAGGGAAAGCGTTACTCCCTCTCCCCGCACCCATCCAGCCACCGGCTGTAACTGCCCCTGGAGTTCTAAGAGAGACCACTTGTCCCTCCCCTTGGGCGAGCCCATTCAAAAATGGCGCCGCCCTCGAAGGACCTTAAATTTACTGCTCACCAATCATGACCTTACCGCCACAGGCCAGCATAGTTGACCGACTATCTGGCCCCCCGCTTGCTCACTGGTAGGTCATAACCTGTGTTTAATACCACCCAACCATGCCAGCAGATTTTCCAGGAGAATTTCATTCCCTACCTTTGACAAATGGACCCCGTCCCTCACGTAGCATGGCTCCCCTAATGCACCCATGTGCGATCGTTTGCAACTGTGGGGCCCTGAACAGCCTCTCTATCTTGTTATTGACCCTCCTTACCGAGTGGTTCAATGCTTTCACTGACTCCCCCCCCCCCCTCTCCACTGGAGCCTGGGCACCATCTGCGACCATGCGATGGTGCACCCCCTGCATATCCGGGATAACCACCCCACTTCAGTGATTATGGTTTCCACCAATCCCCGTTTACCCAGCTTCGCCAAATCGTTCCCTCCCAAGTGCAGTATGATGATACTGGGGAGGGTCCCCCCCGCTTCAACAGTTCGTCAACAAAAACCCGGAACTGGCTAAAACAGAGACCCCCTTTCCCATGAAATGAAACCTGAAAACCAGCCTGCGCCGCTCTACACCTGTAATTACCTGTAAGAAAAAGTTATTTAGACGCTGTACATACGAGTGACCCATAACCCACACGACACGGAGTCCAGACTTTTGCGCGGGTGCTTGTCCTTGCGTTGCTTGCTGCCGCTGTTAGTGTCAACTCCAGTTTCCCCCTGTGTGACAGGTTTGAGAAACTGCAAGGTAAACAGAGAAAAGGAACAGCATCAATACCGGGTGACTGACCCACTTACAACATATGCAGCCGGACATAACGTTTATAACAATTGGAGGACCATCTCCCAATCCTTTGAACATTGCCAGTGTGAAAACCTCTCGCTGTTGCCTCAGTGGCTGCCCCTATTCTGAAGGAATGGGTCCCAAAGCAACCCGGATCCAAGCCCGCCTTTAGTATCGTCATATCCATGACTCTCTTAAACTGGAACTTTGTCAATGGGGTACCATCTGCATGCATCAATAATGGCCCCCCTCTCTACTAGGTCGGTGCCTCAGGAAAGATTCTAAGTGAGCGACAGGGCAGCAGGGATTACCCTGCGCCCGGTGCAATACTATGCCTACCCCCGAGCCTCCTGGTCGGTTTTGGACTTCCGGAGTGATATCAATAGCACATCCCCCTGAATTTTCACACGGTCCCACTGTAGACCACCCTCTTTGTCCTGTTTATTCTGCGCCACCAGCTCTCCTACCCTAAACGCTCCGTAAAGGCCAATGAAAATGCAGAGCTGAACAGCAAGGCTTCCTCTGTGGTGCTGCAGATGATGTGAAGGCACCCCAGCAATGACGTTAGTAGCTCGACCCCTATCGGACGCCTCGTGTCTGGTGCTAATCCTTGAATACGCTGCCACCCCTTCAACGCCTTTTTGACCGTGAAACTGTTAGTTGGGTCCCCCCTGTCTTTTGTTTGTGCAAAGAATGAGATTGCCGCTATATGCCGCCTAGCCGCTGCTGCTGAACGTCCCTCATTCTTTAACGCCCCTAAGTAGGCCAACAGTGCCCCAGTGTCCGGCCACTTCTCAGCCCACTCACTCCTAAAAAAGGTACAGTATGCCCAAAACGCCCCTTCGTATGCTTTCCTGATCCTGGGAGCTAGGCTAGCTGCCACGAGGTCCGGTAGTTGGGGGCACCAATCTGCCAAAGCCATTCTGGGAAGGGTGTGGGAGTCGCTGCTGCAGCCGGGAGATGTGCCCTGAACACCTGCATCTTGAAGCGAGAAAGAGCGTCAGCCGCATGATTCAAGACCCCTGGCACGTGTTTAGCTTTGATTGCATACCCAATCTCATGCATAGTAACACTATCTCCTTCAACAATCGTAGGATCATCTTACACCGTGCTGTTTGATTATTAATGCATTCGACAACCGTCATGTTATCAGACCAGAACACTACCGATTGATTACGCAATACATCTGGCCACACTGTTAATGCCACCCAAATTGGGAACAACTCCAAAAAACCGATGTTACTTGTCAGCCCAGATTCCATCCACCAAGCCGGCCACCGCTGCGCCACCCACTCCGTACCGAGTATGGCACCAAATCCCTCACTCCCCGCAGCATCAATCATTAAACCTAACTCTGCAGATGCAGTGGGTGGACTGGGCCACACTACCTTGCCGTTGAAGTCACGCAGGAATGCCAACCAAATCTGCATGTCCTGCCTAACCTCAGCCGACAGTCTGGTATGATGGTGTTTCTCCTTGAGACCGGACATGGCTTGTGCGATGGACCTGGAAAATGGTCTCGCCATAGGGATGACCCTTAGGGCAAAGTTCAACTGTCCCACCGTCTGCTGCAGCTGGTGTAGGGTGACCCTCTTTCTCTCCAAACATTCCTGCAAGGATCCCTTGAAGTTGGCAATCTTATCCGCGGGCAAACGGAAACAATCCCCAGGAATTCTATCGTTGTTGCTGGCCCGACTGTTTTACCCGGTGCCAGTGGAACCCCCAGAGACTGCATGAGCGTGCAAAACTCCTGCAGCGCCCACTCACACTCCCGGGTGCCCGCTGCCCCCAAGACAAGGAAGTCATCCAGGTAATGCATGACAAACTGGTGCCCTGTCACCTGTCTGAAGACCCATTCCAAAAATGAACTGAATTGTTCGAAATAGGCACAGGAGACCGAGCAACCCATAGGCATGCACATATCCATGTAGAACTTGCCCTGAAATTGGAAACCCAGGAGATGAAAATCAGATGGGTGGACCGGTAGCAAGCTTAAAAGCGGACTCTATATCAGATTTGGCCAACAAAGCTCCCGGGCCCAATTCTCTGAGCATCACCACTGCCTGGTCGAACGAGGCGTACTTCACACTGCAAATATCATCACTGATTGCATCATTTAATGAGCTGCCCCTTGGTGCTGACAGGTTATGTATCAACCTGAATTCCCCCACCTCCTTCTTTGGGACCACCCCCAGTGGGAAACATACAAAATTCGTAACCGGAATGGAGTCAAATGGCCCCGCTATTCTGCCTAAGCGTAGTTCCTTCTCAATTTTTTTTTTTTTGCTGCCGCTACCCATGGATTGGCCCTGACAGAGAGTTGGTTGCTGCATTCCGCCACCCCTACATAATCCGGTGCTGGGATCCTGAAACCAAACCGGAAACCATCAAGCAATGTCCTAGCGGCAGCGTGTCTATGGTACTTGTTTAACCAGGGTGTCATAGCCGATACATCAATGGGTGACCAAGCCTTATTTCGTGCGATGGCCTCAATCCTGCTTCTTTTTCCCTCTATCTTTTGATTTTTTGAAGCATTTAGACTCTGGATGGGAGGTGTTGGCACATATAGAGCACGCGTGCTTAAACTTGCATGTGCCTGGCGGCCTGGAGCAGGTGCGCCTATTAAAGTCCCAGCATGTTCCTTTCTTTGCCCCCCCGTTACCCGTGTTGCTGGACATGCCCATGGATGAGTGTGACCGAAAGGACTGAAAGGACTGATAAGACTGGTTTCTTGTGCTGTCCTGAGGTGCCCCACCAAAATGATCTAACCATGCTATTGTGTCGATGCGATCCCATGAGAGGGATGGGTCAGATGCCTTAGCTCTTCTGAAACTCTTATCATACTCCTTCCATCCCAAACCACCATATTTGTCGTGTGCCGCAGTGATCCTGCTTTGATAACACGCCATCTCTACCTGCATATTAGGGAAGCGTTCCGCCATTACTGCCATAAAGATTGAGAAACCCCTGATCCAGTTGTTCAAACTCTCATCAATCCTGAACTTCTGCAACTCGCTTGCCCATTCTCTTGGCAGCATCCAGTCCTTCTTTTTCTTAGCTTCCTCCCTTTCACTCTCATCCAGAAGCAATGAAAACATGCTGAAATAACTCCCTGACCATATTCTTTCATGACCTCCTTCGTGACATGTCTCGCCACATGTTCCCTTTCTGAGCGAGATTCCCCCACTCCTAACAATGGCAATGTCTGTGGATTACCTGTTGGGGCCGGCCCGTCGTTTTCGTCAGCTTCTCCTTTTCCGCGCCGGGCGCCGCTGCTCCATTTGTGGGTTCCCCTAGGGGCGCTCCGCCCGCTGGAATGCCTGGGGGGGGTATCCCCGAACCCCCAAGTGGCTTATCCCCTGGCGTCCCCTCCAAGCGGGCCACTATCCGTTTTGCCTCTGCAAGTACATCCTCCCCGATGCCTGTGGCCCCTACTGCTGGGGCCAAAATCCCTACCTTTCCCAACCAAGGCAAGACCACCGCCAGCTGTGCGGCTAGATCTTGAGGTACCGGGTCACCCCGCAGGAGCCACTGGAATTTGGGGGTTATTACTCAACGGAGCCCCCCAACGGACATGGGGAGGGGTGGGGGCAAGGGTCACTAGGCGTCGGTAAGTCCCCCCCCCACTGGGCACTTGCTCCTCCCTGGGCTGCGGGACCGGCACCACCGGTGTAACCGGTTCACTTGGCTCCCCCCTTATGGATCTAATCCGTTTGGGGAAAGGGGGAAATGCTGCCCTGGGTGGCACCATGCTGCGCCTAGCCCTCTCCGCTGGCCCTTCCTGCCCCTCCACTTTTTCCCTGAGATCAGCCAGGCCCTGCCCCAACTCGTCCACCTTCTTCATCATGGCTTCCATGAGTTTCTCCATACGGGAGCGCTGTTCACCCCTCTTTGTCTTACCGGCCATTGTCAAAAGCCCCACACTCAAATTGCAGGCCACGGATCAATACCCTAGACAGCCACCACCTTTGCAGTACCCCCACTACTTGGTACACAGTCCAAGTCCTTACCCCACGCTGAAGGCACACAGTCCAGCCGTGAGCACACACACCACCAGAGCCACCCCACACCAGCTAATCTAGTGGGGCACGTGAGATTCGCTCAACGCGCGTGGCTCCCAGTGGCGCTGTAGTGCAGGCCCGACCGTGTCCTCAATGATCCTCCCAGTCTGCTGGAACCGGATTCCGGACCTCTTGTCTGTTGTCCCGGTGCTCCCAGACTGCAACACAAAAAAGATCAAGGGAAACCAAGACACTACTCCTTTGCAATATCCCTGTTTTAATATTGTGCCGCCAAAAACCCCCCTCAATGCAGCCTTCCCTGCCCTCTGAAACAAAGAACCAGCGCTCTTAAACTCCCCCGGTTCGCGCTGCCTCCCCGCTTTTTACTCTACAGTTCTCAGCTCTATTCATATAGTACTTATTTCGACCACGGGACTATTGCAAGAATACTTTTCCTCAAACCTCAGGCCCTCACACTCACTCACCAGCCAGCGCTGTTATGTTCGAAAATGCCGATATTGGGTACACGAGCCCGCTCTCTTCAGACTCCCGCGTTCTTTTAAACTGCTCTAATGGCAGGGAACAACTCCCAGCGCGTGTCAATCAGCGCCAAATGCCCTGCGCTCCCTGCCGGCAACAATGAGCACCGAGATCCCCGCGCTGCCCGCTGCCTCCCGCACCGTACCTGGAGCCTTATTACCCCGTCCTCGCTCCACTGCCGCAGTCCAGCGCGACGACTACTCTCTCCTAAACCCCACACGCCTCCAGATGCCGTCCTTGTTCGCCGCCGCAATTCCGCCCGATAATCCCGGAGCCTTATTACCCCGTCCTCGCTCCACTGCCGCAGTCCAGCTCGATGATCCTGCCGATACAAAAACGAGAAAACAAATTAACAGCCTCCTAGTGAGGCTGGTGTGTGACGCTGGAGGAGCGGGGGGCAAAAGAGGCCAACTCTCCCGCTCCCTCGCCTTTTAACTTTCTTTTCGGGCCAAGCTGGTTAGAACCGGCTTGGCCCCTGCCCAAGCGTGACCCGGAAGTGATTATAATCACTTCCGGGCACACTCCGACCCTTGACCAATCGCTGGCGAGGCGGGCCCGTCGCGTCACTCCTGGCGCGACAGGGCCCGCCTCTCTGGTCCTCCGGGGCCGGCACGACCGCCATACTTTTGGCGTGGCCGACGCCGGCCCCACTTTTCTTATCCACTGATGAAAGAGAACCCTCCGCAACCTCGATTGATCAACCCTGCAGCACGCAGAGGTGGTCCTCCAGGCCCTGTGCACCTCTCTCTCTCCTGCATTAAAGCCATGACCTCTTCACAGATGGCTCCGTTTGCATTACGAAGAGGCCGGTGGGACGAATAACTTGTTGGGATTGATTTTTGGCCAGCCGTCCTTCTCCCCAGTGCTTTTAAAGAGTTTTGATCAAAACCCACCACTAACATCATACAACCCCAGTGTTGTAGAGGATCATCCGAGATTAATTAAGCAGCACCTGCAGTGAAGTTCTTGAAGGTCGGTTGAATCAATAAATAATATTTCCATTTCCATATCCATATTTTTCGTCGGTTTCGGCTGCCTCAGTCGATAGAAATGTGATTCCTTTCCCTAACGTGCACCTGCTCCGGCCTACCCCTGCCTAGTGTTGAATTGTGGTGTTCATGTATCACCCAGGGCTCAAAATGTGAAAATTGGTAAGTTAAAGCCATGCCAAGATGGTGCTCTGTGGTTCAGTCCAGAGCCCAGCCTGCCCTTTGTGCCTCACCACCAATGACAGTCGCAGCCAGCAAAATAAGACACTTCTCCCACCTCAGCCTGAGAACACCGATGGCGTTCCTGTTTACATTTCACGTTTTAGTTCATCTTTCCCCAAGAGTATTTGCTTTTTTTAGGATGCTGTGTTTATGGAGTTTTTCATACAAAATATTACTCCTGTATAGTGCATTATGTGTGAAAGGAGCCATTCCTACAGAGCTGTGTGAGTACAGGTTATGGGTGGGCCATGATTAAAAGTTGTGGGTTCGCTGTACCCAGCTTCATGGTGTGCCCAGGAGTTTAGTGGATCGGAAATTATAAACTCTAATCATGAGGCAATGTGCTTCAGAGACAAGGTTCAAAAACAGCAATTCAAAATACAGTCAAGTAAGCAAGGATTGACTCAAAGTGAGGTCTAGAGCAGAATTTAGAAAAGCCATGAAGGTTTTACTAAATTCAAAAAGTTACGATACAGAAACAGTAAAGTGCAGATACAGCAGATCTCATTTAAATGCATAAAATCATTGCCATGAAGACTCGAAGTAATAGGACAAAGCATAATAAGCAAAATCGGAAATACGCCAAGTTGCAAATGTGTAGTAAAATCAGTACGAAATCGAACAGCCACCCTAGTAGCATAGGAAAAGTCTCTCTCGGGTTGTGGATTTTTTTTTTTTTTAATTGCTTTTTCAAAGGACCGAGTTCCACAGTAATCTTATAGCCCTGTAAAGGAATCAACTTGTCCCACCTACCATATAAATCCGCTAGATGGGCTTGCCTAGATGCATTATTACAGCCCCCAAAGTAAACTTGCCGTACTCAGCCTCTTGGCTTCCTGCCCTTCATTAGTAATCAGCCTTGCAAATACTCTTAGAGCAGAGCAGCATTTTATCAGCCAAGCTGTTTTCTTGCCATAGGCATAAACCACGTACCTTTCAATCCCTGACTTCTAAGTCCATATCTCTTTCATTGGCTCAGAAGATCCGTCTTCTTTCTTGTTTCCTCACAACATAGACTTAATACATTTCTTGTTAACAAACGGCACTTTCTTTACAAATAGGTCCACCCCATATAAAGAGGAGTAAATACAGACATACACACACAAACTTCCCCTCCTCTCTCACTACAGGTTTCACATCCTCTTCTCCCCTCTGCCTATATTGGCTGCATTCCCAGTGTCCAGTCTTACCACAGGTTCTGTGATTATCCTCTTCCACACCCCTCTCACATTAGGTTTTATTGCCCCCTCCTCCACTCCCACCACAGGCTGCATGTATCCTTCTTTCACGTCGACTCCAAAATTCCCATCTCTGTGCTTGTCAACAGCTGCACCTCCCCTACCTGCCACTCTTTCACCACAGACTGCCCACTTTTCTTTGCCCAGTGGTATTTGTGCTTATTAATGGAAGGGCTGTCAGCAGCCCCTTTACAGAAACCAGCCCATTTTGCTTCATGTCCTCCAGTAGCCATGCAACCTGCCCCCGCAGTTGCGCCAGTCCTGGAGGTGTGTTTTAAAGATCTACACAGGGAAATGTAGAAGCTAATTAATGTGTCCTGTGCAGTGCTGGCAAGATGATACAACATTTAAAATGTAAGCTAAAATATGTATTTCAAACTCTCAAAGAAGAACACACACCTGTATATAAGATTGTAAAGAAGCCACAGTGTTAATTGGGTGCAGACCTGAGTGCAAGTGGAAAATAAACAGGAAAGCAGGTTTAGGCAAGCCGAGTTTTAACAGGTGTTGATGTGGCCTTTTGGCTACAACTGCTGACCACAGAACATGTGGAACCAGGTTAAAATTCAGCTTTGGCTCAGCATCCTGTGAATCTCAGCAAATCTCTCTGTGTTTGGTGTGAAGCAATATTATTTAATTGGGCTAGGTTTGCACCTTGTAAAACAGCCAAAAATAAAACATGGATTGTTCCCGTCACAGACGCTCATATGTCATCCTTCAAGAATTAAGAGCAAAACATTAACCTTTGATGTGAGAAAGAAATAACAATTTAGTGGGTGAATTGTACAGTGTGAAATTGGGAACCTAGGATCAATCCTGGCTTCCCTGCTTGAGCAATTTGTGTGATCATAGGCAAATACTTTATTTCAATAAGCCTCCTTCTCTCTACAAAAACCTCTCGTGTTTGATTCAATAGCCTGTAATGATGCTCTAAGTATAATAACAATCCGGACCACAAGTATGGTACACAAGATTACAGACTAGCATTAAATTAACAAATAGCATTGTCATCAGGGTGGAGGCAGGAATTTTTCACAGTGCATGTTTGAAAACGTGCACGTTTAACAAAGGCCTCTCAAAGAAGTGGTATAATTTGATGTACTAAGCTGAAAAGCTTCCTTGTGTTAAAGAGAAACACTTTTTGAGTGGTGAAGACACCTTGTTACATTCTGACATGATGTTTGTTGCACGATTGACATGCAAAAGTATTTTCAATGCCTGGCTCATGCACGGGCTCTTAGAGCCAGAGTCGACCCTTGGCTCGTCTGTTAATTTGCTGGCTCGCCCACCTCAAGGAACCAGAGTACAATCCGTGTTACCTCCAGCGCTGCAACACCTCAGCTTGGGACAAAGCAGTAAATACTCTTAAACATTTTAAAGCAACTCCCACTCGGGGTGACTTCCCCTTATTTGCCTGGGTGAGGAATGTGGTCCTTTTGACACCATGATGGTCTCTACAGCAAATCGGAACTCACCGTCTGAACCAGCACTTGACATCCACTTGCTACATTTTGTTTGGGGTTTCCACTCCCGGCAAGTGACTCCTTTCGAGAGCTCCTGCTGCTCAGCACGCATACCACACTCTATAATCATGCTTTCTTGTGTTTCAGTTCCCAGACAGAGAGAGCCAGCCTGCCCCAGTAATCTACCCCACAAGCCCTTCCTCACCATGCCACTTCTCAACAAATCAGGCCACTCCAGAAAACTGTCGGCAGCCACGGCGAGGCCTTTATTGATCGGCAATCTACTCACTATTAGCTCACTGGTATGCCAGCCTGGTAGCCACTGTGATCATGAGACTCTTGTACCCTTGTTTTTTAAGGCTCGCCTGAGCCAGCGCGCATGCGCTGCTCTGCGAGGCTTCTAGTAAGGACTTTAAACTCGGACCACACGCTCGTGCGTGTGGTCCGAGTTTAAAGTCGCACACTATTGGCCTTTACATGCGTCTTTCTAAGAAAGACAGCACGCAATTGGCCAAAGGCGAGTGCATGTCCCGCCTTCTCTCTCCCCTGGCCTAGGGAGCTCGGGAGCGAGCAGCAGCGCGGCCGGGTGCCAGCTGCATACCTCACATTTCTTTTGCGGCCGCGCTTTTTTAAATAAGGAGGTATTGACTGGAACATGCTTACCTGCATTAGCTTCTGCTATGGTAGTGCTCAGTATGTCGGTGAACGCTTTGCTGCTTGCTTGCAAGTCGCGTTCGTTTGTTAATACGGAGAACGCCCAAGTGTACTAACTGCCTTTGAGGGCTCTACTTTAAATTTACATTGAAGACCAATTGAATTTACACATACCTAGCGTTCCTGCACGGGTTTTCTTTTATCGGCACAGTTTATCAGCGAAAGCGTTGCCGTGACTTCTGGTTTAAACCGCCTCTGCTCCTGACTTTGGAGACAGCATCTAACTTTGCGTGGCTTGTCTTATGTGACATAACACACATTATAGTAACCTAGGCTACTTATGAACGCTATGCCATGGTATTGGCATTCCTTGAATAGATCTAGCATTTACTTGCACCATGCCATGTTTTACCGTTTGCGGTGATTTTACCTGTGGGATACTGGTGACATTCGCATTTTTTATTTTTAAATATTGTTTTCAACCTCTTTATTGGTATGACTCTTTGCGTTTTAGGCCATCTCAAGACTGCTCGGTCTTAGCGTTCACGGCTTTAGTTATACTTTTAAGATTCTCGTTTTCAGATACTTTAATCTCATACATCTTACTGTTTACCTACATGGGACCCACTACTTGACATGAATTCTACGTGTTGGATGAATTTAATTAACACTTCATAAGGAACCAGAATAATAATATGCCTCATTTCAGGTTTTTATTTTTACATACTCAATATATTAGATTTCGTCCCCTTTGGACAGAATGCATCACGTTGGACTTATCAGTTTATGATTTCATTTAACAAAGCTTTGGACCTCGCACCAAATGGTGGGTGATGGTATGATAGCATAGAGTGTATTATAGTTATTATTTGTTTTGGTTGGTTTATTATTTTCAGCCCTGATGAAATCGGAGGCTAATTATTCATACGCCGAAACGTGTGTTGGCTGTGTAAAGTGCATTACCAATGTATTCATGTTAATGTACAGAAACTAAAGTGTCAAGAAAAGAATTGGTGGATCGAATTAAAGACTAAAGACACCTCACGACTTCATGTTGGACGTTGGATTTTTTTTTTTAACTCTGAGTGCTCAGGACATTTGTTTTGTATTATTTTAACCCACGTGTTGTGGGTTATATTTGAGACTGCCTGTAGCCAACCCCTGTTCTTGAGCACCCTTTATTTGTAACTTTTCTTTCATCTTTCCCCGGATTAGTTCGGTGAGCGTCCTGCTTTTGGCCTGGCTACCGTATTCCTTCTATTTATTGTTTTCTTGCACACAATAAAATTTAAATGTCAGTAAATGAACTGCACAATTATTTCAGAATATATTAAAATTCGGAAAGCACAAATAAAGCACATTTATTTGTAATTCTGAAGTGTGGTATAAACAAATAATTCAATACGATCAAAACAAATCAATACACAAGGTGATGCCAATTTCCATAGTTTTAACGGTAAAATTATGTGTCTGTGCAACATTAATGGTCATTTCAATTGAAAATGTGTTTTCTGTAATGGCAGTGCGCTACCAAATCATGCATCCTCCACTCAACGTCACTACATTCTATTCCGCTGTACGCAAATCTGCGCCCATCCACTCTACGACACTCTACTCCACTCTTCGCCACTTCCACACTACGCCATTCTACTCTGCCATTCCACTCTACCACATTCTACTCTGACACTCTACTCCACACTATGCCACTCTATACTCTTCTATTCCACAACACTTTACTCCAGTCTATGCCACTCCACTCTTACTAGTCCAATCTATTCTACGATGCTATACGCCACTCTATGCTTCTCTGCTCTATTGAAATCCACTCTGACACTCCATGACAACGCACCACCTAGGGGTAGAAGGCGCTATATAAATGTTTCATTACAATCAAACATGATATAAAATACAGCCTTCCTTGGCTCCGAGGTTAGGGGCTGACATACAACGCAACAGCGACATCTGATGGCCAGTTACCGCATACCACTGTGTTAGCCGTGTGTGGAAGTAGTTTATGCACATTTATCCTTATCAGTTACATTCAAGTCTGGTGTTGGGTCACAGCGGGTCCGTAATCCACCCTGGAATTGTATTATTGATAATATCCATACCTACACAGAGTTTCCTGTAGTAAGCCTCACTTCCTCCATCGTGTAAAGGTTTCCCATCATCCCGGTCTCCAGGGAATTTGCTTCGTTTTCCACGCAGGTGGTCCCAATGTGAAACGTGACGTCATTTGAGCTGGAGCAAGCCAATACAGGCTGCAGTCGAGCTACAACGCAGGTCTCCACGTCTTCCAAGGAATCATTCTGACTGACCGAAGACATGCGCAGGGCAATTCAAGACACGTATTGTCAATAACAGTAACCTCCAAAGCACAGAACCACATAGCGGCCAGGTCTGGAGGAGTGCCAAAGGGTGCAGAGTTAGAGTGGATCTTAGTAGATTTAAATAGCGCAAAATCGACCGAAGGTATTGGAGCGCTTTACACGAGCACCATTTAGGTTTCACAGGCGCGAACCTCGTTCCCCAGCTCGAAAGTCGGCAGCTCTCGTCGTGAGGCTACATCCCCACCCCAATTCAGTGGGTTAAATAAATACGACAAAACAGTGATGGACAATAAAATTGAAAGGGGGAAAAATTCATGTATAAACCGATATCGAAAGGAATAGAAAACAGACATGGATTTACACTCTACTCAATGCAACATAAATACACTCCACATAACACCACTCAGTGCCACATAATTATATGCCACATAATAACACTCTACTCAATGCAACATAAATACACTCAACATAATACCACTCAGTACCACATAATTACACGTCACATAATTACACTCTATTCAATGCAACATAAATACACTCCACATAATACCACTGTGCGACATAGTTACACGCCACATAATTACTCTACTCAATGCAACATAAATACACTCCATATACCACTCAGTACCACATAATTATATGCTACATAATTACACTGCACTCAATGCAACATACACTCCAAATAATACCACTCAGTGCCACATAATTACACACCACGTAATTACACTCTACTGAATGCAACATACACTCCACATAATACTACTCAGTACCACATAATCACACGTCACAATTACACTCTATTCAATGCAACATAAATACACTCCACATAATACCACTCAGTGCCACATAATTACACCCCACATAATTACACTCTACTCAATGAAACATAAATACACTCCATATAATACCACTCAGTGCCACATAATTACACGCCACATATTTACACTCTACTCAATGCAACATAAATACACTCAACATAATACCACTCAGTACCACATAATTACACGTCACATAATTACACTCTATTCAATGCAACATAAATACACTCCACATAATACCACTGTGCCACATAATTACACGCCACATAATTACTCTACTCAATGCAACATAAATACACTCCACAAAATACCACTCAGTGCGACATAGTTACACACCATATAATTACACTTTACTCAATGCAACATAAATTCACTCCACAAAATACCACTCAGTGCGACATAGTTACACACCATATAATTACACTTTACTCAATGCAACATAAATACACTCCACATACCACTCAGTACCACATAATTACACGCCACATAATTACACTCTACTCAATGCAACATAAATACACTCCACATAATACCACTCGGTGCCACATAATTACACGCCACATAATTGCACTCTACTCAATGCAACATAAATATACTCCACATAAATGCTCTCTAAGCCACATACCACCAATCAACATAAATGCACTCCACACCATGACACAATTTCACTAAGCATAATTTCACTCAACACCACAGTTCCAGGCCACACAATTCAACTCCACACATTTCCAATACACACCACTTAATTACACACCAAACAACATATTTCAACTCCACAATCCACAACGTACCTTCAATCCACACCATATAGTGGCACCACCTGAACACCAAACATCACTCACCACCACCATTTTGCATCAGCGCACCACCTAAGCATCACCTAAACATCACCTAAGCATCACGTCAGTCTGCCCTCGGAATCTGGCATCTGTTGATTCTCCCCTAGTGTCCGTTCGCTGCTCGTGTTCTAATTAAATTACTGTTTTCCAAACTCCACTCCCTGTTATTTATGTCCCGCTCCCCCATAACAAAAAAAATTATAACAAACAAGCATGAGAACAGGCAGGAGAAGTTGCCAGCAGTGCAAGTACAAAAAACTAGAAGACATTTTTATGTTAAAATCTTTTTTAATCAGGTTGGTCAGTTGTATATAATGTCGTCTTGGTTTGTATAAAGGTAACAAAAATGCTTAACACTTTTTATTATAACTTTTCAACATGATGCACAGCACCCACAATGCTCTACAACATAGCCAAAAGTTCTGGCTAAACACATAAGGTCCCAAAGGCGAGACCTATTGGCTATGCCAATGCTTGTCTTCCAATGTTCCTCGTTGTTGGCATATAGCAAGAGTTCACCTAGATTTGCTACGCAATTTCAAACACTCGGGGACCAGACAAATGATACTTCCCACTTAAATCTCACCACCGTGGGATGCGACTGGGCTTTGTTTCACTCTCTGGGGAGCATCTTTACAGCATGTGTGTTAGTTTTTAGTGTCTGGGCCCGCAACCAATAAATAGATTGGATATGTTTACACTGCGCTTATCATCTGTGAGCAGGAGAGTGCTCATAGCTCTCGACATGCTTATTATGGTTACCGTATTCAACTATGAAAATGAGCACTCGCGATGTTTTTAGCTTGCAATGTGAGATAACTGACTTCGTGCTCTTGTATAAGTTGCAGGAGGGCCTAGCAGAAAGTCTTGGGAGGATTGAACAGAGGTCCACGGATCCTAGGACTGGATATTATTGCCTTTATTCAATAAAATCTTCTTGAGAGAAGCTTTTGCTCGAGGCACTGGACCACTCCAGCCTCGTATTCATAACAGTTTTTTTAAATATTGAGCATTTGCTCCTCTTTTGAGCAATAATGAAGCTAATTTCTCTTTAATTCCATGTTATCTGAAAAAAACAGTTGTCCGGTGTTTGTCTTAAGAAAAATCTTTATTAATTTCATGACATGATCTTCATATGTATTTTTATTATTGGTGCTCTGAAGATGTAATAGCAAAACAGACGACACGTGTTTCGCCCTCTGGTCAGTGCGACCTGGGCTTTCTCAAGGCTTTCGTAGTAGAAATTAAGGTCAATGCAAGTCTTGTAAGATACAGCATATCGTTCTTCAGAACATTAAAACAAATATATGTCGTTTTTGCAACTGACTTGCTCGGTGTCATGTGCCAATCTAGAAAAGCGTCCAGTGTGCTTGCTCGATATGTTCACGCGCTGCTCTCACGTGCCGTATACCAGTCTCTACCGCTCCTACAGAAAGTCTGCTTGCCCGGAGGACTAAGTGCAGATTACAACTTCTTGTCCGCATCAGAAATCATCATGTACCGGGCTTCGGGTGATACAAATTCCCCTCCCCTGCTCTCTAGGGTTAATCCTCAAAATGCAAGGGTTTATATAGCCATTTTCTCCAGAAGTATTAGAACTGCAAACGTACCATGGTGTGGAAAGAATTACATTTTCAACAAAAAAACTCATAGCATTTTAAAACTTCACATAACCCTATCACCTTAGCACTAATCCACTACATGAATATTGATTCAGGTCCTTTGACCTAATGGTATTCGGGGGTGTCAGAACAAACTACTAATATAAACAGCATCGAACTATTTTGAATTAATGTAATACCACGTGCACGCAGAGGATCCATTGAAAAATGATTTGCAGTAGGCCCTCTAGCTGGCTTTCTTTGAGTACAGCGTCATTCAAAAATAAACAAATCCACATCTTGCTTCACAATGTGCATCAGATTAATAAATAGAGAATAAACATGATGCTGTGACATCCGTTTTCAACAAGATGACGCAGAGGCCCTACTGAGGCCTAGTTTGCATAAGCCAGAAAAACACACTTCAGCATGTTATAGCACATTTGTTTTAACAGCATTAGCTTCAAGTCACCATACACATGTGAACTCAAGTATGGAATAATTGTTCAGCACACCATCAATAATACAGATTTTGATTTAAATGCATAAATATGTTATCAGAGCTTTGGAGTTCAGGCTGAACGCAGGGCTTATTTCTCACACCGCATGGCAGTGGGTCAAAAAGGGGTTTGGAATATGGGCTCATCCAATACTTGGTCTCTTTGTAGAGCGCACAGAGCAATGGTTAGGTGTGGAGGAGGCACAGGACTGTCAAAATATTGACAGGAGGAAAGTTATAGAAAATGCAGTACGCAGAGGTGAGTGGGTGCATTGTGTGTGTGTTGGAATTAGTGAAGTGAAGGAGATGCAAGGCAGTACGTGCAGGAGAGAGTGAAAAGAGGGTGCTGAAGAGGAAAGAGAGGAGGTGTGAAAAATGCCGGTTTAGTGTTTCAGAAAGATATGAGGAGAAAAAGATGATAAATGTCTACCAAAGGCATGATTTGAAGAGGACAGGGGTGACTGCCGCTTCTACAGACCATAGTAATGCTTTGAAAGTTTAAAATGCTTTGTCTATATATCAGACATGAGCATAACCTTCACGAACGACAGTCGTAGGTGTCCCGGCCAGTTTTAGCGGTGGCCCCTTCTGTGCCCCCCTGTAAATCACATCTAGAGACGGGCCTGCTATTGTGTCTAAGGTAGTCATGATGTTTCCAGGCATTCAGCGATCTCTCTGATTTGCTGCCATGGCAGAGGGCCACAACCAGTGGGAGTTCCTGGGTCCTTGTGCACAATCACAATGTGTGGAATCGATTCTGAAAGTAAGGCGGAGAGGATGGCTGTGATTGACCGAACGGCTGACATCGTTTTTGGGTAGTTCAAATATTAGAAGGTGCAGTGATGGAGAACAGAAGTAAGGAGCAATGGTAGAACTGTGTGAGGGTCTGAGAACTTGAATAGCAAAGGGCTTCTACGGGGTGGAATTGCAGGTCTCTGGGTGGGGTCCAGTTCAGAATAGGTGGGGGTGCTACAGGTTAGGTCAGTGGTGCAGTGACATGCTATGTTTTGGTCCCAGGACAGCTGACGTGCAGGTCAGGGTTCAGGAACGTTAGCTGGGTTGAGCTGTATGTTGCAGGCCGAAGTGCTGGAATAACAAGGAGTAAGTCTTTTGATCTGTGTGTGGTTTTAGTACTGGATAAGCTGTGGGCGCAGGCCAGGACTGAGGTAGGCTGCATGGGCATAGCTAATAATAGTGCAGCAGCACCGCTGCACAGGAGCCAGGTGGCCCACTGCGCCCAATATATAGCTGTTTTTACTATCAAGCTAGGGGTTGCCGGGCAATTTTTCTTGCTTGTGTTAGAAAATTTGACACCCTAGCTACACCATTCATTGGTGGACTGGCAGAGTGTCATGGAGTACTAAAATAGCATTGTAGTGGTGCCTCAGGAAGATTGAATTGAGATGCATCAGCAGAGTTGTGTCGGTATTTGTGCTTCAATTGCCTGAGGTGCCACAAAGCCTGATTAAGGTTTATTGAATGTATGAGGTTTTGCTTTGCCCAGAGTTATCCCTTAAGGTTGCTCTTTATTTTCTCTGTATGACTTCCTCTTTTTCCTCAGGTTCTACCAGTCAGTGAAGATCCTTTACTCCTTTGGGATAGTCATCACCTACGCACTGCAATTTTACGTCGCAGCTGAAATCATCATCCCGAAGGCAGTGACCTGTGCGTCAGAACGCTGGAGCAAAGCAGTTGACTACATCGTGCGAGCACTGCTCGTGTGTTTGACATGTGAGTACTGGAATGGAAATCCATTGTACTGTCAGAGGGCAGCTGCCTCCTCTCTGCTGCGTGCTGCCCAAAGAACCTCTGTCAAACCTCATGCTCCACCATTGTATTGTAGAATTTACATGGCTCATCATGCCCCATTGTAGAGCACTAATGTGCATTTTTGGATGGTTAACATTCTTCACCATCAGCAGGACGTGGTTGGCAGTGTTCTGTTTCTTGATATCTTGTGTGGGAAGTGTTTTTGTGTCATACGTGAGTGACCAGAGAAGTGCTCTATTCTTGTCTTGAGGCGTGTGATGATGAGTGATGGAGGAAGTGGTTGTGAGAGAGAGAGAGATGCAAAATGTAATTCTATTTTGCTGGCTGTTACAATTTACTCTGTTTATCTTGTGTTTTGTGGTTTCTGTTATGTCAGAGATAGGGTAAAGAGGCAGGGGTGTATCTTGAATGGCCTGTGTTAGAGGTAGTTCCAATAACATATTGTACCCCCTGCCATACATTATAAGCATATTGCATGTCACCGAGGAGTTCCATGACCATGTAGAGGCTTTCTGCCTCATTCTTCTATATGGTCACTTAGAAAAGAACACAGCTTTTGGGCTCATTCATCTATATAGCCATGGACCTCCAAGGTGCCTTGCATTATCTTTATAATGTATGGCGGGGTACTTTATTCCTTATAATACATGGCCACACCATTACCCTTCCCTCAAACCACTTAAATCCTTGGTGTATTGTATTGTATTGTAATTGCATTTATATAGTGCTTACTACCCCTGACGAGGCGTTGAAGCGCTTTTTCGGCGAGTAGCACGCTATTCCGGAACCCATAAAGGATTAGTGATGAGTTAGTATAGTGAAATATGAAAGTAATTTGAGTGATGGATATTAGTCAGTTATTTGGATTGAGAAGGATAGCGGAGGGATAGAAGAGGGAAAAAAGGTTAGTATTTATATAGCGCTTGTTACCCCTAATGGAGTGTTGAAGCACTTTCTTGGCGAGTAGCACGCTACTCCGGAACCCATAAGGATTAGTGGTGAATTAGTATAGTGAAGTACGAAAGTAATTTGAGTGGTGGATATTAGTCAGTTATTTGGATTGAGAAGGATAGCGGAGGGATAGAAGAGGGAAAAGGTTTGCATTTATATAGCGCTTGCTACCCCTAATGGAGTGTTGAAGCACTTTCTTGGCGAGTAGCACGCTACTCCGGAACCCATAAGGATTAGTGGTGAATTAGTATAGTGAAGTACGAAAGTAATTTGAGTGGTGGATATTAGTCAGTTATTTGGATTGAGAAGGATAGCGGAGGGATAGAAGAGGGAAAAGGTTTGCATTTATATAGCGCTTGCTACCCCTAATGAGGTGTTGAAGTGCTTTTTTCGGCAAGTAGCACGCTACTCTGGAACCCATAAAGGATTAGTGGTGAATTAGTATAGTGAAATATGAAATTTGAGAAGTGGACATTTTAGTCTGTTATTTCGATTGAAAAGGATAGTGGAGAAATAGAAGAGTGAAGGCTTTAGACTTTATTTTTTTTTTATTTTTTTTTTTTTTATTTATTCTTTTGGGAGGTCATAGCAGTAGTGGGAGGCTTGGGATGAGTAAAAAGGGATGTGGAGGGGAAGAGTCAGAGGGAAGAGTTTAGAAAGGCTTGTTTTGGGGGATCAGTATAGTAAAAGAGGTGTTGGGTGGTGCAAGGAGGGGTAGAGTAGGGGAGAGTCTAGAAAGGGCTATTTTGGGATCACAGTAGTGGTATGGGGTTTGGGATGAATGAGAGAGTGGAGGTAGTGGATATATCGATAGGTATAGGGTGAGAAATAGGGTAGTGCATATAATTATATATATATATATATATATATATATATTTGGGGTTTTTTTGGGAGGAAAGTAATAAATATATAGATCCAAGTATATGGAAGGTATATAGATGCATAAAGGAAGTATGTATAAGTAGATTAAAGATGCATTCGATAAACTCTGGTTTTCTAGTGTTTTACTTAAAAAAAAATGTTTTTTTTTTAAACATAATAATTCTACATGTTAATACAAAGCAATACACATATATAGGTACATATCTATAGTACAAATAAATGTTTATATACAGAGGAATATGCTGTATATTTTCTGTTTGCGTATGGTGCTTATGTGGGGAAGAGCCAATTCTTGAGTAGTTGTCTGAAGATAAGGTGGTTGTCGGTGGATCTTTTGTTGGGGGGTAAAGAGTTCCATATTTTTGCTGCTTGAACAGAGAAGGATGTGCCACCCATGGTTTTTTCTTGTATCTTGGGATTTTGAGGCGAGGTGCCACTCTAGAGCGGAGGTTCCTATGATGAATGTGTTCGGTGATTTTATTCCTGATGAAGAGCGGTCCCATTCCATGTATGGCTTTGTGGGTGATACAAAGCAGCTTGAACGTGGATCTTCTGGCAACCGGTAACCAATGCAGGGCTTTCAAGGCAGGGGAGATGTGGTCTCGCGGTTTGATATACAAGAGTAGTCTGGCAGCCGAGTTCTGAATCCGTTGTGGTCTTTACATAGTCGGTAAAGGTGATCCATGGTAGAGGCTATTGGCGTAATCGAGTTTGGACAGAACAAGGGAGATGGTAGCTTTGACCTTGTGTGGGAATCCCAAATGGGGGAAGATTCGTCGCAGAGGTTTTGCTAGTTTGTCCACTTGGGCATTCATCGATAGCTTGGAGTCCATGGTCATTCCGAGGTTTCTTACTTCCTTCAATACTTTAGGCGGTGATCCCAGTTCATCAGGCCAGGCGGCAAGCGGGTCATAATGTTTCCAATCGCCACACGTGAGTATTTCCGTTTTGGAAGCATTCAATTTGAGATGGCTCCAAGTCATCCATTGATCCACGGCTCTGAGACAACTGAAAATTGGCGAGTTTCCAATGTCTTTGGGGCATTCCAGTTGAAGGAGTATTTGCGTGTCATCTGCATAGTTATAGCAGTTGAAACTGATTGATCAGTACCGGTAATGACTTCATGTAGATGCTGAAAAGCAGGGGCGAGATGATAGAGCCTTGAGGGACCCCAACGTTTGTGGCGTACGGTTTGGACGAGAAAGGTGGGTTATGGATGATATTAGCACTGTTTTGAAGGTAGGACGTGATCCAGTCTAAAGCAGTCCCCTCTATGCCGGCTTCGTAGAGTCTTTGTATCAGAGTGTCATGGTCAACCGTGTCAAACGCAGCCGAGAGTTCCAAGAGGAGTAGTGCAGCAACCCCGTTGCGGTCAACTGTGTTCTTCAGGTCATCCCAGATGGCAAGGAGGGCAGATTCTGTGCCTCTTCCTGGACGAAATCCTGTTTGGAAGTCTGAAAGTATGGCATTCTCTTCAATGAATTGTGACATCTGGGCAAACGCTGATCTTTCTATCAGTTTGCCCAGGAAAGGTCCATTAGTAATGGGTCTGTAGTTGTCAGGGTTCAGCGGGTCCAAGTTTGTTTTCTTCAGTAAAGGGCGTATGTATGACTTTTAGAGTTCTTCTGGAAATATTCTGGTAGTTAAGGAATTGTTGATGGTTTTTCTTACTGAAGTGGCAGCAGAGGTTGTTCGAAGAATACTCTTGAAGGTTTGTGGTGGACACGGGTCAGAAGGGCTGCCCGCAGGCCTGCTTGCTTTGACCAGGGCCATGAATTTATTGTGTGAAATGTGTTGAAAGGAACGGAGAGGCAGAGTTAGAGTATTCTTGGATTGTTGTTTTGTAAAAGGGTTAGTGCTTGTGCTTTGTCTCTGTTTTAAGTACAAGTGTTGTGATGAGAGGGAGACACTGGTCACTCTTCCCCATGAGTATCCTGAGTGACATAGGATGTTTCTTGCAAAGGGTAGAAATGAGAGCCAAAAATACCCTGAATCCGTTTCTGGTACCGACGTCAAGGCAGAGGAATTGGATCCTGGTTGAATGACTAATGACTGTGCTTTTGTAATTTCATAGCCTGAGTTACGCCTGAATTGAGCAGCTATTGGTTGAGTGGTCAGTGATCAACATTGGGACCTGGTCATCGACCAACACAGGTGGAGTCTGCGCGGACACTGGCTCGGAAGGAACCGAAATAAACCTTTATGACGAAGTAGAAGTCCCTTCCAGGGTCCAAACAGGTCCCTTAGGGGCAGACCGAATCAAAAGGCACACCAGGGGAGTGGAATTGCACCGAAGAACTGCTACATGGCGTCTTTAAAGGGTGCGATTTGCTGAGGAGTCGATGACGGCAAGGAGAATTCACAGCGTGCTGGGACAAATTGCAGGATTGATTTGGATTCAAGGGACATCGGAGAAACTAGATCTTTGTCTTGATGCCCTCACGCATTGTCTCTGGATTTTAAGTGACAGGATTAGGTTGAGTCCCACTTGGTTTGCTTTTGCTTGTGTCTAGACTTCCACTTGGATTCAGAAAGACTGACGGGAAAGTGGACAATTTATGGGAACAGCAATGTGACAGAGCCTGCAACTTGGAGCGGGAATGAGGTCTGTGTATAGACCGAGACCTCTTTTTTTGGTAATTTAGAGTTTCAACCTCCGGTCTAGAGTAGCCTTCGGGTGCATAAGGGTACACTTATGACTAGAGTGCAAGCATCATAAGCATACCTCATGTGGGTCCATGACCAACACCTGCTTCCTGCATTCTTGTTAGGCTTTGAATCCTGTAGTTTTTTGTTGATAACATAATTTCCTACCACACTGGAAAGTAATTTGCAGTCTTCAGAAGACAGACGAACTTGGCACCAGAGTTCCAGATCTACCTCGAATGGCGCAGAATCATAGGAACTGATGACAGTATAAAGGAGTGGTGCTTATATGCTCCTCTGCTCCGTCATCTGAATGGCAGAACTGAGACACTGGTAGCAAACAAGGTGCCACCTACTGTAACGCGGGAGCATTGCTCAAGAATTCTCCTGAACCACTCTGGCAACTGGAGATATACCAAAGGTTGCTCTTTTATACAGAAGAGATGGGATGTTTACAAACATTAAGAATAAAAGGAGAAAAATAAAAACCAAAAAGCAGTTAGATATTTGTTGCAAAAAGATATTAGCATCAGTTTAATAAGTCAGAGTACCCGAAACTCTGTAGTTCCGAATGTATAGAAACATGTAGAGAGATTATATCTTAACTATAATTACCTAAAGCTTCCAAAAAATAAAGATGTTGATTCGAAGGAAATTATTGGCAGACTTTTATACAGAGATTGCAGGCTGCCATCTATTATAGAGATATCCGACAACGGGACATAGAGACTTCAACAGAGTACAGATTTAATGTGGCTTTTTAAAAAAAAAAAAGGCTGCATCTGACCGAAGTATTTATTTGATATTTATTAACTTATAAAGCGCCCGAATCACCCCAGCAGGGGTATCTCCGCGCTATGACTGCTACCGTCAACCAGGAAGACACACATCAGAACAAGGAGGTTTTTAGCAGCTTTCTAAGTTTCAGGTAGTCAGGACATTGACGTAACTGAATGGGGAGTTGGTTCCAGTAGAGGGGGGCAAGGTGGAAAAAAGCTCTACCACCCAAGCGAGCTTTTTTAAATCGTGGGGTGTAAAGTAATGATTTTGACCCTGACCGAAGGGACCTGGAAGGCAGGTACCTTACAAATGTATCTGATAGGTAGCTGGGACCCATGTCATGCAGAGATTTATAAGCAATGCAGCAGATCTTGAATTTAATCCGCTTCCGCACTGGGAGCCAATGCAGTTGTTGTAAAAGGGGTAGGGAGGCCGTTCTGGGAGGGGCATTGGCAACTAGGCGGGCCGCAGTGTTCTGGACTACCTGCAATTTATTTAAGGAGACTTCGTTGGCTGAGATCAGCAGGGCATTGCAGTAGTCCAGGCGAGGAAGAAAATTAATTTGAAGGGCACGTCGCCTATGATGTACACCTCATTATTTCTGGGCTTCTCAACAATTGGACGGGAAGGTTAGACCCATGTATCCCTACCAGGCCCCACTGACATAGGGATCATCCCCACAACCCATCAAGACTATTTTATGGCAATGCTGCCCTTTATTGCCACACCTGAAGCTGGAGTGATTCTTGACTTCTGAACTATTTTTCTTGACCCTTAAACTACAACGGCCAACCAATCATAGGGTTTAATGTGGTACACTAGGTTCCTTGTGACTGCATCCCATTCACCATTGAAAGTCTTTGAGATAACGGGGAGCACCATTGCACCCACTCTCCCACCTTTCCCTTGCTTCTGATTCTTCCCCTGCTCAGAAACCAGCATTGGCAAAGCGTATAGGGCTGGCTTTATTGTGTTATATCATGTAGACAAGCTTGCTTGCATGCATGTATGTATACGTGCTCGTATTAGCTACATGCTAGCATTAAAGTGCTGACAGAGGGAGGGATATGTAAAATATTCTCTCATGCATTGCAATACATACATTTCTTTGGGGGTGGAAAGATGCAACCAAATAACCAATAACATTAGGTGAAAGAGAAATACACCTTTGACAGAGCCATGATGTGATTGACAAAGTCTTAACACTGGAAGAGGTCAAAAGTTTGATGGTTGAAAGGGGTGGCCCCAAAGCCCACTGAATGTATAGCGGAAACAATAAATCTGTTTAGACAGCTTCACTGTCAAACCCAGGTCAAACATACATGTTAAATATTTTCTGATCCATACAACGACCCTAAGGCACTTCATCATGATTTGTCCTAACCTATAGACTTTCAACACATCCCATATTTGTATATCAGAAGCTCAGTTAAGCCATGAGGACTGGTGTTTTGTCACTCTGATGGTCCAAGCAAACCATACCATCATTGGTGTCTCCCAGTTTAACACACACACCCTAGCCTCTGTCATCAGTTTTTCACCACTGGGATTCTGTAAATCTATCTGAATTTCTTCCACCCAACATAGACTCCATCATGTAAGTCACTTGTTCAATTCCCACCAAAGCCCGTCAGCCTTTCATCTATCCAGGAATGATTAATTGAGTTGAAATACGTTGGGTACCAATGACAGCTGTTAATTGTATTGTTTAGAAACACCAAAAACCTTGATTTTAAACATATAATTTTTGATGTCCATGGTGAGCAAGAGTGTAGTTTGCTCCACCCTTCTCAACACTACCTCACTGTACAGAGGTGTATAAGGGACCGAACAAACCTCTTTGTCCTAGAAGGTATTTTACAGACTTTGCCTCAGCGAATCCCAAGTGACACATCATTGGGAATACACCCTGTTCTTTATGCACTAAGCATAAGGGGAGACCTTAAGTAATCTAAAAAAAAATAGGTTCTGAAGTCCTGCCCTGAGTTTGTTCCTTTGGCATGTCTGATACATTTAGCCCTGCCTGGGTAATCCCAGGGAAACTTTAAATTTTTTGGGGGAGTTTTATATAGCGCAAACTATACCTGAAGGTATCAGAGCGCTTTACATGAGCACCAGTTGCGTTACAGACGGACTCATTCATTTTTGTTAGTCACGGGAAATTAAGTGATTTGCCCAGAATCACAGGCTGTTGAGCGTCCCTGCCGAGACTCGAAACAGGTTCCCGAGCTTCCAGGTTGACCGCCCTGGCCATTAGGCCACATCCTCTCCCCATTCTTCCCCTAGCCAGTCTTTCTAGGAACCACACAAGGAATCGCAAACCCTTTTGTGAACTCTTCCAACAAAAACGTAGGGTCTGCGTATGAAAATATCCTGCCTAGTGCTTATTTCACTTCAGATATGATTACAGGAGTTGGAAGCCCTTATCGAAGGCTGTTTGAAACACACACTTGTATGTGTTAACTAGAGGTGGTCGGCAAACTCCACTCCTCCGGCGGAGTTCGCAGAGTTCCCGGAGTACGAAGTTCCGGAAAAACTCCACCAACCGCTGCGTGGTGGAGTTTTTTCTTGTGCGCGGCTCACCAATGTTAAGTTGGTGAGCGCAAGCCAGAAAATCGAAATCTAGACTGCTTCCTGGCGAGATTTTTCAATGCAGGCAGTCGTGGCAGCTCGCTACTACTCGCATTGAGAAAGCTGCCTCTCACGTTGAGAAAATCTACTCAAGCAGCAGAAAGAAGCAATGCCCTCTGGTACACCGCGCGGTGCCGTTTGCGCTGATTGTTAATGCAGGACAAGCTCCTGCGCTAAAAATCGGCGCAAGCAGCGTGATGTACCCTATTTCAGTACTCGCAGAATTGCACAGAATCTTGCAGAGTTTTCAAGTAACTTCGCAGAATTCCGGGGAGTGAAAATCCGCGAATTTTGCCCACCCCTAGTTCTAACTCCTTCTCAACTTGTTGGTATTATTCCACAAAGTGGCAGAATCTGAAACTGGTTATATAGCTGTTAATTTCAAAGATGAACACGCAGGTACCACACAAACATACATGCACCGTAAGTAAAACAAATCCTCCTTTGTGTGCATGGGCCCTTTTGACTTTTTCTTCATGAGGTACTCAAGGTTTCCTGGTATAAATCCGTATAGATTTTGCAGAGAAACTTCATTTTCATTTGTGCGTGAGAGGGAGCCATGATTATGTTTGAGTCTGCAGACAAGTGGTCTGATTCATGGTATAAGGGGTTCATCTTTTAGCAACAACAGTGTGGGATCCAGTAGAAGAATTACCCCAATAAATGTGAGATGAAAGGGCTTCAGTTGAGATTGACATCTGTTACCAAGTGCTATTAAGGATGCAGCCCTTTGTTCGGAATTCACTCTTTATATATTTATCATGGACATTTGAGTTTTATTTGTAAAATGACAATTGCAACTACATACTGCAGTCTTATGAGTATTTCATAACTGCTAATAAAGAATTGTTTAAAAAAATAAAAGTTTTAGTGGGCTTTAATTGGAAGTATCCATGGTCATCATAAGTTGGCTAGTGTCCTAACTCTTGTAGAAATGCTTAGTGTCTGTGGCTGACATTAATGTAGTTGCGTATCTTGGGCAATGTTTTCCTTTGTGAGGAGGCACCTAGTGGTTCCATATGCAAACTGAAAATCATTGTAATACCCCATGTCTGACTGTTGCGATCAAGGCGATTTGCACAAGCCCATTTAAAAATATTGTTGCCTTTCTGCCAGGAAAGAGATGAAACATGTAAGCACATTACTTGATGTGGCCATGCAGTTGTAGAGGGAACAAAATAGCACTTGATTGGCAGTGGTTTTAAAGGTCCCTGAGAGGAATAGGAGGCAGGGATCAGCTCTGTCTGTTGTCCATGATTTGATTGGCTTCATTAATAAAGCAGAGTATCAGAAGTCATATTGTAGTTGAGAAGCGGGTTGTGGTTGTCTCTGTAATCTTGGAGTTAAAACAACAGCACCCATTCAAAGATTTTGCTGAGAAAAATAGTAGACCATGTCATGTGGATCTGATTGGGTTTCATAAACTAGGTCATGTGAGTGAAATTATAACGCATGCTGAAAGTCATTCAAAAACACGTATTGTGTGATAGCTGATTCTTTCATCGAACCCCGAGTGATCTCAGATTTGACTTCGCTAACCTGGGCCTCAACTACCCCATCTGATAAGTCCTGGATACTCAACCCTTACCTCTTACAAGACAAAACCCATTTAGAGATGATCCGTCAAAGCTATTACAAACTTCTTTCATGAAAACCCACCTATTGACTGCTCTCCCCAGGTATGCTAGGATGCCTCTAAGGCATATTTTTGGGGGGTGATCATTGGTATCAGCACCCATATTAATAAATCTGCGAACACGCAGATGAAAAAATTGGAAACCAAAATTAAACAGAAGTTAGATATTACTCCAAATTTAATAAACTCTTGAGCACCAGGGCTGGTCAATGGATGACTAAGTTTAACTCTATAAAACTGTGCTCTGGCAGCACCGCTGGTAAAGTTCTAGCCTGCTGCTTAAAGCACAGACAAAACAGTTCACGAATGACGAGAAAAGGAGGGACAGTTACACTTAGATCCTTATAAAATATCCAATGTCTTTATAGACTTCTACGGGACATTGTATGATGAAAATACCTGTGTTAATTCCTTGGATAGCTTGACATACCTCGACAAACTCAATCTCCCTGAACTGAAAGCCCAACGCCAGTCTCTACTTAATCTCCCTGTGCCTAACAAAGTGAATGTGAACGCAACTGGTGCTTATGTAAAGCGCTCTGATACCGTCAGGTCGAGTTTGCGCTATATAAAACTTTAAAAAAAGAAAATAAATCAGGCCATTGCCGATTTGGAGCTGAAATCCGCTCCAAATCGGCAATTTGAAGTTGGGAAAGCCCCCGAGCTAGATGGCCTTACTGCTCAATTTTATAAATTGTTCATGGATGAGCTGCGACTACCTCTATTAGGCCTCTCTCATGACTATGCAGGAACTGGATACTAGGCCTGGGCGGTGAACTCTGCTCCGTTTGCGGAGTTTTCCACACTCCGCGAGGCATGCGGAATTCCGAAAAACTTCGCTAAGCTGAGCAGAGTTTTTTCCTCCCTCGGCGAGGAAAATCCAACACTAAACCCCCTCCCAGTGAGATTTCTCGATGCGGGCAGTCGCAGATGGTAGCGACCACTCGCGTTGAGAAACCATCCGTTCACGTTGAGGAAGCTGCTACTCGAGTAGAAAATCTACTCAAACAGCAGAAAGAAGCAGCACCCTCTAGCGCTGCGCATGGTGCCGTTTGCTGTGATTTTCCAGCTCGGGACAAACACCCGGCACTAAAAATCAGCACAAACGGCGCGACCTAATGCACTCCACCTCTTGCAGAACTCTGCGCGGTGTGCGGAACTCCGCCCAGGCCCTACCGGATACATTGGGGGGGACTACTGCAGAAGCGATTATACCTCTAATGCCTAAAAAATGCAAGGATTACACCCTTTCCAAAAATTACAGGCCAATTACGCACATTAATTTTGCAAGATTGCAAGCTTTATGCTAAAATTCTGGCTAAACTTATCGAAATGATGTTACCATTCCTGATCGGCCCGTATCAGCTAGTTTCCTCAAAGGCAGTGTTAGAAATGGGGATCTCTAGTTGGCCGTGGCTGGCGCCGAGGTACAAATAGGGATCCTTCTTCCTAAGTCAGAGTAAGGGGGCTACACCCTTTGATAACCCCTGCTCAACCCTGTGGTAACGTAGCACGAGCAGACAGGCCTATCTCAGAGGCAGTGTGTGAAGCATTTATGACCATACACAATAACACAGGAGAGTAGTTATAGAAAAATAGTTATCTTTATGTAGACTGAACACGAGGCTAAAAGCACTCAAGGAGCCACAATGCACACAATTACAGATTCACTTCAAAAGCAATAAAGGCACTCGAAACGAAGGTGGAACGGACTTAGTTCGGGGCCCACGCCACCCGGTGATGCACAATGTACCTGAGATGTAAAGGGGCACGGCTCGCAGCCTCACAAGGAAGCCGCGGTGATGACAGGCGGACTCGCAGCGCCCACAGCCCCCGGCTGTAGCGGTCCGCGGCGTGCACTCACGATAATCCTGGGACGGGGCTTAAAGGCGGGCACCCAGCGGTACCCGCAGGTGGTAACAAGATCCTGGAAGTGGTGACTAGTGCGGGCACTCAGCGGCACAGCTCCTCAGCTGCAGCGGCCCACAATAGCGATAGCGATGATTCTCGTAGGACGGCAAATGCGGGCACTGAGCGGCACAGCTCCTCAGCTGCAGCGGCCCACAATAGCGATAGCGATGATTTCCGTAGGATGGCAAATGCGGGCACTGAGCGGCACAGCTCCTCAGCTGCAGCGGCCCACAATAGCGATAGCGATGATTTCCGTAGGATGGCAAATGCAGGCAGTCAGCGGCACAGCTCCTCAGCTGCAGCGGCCCACAATAGCGATAGCGACTTTCAGCCCGTGTTCCCCGCAGTAGAACCAGAGGCTCTGGAATTCTCAACAGAGGCCTCACCTGCGGGTAGAATCCCCCTCAAATAGGAATCCAGACGGCTGATGGGTGAAGTCTAATGTCCCTGAGACTTCAGCAGGAGGCGAACTCAAATCAGGCCCTTGGCTAGTTGCTTCAGCAAGATGGATGAAAGTTTCAAAGTCCTTTCCCTCTAGTTACACGGACAGAGGTTCGTCTTGGCATCCAGAAGTAACACACTCGTGGGGGTTTTCGCGCACATCTTTATACCCCCCTCGCCTTTGTTCTCTCAAAAGTCACAAGTCACTGAACCCAGTCAGAACCAGTTTGGTGAGGTCCTGGGGGCATGTTGTTTACGAGGCGGTATCCTGCCCTTTAGGAGAGGGGGTCTGCTATCAGACGCACCGTGGGAGGGGGAGCCATCATTCACCTTGCCATGCGCAGCCCTGCTCAGATCAAAGGGTCACCCCTCCCCATACTCCAGCTGCAGATCTCTCTACTCGACCCAGGTCGGGTACAGCCTACCCTGTCCCTCCAAAACCAGACGGCCAATACACATAACAGCAGAGCACATTGGAAGACTTAGGCAAGAAAATACCCACTTTCCCAAAGTGGTATTTTCAGACACAGAATATAGAAATAACCCTCACTAAAAGATGTACTTTAATATTCTGAGCTCAGGCATACTAAATTCGACTTTCCACTTTACAAGCTGCTTCTGTGGGTGGAGCAATCAGCGCCGCAATCAGCGCTGCAGGCCCACCAGCAGCATTCGGTCTACCAGCCCTGGGCACGCACGGTGCACTATGTTAGAGACTAACAGGTAAACCAAATGAGCCAATTATGGAAACATCAATTCATACAGTCAATTTACCATAGGGAGCATTCGCGCTGTGGCACTTAATGGCCGTGGCACAGCGCCCAGAGCATCTAACACCAGCAAACACAGAGGAGACAAAAAGCGAGAAATGGAGGGGAGACCCACGCCAATGGTGCCAGGTCTAACACGTGTCCCCTCCAGCTGAAATGTGGGGAGAACTACCCACCCACTTGGGAGTTCTCATCACTAAGGCGGAAAAATCTGGACAGACCATCAGCATTGGCGTGCTCTGTACCAGGGTGGTGTTCCACCGTAAAGTCCATACCCTGTAGGGAAATGGACCGCCTCAACAACTTTGGATTCTCTCCCCTTATCTGCATCAACCATCTGAGGGGCCTGTGGTCTGTCTGAACCCGGAAGTGAGTCCCAAACAAGTATGGTCTCAGCTTCTTCAGTGCTCAGACCGCAGCAAATGCCTCACGCTCAATTGCACTCCACCTCTGTTCCCGTGGAAGGAACCTCCTACTAATGAAGGCTACAGGTTGGTCTAGGCCCTCCTCATTGATCTGTGACAGAACGGCCCCCACACCATGCTCGGAAGCGTCTGTCTGGACAACAAATTCTTTTGAAAAGTTGGGCGCCTGAAGTACACGTGCTGTGCACATGGCAGTCTTCAGGGCGTCAAAAGCGTTCTGACAGGTGTCAGTCCATTTCACCATCTTGGGAAGCTTCTTAGAAGTCAGCTCAGTCAAGGGTGCAACAATGTTGCCATACCCCTTGACAAACCTCCTGTAATAACCTGTGAGTCCTAAAAAGGCTCTCACCTGTGTCTGGGTCTTGGGGGGGCTCCCAAGCCAGGATGGTTTCAATCTTGGGCTGTAGGGGCGCCACCTGGCCGCTCCCCACCTGGTGTCCCAAGTACACCAGAGAACCCTGCCCAATCTGGCACTTACTTGCCTTGATTGTAAGGCCTGCCCTTCGCAGTGCCATCAACACTTCCCAGAGGTGGTGCAGGTGGTCCTCCCATGAGGAACTAAACACTGCAATGTCATCCAGGTAGGCGGCACTGAAATCTTCCAGCCCATCCAACACCCTGTTGACCAACCTCTGAAAGGTGGCAGGGGCATTCTTCATCCCAAAGGGCATCACCCTGAACTGGTAGTGCCCATCTGGTGTGGAGAATGCGGACCTCTCCTTTGCCCCATCAGTTAAGGCGATCTGCCAATACCCAGACGTCAAATCAAACGTGCTGAGGTACCGTGCAGCCCCTAGCCGATCTATGAGCTCATCAGCTCTGGGGATGGGGTGCGCGTCAGTCTTTGTGACTGAATTGGGACCTCGGTAGTCCACGCAGAACCGAAGTTCTCTTCCAGGGGATCCTCATCAATAGTCATAAGCACATGAATATTCCAGCCCATGCGCGGGACCCCGGAAACACATCACATATATGTGAAAAACCATATATGTAGCTCTCTATATATATATATATATATATATATATATATATATATATATATATATATATATATATATATATATATATATATATATATATATATATATATATATATATATATATATATATATATATATATATATATAAAAACACACAATGCAGCCTCCCATAAACATGCTGAGCAATGTTGCAAGGAATTCTCATGCACATAAACATATTCCAATAAAGCAGGGAGAAAGAAAACTTTTGAAAACTGCTTTAATATACAGCAGACAACACAATCCTGCAAGGAATAATGAAGAAAACATTGCCAGCACATAGGCTGCATTGTAGAAACATTAGTGTAGAAAGCTGAAAAGCTAACCCACATAAACACTCAGATAAACTGGCACCGTGCCTTTAAGGCAGCCATGACCCCTAGCTTCCCATCATAGCCTCAGGGGTGACAGTTAGGGCAGTTGTTCTTTCCGGCTCCTTCTGTCAGGACCCTGGTTACTTCAGCTCTACCTCTTTTTTCTGATTTTCTGTCAGAAAATTCTTCAATTTTTTGAAAAACCTCTTACTTCGACGTCTTTTGGTGTTGAAGTATTTCTCTACTGGTTTTTAGAGAGTTGAGCATTGTTTTACAGCAGAATGCCCTCTCTTTTGACCCTTGCCCTTCCTGTGGCAAGAAGAAGGCCAAATCAGACTTCCATCCTGTCTGTATTCTATGCCTTCCTTCTGAACATAATCCTAAATCCTGCCAGCATTGCCGGCTGCTGTCCAACAGAACTCTAAAGGACAGGGAAAGGATTCGTCTCCATGGATTGGCTGAGAAGAGAAAATCACCTTCTAGAGACAAGCCTCCGATGAAGAAGAGGAAAGAGAGCTCATCTACAAGTAAGATTCCAGTATACTCTCCATCGGCGTCGGGCTCGGCGCCTCATATCCCTTCATCGGCAACAAAAACGTCGACGAGAAGACCATCGACGGCGGACTCGCCGTCGAGAGAACAACGGTCGTCGTCGAACGCAGGTACGTCGAATCCTCCACCGTCGTCAATCGGGCAACGATCGGCGTCGAGGAGTCGCTCTCCGTTGGTGCGGGCTCGCCCAGCGTCAAGAGACAGATCTCCGCCGTCGATGCAGCGTTCGACGTCGAGACAGGCTCCGCCGTCGCAGGGTCTCCAGCGTTCGGCGTCGAAGCAAGCATCTCAGTTGACGTCACCCAGACGTCGAGACACGCCTCGTCACCTGAGGCTAGACACTCATCGTCTCCGCCGTCGTCCAGGCGGCGTTCGACGTCGAAGGCAAGATCCCCTCCGACGGCGAGGTATTCGACGTCAAGACCAAGAGTGAAATATACTAAACGTCGTTTGACGTCGAGACGGCGGTCTCCGTCGGCGGCGAGAAGGTCAGCGTCGAGAGAAAGATCGACGTCGAGAAGGTTTTCTCAGTCTACCCGCTCATCGTTGAAGTCTCCACGCTCAACGTTGAAGGCGAGGTCTATGGGCTCCAGACACACTGAGAGGTCGACGTCGAGGAGAAATTCACCAGTGATGGTGACACAGAGCAGGTCGAGGTCGAGACACACCCCATCGACGTCACATCGCTCATCCAGACGCCGATCACGCTCCAGAAGCCGCAGAGAGTCCTCTCGCTCCATTCGGAGCTCACCCCAGACGGTTGCGTCATCACGCAGTGCTTCTGTTCACTCGCAGGAGCCTACAAAATCACCGCCAGGAGGTTCTCCAAGGAGACAGCGATCTCCTTCCATCCATCTCTCTCCCAGATGGCTTCAACCACTCCATCATTGGCAGACGGAGTCCGCAGGTCACGCTCAACGGCCTACGACCTACTCCAGTCTGCAGCAGAGATCACCATTGCAGCGTCTTGTGCAGGAAGTGGACAAATCACCCACCACTCGGGCCAGGGAACACCGAGGCAGATCCCCTGAACGCAGGTCGTCTCAGGGACATCGCAAGAGGCGGCGTACACCGTCTTGGTCTTCCTCTTCGACACATTCATCCAAAAGGGATTACTCACCTACCCTGACGGATAGTCCTCCCTCCAGAGTGTCGCCTATTGATGATGTGAACACTTTTCATGATGTTCTCACCAGAGGGGCTCAGAAGCTGGGCATCACCATGTCAGCTCCTCAGACAACATGCGACTAGACCATTGCTTCCTCTGGTCCCTGGTATCATCGAGCCGGTAATGGATCTCTTCCTCGCTCCAGCATTGGCTAAAGCAGCTCCAGCTCGGATTCTTAAAAAATATAAGCCAGCTGCATCGGATCCTCTTTTCCTTAGATCGGATCCACCTCCGGACTCCGTTATTATTGCAGCAGCGAAAAAGACGCATGCGGTTGCATCTTCCTCCTCCGCTCCTCCGGATAAAGAGAGTAGAGCACAAGACTCTTGGGGACGGAAGGCTTGTGCTCTGCAGCGTCTTCTCTGCAAGTGTCCAACGCTGCGGCTCTGCTGGGTCGTTATGACAGGTCACTATGGGACTCACTGGAGCGCTTCAAGGACAAGCTCCCAAAGGAGGATCAACAGGACTTCTCTGAAATCCTTCACGAAGGTGCTCTGGTGGCTAACCAGGTAATCAGCACTGCAGCAGATGGTGCGTCCCTGGCGGCTCACTCGTATGCACATGGCATATGTGCACGACGATCTTCCTGGCTGCGCCTCACAGCGTTAAAACCGGAGGCACAACAACGCATCCTGAATCTCCCTTTTTCTGGCACTTCACTGTTTGGTGCTCACACAGACGAAGAAATGGCGAGGATGAAGGCCGAGTTGGACACCTTAAAGGCTGTGGGCCTAGAGAAGAAAAAGGAATTTAGGAAGAGATACCGGCCCTACAATAGGAAAAACTACCAACAGAGGGTTCAAACCCCTCAATGGTCACAAAACAAACAGGGCAAATCCCAGTATCAAGGCCGCCGTTCCTCGAGAGGAAGAAGAGGACATCAACAGCAGTCCTCCTCCGCATCAAAAACTCCAGGGAAGCAATGAGTTTCTGCTTCCTCTAGCACCGTTGCACACTCGGAAGTATCTCAAGTTACATTCAAGAGTGGCGCAACATAACCAAAGATCAGTGGGTGCTAAATATACTAAAAAATGGGTACACACTACGTTTTTGGACGTCCCCAAGAGACATTCCTCCTGTGAAATCTCGTCATCTACATATAGACCTCCTGCGTCAGGAAGTGTCGACCCTTCTCAAAAACGAGCAATAGAAGAGGTCCCTCAAGCGCAGAGAGGAAAGGGAGTGTACTCACGATACTTCCTTGTTCAGAAAAAAGATCAACCGAACAAGTTCAGACCAATTCTGGATCTACGTTCTCTGAACAAGTCCATCAAAAAGGAAAAGTTTCGGATGTTGGTGCTCCACCAAATATTTCCACATCTAAGGAAAGGCGATTGGATGTGTTCGGTAGATCTCCAAGATGCGTATTTTCACATCCCAATCACAGCACGACATCGCAAGTTCTTGCGATTCACGGTGGGAACAAGACATTACCAGTTCAAAGTCTTACCCTTCGGCCTAAAATCCGCTCCGAGGGTATTCACCAAATGCATGGCAGTAGTAGCGGCAGCATTACATCGCCGTGGCCTGTTCGTATATCCATACCTGGACGACTGGCTGTTGAAGGGACCCTCTCCTCAAATGGTGCAGGAACACCTTCGCACCTGCCTAGATCTCCTTCAGCGCTTAGGCCTGCATGTCAACCTGGACAAGTCGATCCTTCACCCAACTCAATCACTCCACTATCTGGGCGCCAACCTCAACTCCGACCTCGGAAAAGTGTTTCCTTTGGAGGAGAGATTGTCATCAATGAAAGACAAAGGCAACATCATCCTTCAGGCTCATCAGCCGTCAGTAAGACAGGTGGCTTCTCTACTGGGTTCGATGGCCTCGTGCATTTTTCTCATACCCAGCGCCAGATTGAGGATGAGACCGTTACAGCAAGATCTCGAGGACAAATGGGATCAATCCTCGGGTCAGTGGAACGACCGGATTATCCTCTCTCCTGCAGCAAAGAAGTCCATTCTCTGGTGGCTGCAACCACAGAACCTGCTGGTGGGAGTCCCTTTTCACCAACCTCTGCCAGAACAATCCCTGATCACGGATGCATCACTTCAGGGCTGGGGAGCGCATCTGGGTCATCTGCAAACTCAGGGCAGATGGACCAACAGAGAACAGACGTATCACATCAATATGCTGGAACTGCGGGCGGTTCATTTAGCCCTCAAAGCTTTTCAACCGTCAATTCAGCTCGGATCGATCCTAGTGCAAACGGACAATACAACCACCATGTATTACTTGAACAAACAAGGTGGAACTCGCTCTCGCCCTCTGTCTCTCGAGTCCCAGGCGATCTGGCCCTGGCTACTAGCCAGGAACCTATTGATCACGGCAATCCATCTGCCGGGAGAGCAGAACGTGCGAGCAGACGCCCTCAGTCGTCACTTCCAAGAGCAAGAAGACTGGGTGCTCAACGACGAAGTGGTGGCAGACATCTTTCAGCAATGGGGTCATCCTTTCATCGACCTTTTTGCAGACGATCAAAACAGAAAATGCCACGCCTTCGCATCCAGGTTTTACCGACCAGGAACGAGAGGGAATGCTCTTATGATAGATTGGTCAGGGACGTTTGCATACGCCTTTCCACCCCTCCCTCTAATTCCGAAGGTGGTGGCCAAACTTCTGCGATCCAGAATGAGGATGATACTCATAGCACCAGACTGGCCTCGCCAATGGTGGTATCCGGAACTTTTGCAACTCTCTGTTCGCCCGCATCGGAGACTTCCGTGCAGGCCGGACCTTCTCACCAAAATGGGAGGGAAGATTCTGCACCCCAGCCTTCCCTCGCTCAGCTTGACAGCATGGCCCCTGAAGTCCTGCAGTACGGACATTTGAACCTCCCTCAGGACTGCATAGACATTTTAAGGGAGTCAAGGAGACCTTCCACAAGATCCTCATACTCTCTAAAGTGGAAAAGGTTTTACTTGTGGTGTATCCGTAATGATTGGAGTCCAATTAACGGGCAAGAGGAGGTAATCTTGCCGTATTTGCTCTATTTGGCCAAATCTGGTTTGAAATATTCTTCCATTAAAGTGCATTTGGCGGCTATCACAGCATATCGTAAATCACCTAACCAGCCTTCTTTCTTTCAGCTTCAGGTGGTCAAGGACTTCCTGCAGGGGTTGAAAAAGGTTTATCCCCCTGTTCGACCTCCTTCTCCTCCTTGGGAGTTGAATTTGGTATTGTCTAAATTGATGGGACCTCCATTTGAACCCATTCATAAGGCTACATTGCAACACCTTTCTTGGAAAGTAGCTTTTCTAGTAGCAATTACATCAGCACGCAGAGTGAGTGAGATACAAGCACTCTGTTCTAAAGAACCCTATACGGTTTTCCACCATAATAGGGTGGTTATGCGAACTCACCCTTCCTTCCTACCTAAGGTTGTGTCAGAGTTCCATGTTAATCAGACAATTTCTCTACCCTCTTTCTTTCCCAGTCCATCCACACCAGCGGAAAGGTCTCTTCATTCGCTAGACCTCAAGAGGGTTCTCAAATTCTATTTGGATGCAACAAAATCCATTAGAAAAGCTGATCAATTGTTTGTAAACTATGGCTCTGTTAGAACAGGCTTCCCAGCTTCTAAAAGATCCATTTCAAGATGGATAGTATCTTGTATAAAGTTGGCATACCAAATTGCAAATAAGCCTCTGTTTGCCTCCCTAAAGCTCATTCTACTAGGGGCAAGGCTGCTACGATTGCATTCTTACATAATGTACCGATGGCCGAGATTTGCAAGGCGGCAACTTGGAAATCGGTCCATACGTTTACCAGACATTACTGTCTGGATTCTGACTCCAGAGCAGATACACAAGTGGGCCAGGCCTCCTTGAGGAATCTGTTCCAATGCTAACCTATTGGAGTCTGTATAGTCCTTATGGCGTTTATGTATCTTGATGGTACTCTGTTTACTTGCCCGCAGGATGAGGGGATGGGCTTGCTATTCTATTCATGTGCTTATGACTATTGATGAGGATCCCCTGGAAGAGAAGGATAAGTTACTTACCTGTAACCCTAGTTCTCTTCCAGGGGTATCCTCATCAAAGTCATAAGCAACCCACCCGCCTCCCTGGGCAAGTGAACATGATACATGCATCTCTTTGTAAAAAGGTCTGCGGATATCCGCAAAGAACAACTGACCTAACTGTCACCCCTGAGGCATGATGGGAAGCTAGGGGTCATGGCTGCCTTAAAGGCACGGTGCCAGTTTATCTGAGTGTTTATGTGGGTTAGCTTTTCAGCTTTCTACACTAATGTTTCTACAATGCAGCCTATGTGCTGGCAATGTTTTCTTCATTATTCCTTGCAGGATTGTGTTGTCTGCTGTATATTAAAGCAGTTTTCAAAAGTTTTCTTTCTCCCTGCTTTATTGGAATATGTTTATGTGCATGAGAATTCCTTGCAACATTGCTCAGCATGTTTATGGGAGGCTGCATTGTGTATATATATATATATATATATATATATATATATATGGATAAATAAAGCATTCTGTTTTTTAACGACTGCCAATGTGAACAAGGCAGGTATGCCGAAACGCGTCATAGCGATAATTTCGTAATAAATGGAAGGATGGAATAGCAATGCTTCCCCTGTGTCGGTGTCTGATCTGTACGGAGTTCAGAATTGGTTTGAATATATATATAGAGCTACATATATGGTTTTTCACATATATGTGATGTGTTTCCGGGGTCCCGCGCATGGGCGGGAATATTCATGTGCTTATGACTTTGATGAGGATACCCCTGGAAGAGAACTAGGGTTACAGGTAAGTAACTTATCCTTCTGGGGTGGCACCAGGCGCTGCAGCTTTTGGTACCAAGACCACTGGGCTGGACCAAGGGCTGCTAGAGGACTCAATCACCCCTAAAGCAAACATTCTGGAAACCTCTTCCTTAATGGATGCCCTAACACGGTCAGTCACTCGGTAAGCCTTGTGCTTAACAGGAGGACTGTCCCCAGTGTCCACTTCGTGGACACACCAATCAGTGACACTAGGCACCAGGGAGAACAGATCACTGAATTGTCCCAACAGTTGGCGACAGTCACTCTGTTGTCAGGGTCAGTGTGGCGGAGAGGACCACACCCTCCACTGACCCGTCTTGCTCCTTTGCACACAGGAGGTCAGGAAGAGGCTCACTCTCCTCCTCCATCCCAGCATCTGTGGCCAGGAGCATGCCCACTTCGAACCTCTCAAAGTGGGGCTTCAGGCGGTTGACATGCAGGACCCGCAAGGGGTTCCGGGGAGACCGCAAGTCCACCAAGTAGATAACAGGACTCTTGCGCTCCACCACCTCAAATGGTCCGGTCCACTTACCTTGGAGCGCACAAGGCTCCACTGGGGCCATGACCAAAACCTTTTGACCAGGCTGAAACTCAATCAGAGTGGCATTCTGATCGTGCCAACGTTTCATCTCTTCCTGGCTGGCTTCCAGATTTGCCTCAGCAAGCTTTCTGAAATGCCGAGTCTGGTTCCTGAAGGCCAGCATGTAACTAAACACATCTTGGGGAGGTTTCCTGGGAGATTGCTCCCAGCCTTCCTTGACCAGACTCCGAGGCCCTCTTACCTGGTGACCATAGAGTAGTTCAAAGGGGCTGAACCCTAGGGACTTCTGTGGCACCTCACGGTAAGCAAACAACAGGCATGGCAAGAGGACGTCCCACTTACGCCTCATGGTCTCTTCTAGGCCCATAATCATGCCTTTGAGGGTCCGGTTGAATCTCTCAACCAGCCCATTCCCTTGGGGGTGGTAAGGGGTGGTAAACTTCTAAGTTACCCCACACTCCTCCCACAGAGACTTCATATATTTGGAAATTAAGTTAGTACCCCTATCAGACACCACCTCTCTGGGGAACCCCACACGGGAGAAAATCCTCATCAGTGCACGTCCCACCACGGGGGCAGTCACTGTCCGGAGTGGGATGGCTTCAGGGTACCGGGTGGCATGGTCCATCTGAGCTCCTGCGCATCTGGGGCCAAAAAAAGTGGGTGACCGGCCACTCGAAGTTCTTGGTCTGCCCCAGATGTCCTGCCAATGGCACATCATGAGCCAACCCCAGTAGGAAGGCTCTGAAGCACTGGGGTACCACCAGCACGTGGGCTGACCCAGGCTCAGCAACCTTAGGCTCGCTGTAAAGGAGGTCATTCTCCCAATAGACCAGATGTGACCCTGACTGATCACCTGCTGCCTGTCACCGCAGCCCCTCGAGAGAAGGGCACGTTTTCTGCTGTTCACAAAATTCCTCCCTGGTGGGCCCTGCTGCCAATGGGTCAGCTCAGGCAGGTCCCCCAGTTCGGCTACCTGTTCCCCTGTAGGCTCCAGGGCATCCCCCTCAAGGTCTGCTCCTTCCTAGACCGTGGGAACTATGGGGGCCGGTTTCCCGCGCCCCCTACCCCTTCTCTGTAAGGCAGGGGCCTGGGCCATACTTTCAGGCTCCAGGTCCTTCTGAACGTCCTTACTGGCTGCCATGGACTGAGTGGTCTCACACGCCCACTCAGGCAGACCCAACATTTCCAAGTGAGATTTTCTCTCCACCGTAGCCCACGGGGAGTTTTCTAAATCGTTGCCCAACAGACAGTCTACCGGCATGGCTGGCCTCACAGCTACTTGAAGAGTTCCTGAGACCCCCCCCACTCAAAGGGAACCTGAGCCACCTCACACTGGCTCTGAGTTGTCTTCTGACACTACTGGGCAGAATGCATGGGGGACAACCTGCTCTTTGGACACCAACCGGGAGCTGACAGCAGTCACTCTAGCTCCGGTGTCCCTCAGAGCCTCCACCCTATGGCCATTAATGGTCACCCACTGCCTGTACTTCTTAGTGTTATCAGGCAGCGTGGGGTTAGGGACCTTCTCAAAGTCTCCTAGCGAGACAAGGGTCAATTCCACGGGATCCCACCCACCTTGGGCACCCATCTCCTCCCCTCCCAGGGCTACACTAGCAAGCTGGCGGGGTGGTGCGCGGGGTGGGGCATTGAGGTCCCTCTGGGGATCATAATACCGGTGGCTCACCTGACCACATTTAAAACAAGTAAGGGGCCCCCTATAAACAGGCCTACCTGTCGGGGGCACTGGCTTCTTCTCAGGGGGAGACTGGGACACCACTCCTTGGTTCCCTTGGGAATTACTTTGGGACCCTCTCTGGAACTCCCTCGGTTTACCCCTGTCCCCCCCACTTCTCTGCTGGGGACCCTGCCCACCTTTGGAGAAGTCTCCCACAGGACCCTTGCGAACCTGGGTGCTCACCCAGCGGTCCGCCTCCTCAGCAAGCTTCCTAGGGTTAGTTAGCTTGCTATCAACAAGGTGCTGGCGTAGCTCTGGAAAACAGTTACTAGATAAATGCTCCCATGCAAACAAATCATACAGTTGCTCAAAAGTTTCCACTTTGCTACCCTTTACCCAGTGATCCATTGCTCTGCAAAAAAAAGACACATATTCGACCCAAGTGGTACCCTCTAACTTCTTACAGGTTCTAAATCTCTGCCTGTATATTTCTGGGGTCAAACCATATTGCGTCATCAAGGCCTCTTTCATATGGGCATACACCATCATGCTCTCTTCAGGCAGATCCAACAGGGTATCCCTCCCATCACTCACAAAGCGTCCCCACAACCCCGCTCCCCAATCCTTCTCAGGGACCCGGTGTGACACCATGGCTATCTCATATGCGGCAAACCATTGCCCAATATCCTCACTCTTATTGAAATCCTTGATGACATCCTTGGGTATATACACTCTACTCTCGGTAGGTACTAACGGTATGCTGCCACCAGACGGGGAGATCTCTAAGCTCTTAGCCTTGATCTCCAGCTCCCTCAATACTCTCATGTTCCACTTTCATTTTCTCAAGTTCAAATGCCAACCTGTTATTCTCAATATCCAATTTTTTACTCTCTAGGTCCTTCTGACCTTCTAATTTGGCCATCTCCAAACTATGCCTCCTATCTCTCTCCCTGTCCTCCATCTCTTCTGGAGACAGACCCTTTGAGGACACACTAGTACCTGGATTGGAAAGTGCTTTAACTCCCACTAAATCCACTTTGTCATCCTGCTGCCCTCCAGCATTCTCTCCCTCATTCCTAGCGGACTCTCGCTTCCAACCAGGCCTTAAGGGCCTTCTGATACTCCTCCTTCCTAGAGAGACCCGCAACGGGGAGTGTGAATCGCTTGCAAAAAGACTTTAGCTGTTTGGCAGTGTAGGTTTGTAACCTCTCTTCCTCAAAGATGAGATCCTCCGAAGCATTGGACGTTGGCCTACCCGTTGTAGACATAACTGGCAATTACAATCGACAATAGAACAAAATCAAACCGTACGTGGTTGCGCCTAGGCCTACACTCACTAGTAGCATACACTGGTTATTGTATGTGGATCACAAATGCAAGTCCTGATCCTCACCGCTGACCACCAATGTTAGAAATGGGGATCTCTAGTTGGCCGCGGCTGGCGCCGAGGTCCAAATAGGGATCCTTCTTCCTAAATCAGAGTAAGGGGGCTACACCCTTTGATAACCCCTGCTCAACCCTGTGGTAACGTAGCACGAGCAGACAGGCCTATCTCAGAGGCAGTGTGTGAAGCATTTATGACCATACACAATAACACAGGAGAGACGCTACAAACGGACACCACAAGTAGTTATAGAAAAATAGTTATCTTTATATAGACTGAACACGAGGCTAAAAGCACTCAAGGAGGCACAATGCACACAATTACAGATTCACTTCAAAAGCAATAAAGGCACTCGAAACAGGGGGTGGAACGGACTTATTTCGGGGCCGGGGTCCACCCGACCCGGTGATGCACAATGTACCTGAGATGTAAGGGGCACGGCACGCAGCCTCACAAGGAAGCCGCGGTGATGACAGGCGGACTCGCAGCGGCCACAGCCCCCGGCTGTAGCGGTCCGCGGCGTGCACTCACGATAATCCTGGGACGGGGCTTAAAGGCGGGCACCCAGCGGTACCCGCAGGTGGTAACAAGATCCTGGAAGTGGTGACTAGTGCGGGCACTCAGCGGCACAGCTCCTCAGCTGCAGCGGCCCACAATAGCGATGATTTCCGTAGGATGGCAAATGCGGGCACTCAGCGGCACAGCTCCTCAGCTGCAGCGGCCCACAATAGCGATATCGATGATTCTCGTAGGACGGCAAATGCGGGCACTCAGCGGCACAGCTCCTCAGCTGCAGCGGCCCACAATAGCCATAGCGACTTTCAGCCCGCGTTCCCCGCAGTAGAACCAGAGGCTCTGGAATTCTCAACAGAGGCCTCACCTGCGGGTAGAATCCCCCTCAAATAGGAATCCAGACGGCTGATGGGTGAAGTCTAATGTCCCTGAGACTTCAGCAGGAGGCGAGCTCAAATCAGGCCCTTGGGTAGTTGCTTCAGCAAGATGGATGAAAGTTTCAAAGTCCTTTCCCTCTAGTTACACGGACAGAGGTTCGTCTTGGCATCCAGAAGTAACACACTCGTGGGGGTTTTCGCACACATCTTTATACCCCCCTCGCCTTTGTTCTCTCAAAAGTCACAAGTCACTAAACCCAGTCAGAACCAGTTCGGTGAGGTCCTGGGGGCACGTTGTTTACGAGGCGGCATCCTGCCCTTTAGGAGAGGGGGTCTGCCATCAGACGCACCGTGGGAGGGGGAGCCATCATTCACCTTGACAGGCGCAGCCCTGCTCAGATCAAAGGGTCACCCCTCCCCATACTCCAGCTGCAGATCTCTCTACTCGACCCAGGTCGGGTACAGCCTACCCTGTCCCTCCAAAACCAGACGGCCAATACACATAACAGCAGAGCACACTGGAAGACTTAGGCAAGAAAATACCCACTTTCCCAAAGTGGTATTTTCAGACACAGAATATAGAAATAACCCTCACTAAAAGATGTACTTTAATATTCTGAGCTCAGGCATACTAAATTCGACTTTCCACTTTACAAGCTGCTTCTGTGGGTGGCGCAATCAGCGCTGCAGGCCCACCAGCAGCATTCGGTCTACCAGCCCTGGGCACGCACGGTGCACTATACTAGAGACTAACAGGTAAACCAAATGAGCCAATTATGGGAACATCAATTCATACAGTCCATTTACCATAGGGAGCATTCGCGCTGTGGCACGGAATGGCCGTGGCACAGCGCCCAGAGCATCTAACACCAGCAAACACAGAGGAGACAAAAAGCGAGAAATGGAGGGGAGACCCACGCCAATGGTGCCAAGTCTAACAGGCAGGCTCTTCAATTATAATATTAGGCCATGCATTACATATTGCTAAAACCAAAAACTCACCAGTAGTAGCCATAGCACTGGATGCTGCAAAAGCATTTGACAAAGTTGCATGGCCCTTCTTGAAGGCCACAATGTCCTGCTTCAATTTAGGCGAGTCATTTATAAAGATGGCAATGGTCCTATACTCATACCTCAGCGCTAAAATCGGGTCTAATGGGGTATTATCTGACTCGTTTCCACTCAAACAAGGCACAAGACAAGGTTGTCCTCTGTCCCCCCCCTCCCTTTTCCTACTAGCCATTGAACGACGTTTGCTCTTGTTCAATGAACATAATAACTTAATCGGGCTAAACATTAATGTCACATCCTTCAAAACGTCTGTCTACGCGGATGACATCCTAATAATAACAGAACACACAGAAACTGCTATCCCTGAAATTATGGCCAAGATCGATGAATACTTCCTAGTCTCTGGATATATACCCTTAATAAGGATAAGTCTGAGGACAGTCCACTGAACATTACCTTCACCAAGGAGCTTCTAGGCTTCTCTGGCTTAGCGTGGCAACCCAATTTTCTTAAATACGTAGGCCTCGAATACAATGATAACCACATGAATCTATACAACATATCGAGCCCCTGGTTTTCCAAAAGATTAAAAAATTCCTAGAAGGCTGGTCACCAAAATTCCTGATATGGCGGAGTAAACTTGAATCCATAAAAATGGTAATCACTCCGATTGTTAACTACTTACTAATCCTGTCCCCATCCCCTGCTTGGATGAATCTTTCCGCAACATAGACCTCTTTATCAGCAAATTCATTTGGAACTCTAAAAAACCTCATGTCTCCCTAAAAAAAAAGTTGTTTGCCCTATAGGCGGGGCTAACCTTGCAGACTTCAGGAAGTACCAACTAGCTTTTCTGGCCACCCAAAGTGTGAAATGGCTGGATAAGGCACTTGACTTCATACTCCCATGGCTTACCTTGGAACAGTTGCTTGCAGACAACCTCTCACTGATGTCTCTACGAACCATTTCCGAAGATCATCACATTCTTGACAACCTGATTTTGAAACACACTAGAAACGACTTACTATGTCTCGATCTGTGACTGTCAGCCGTGAAAATCAAACACTCCCTACCTAGTTCAATAAAGATATTAAATGTGACTCCAGTATCTTCATAGGAAGCTCATGGAGGTTGAAAGGAATCTGTACGGTGGGTAACCTTGGCTCTAGACCAAACCTTGTATCGTTCTGCAATATTAAACAAAGATACGACATTGCTCCCTCTGACTTCTATGACTTCCTTAAACTCAAAGTAGCCATCTCCGAACACAAATACTTCCATTTTAAAGATGGCTCGCTTCCAATTCTCCTAACATTATTCAAGAGACACGGACACGTGGCCTCTAAGATATATGCCAAGCTCAGACCCCTAACTACTTTGCTATGTGGTGCTACTCAGCAGAAGTGGTGCACTGACTGGTCCCAAGACAGACTACCTAACCCGTCAGATATTGACTGGCCAAAACTATGGGCTTCCCCATTCACCAAGAAAATAACAACAAATCTTGCCCAGACCAAACTACATATTCTTCACTGAACCTTCTGGACTTTGCACCCCTTGGCCAAACTAGGGCTCATAGACAAAGATACCTGCTGGAGTTGTAACTCCGAGAATGGAGATCTTCACCACATGATGTATGACTTCCCCCTGCTACACAATTTCTGGACTAAGGTTCACAACACCATAGATGACATCTTTAATACTAGTCTCCCTAGGAACTTGTCGTTTTCCTACTGTGGCGTTTTTAGTCCCTTGCTCACTACTGGATCACAGCGGGATGACTTACTTCTAAACTATCTTATGTTCACCCTGGCTCATAAAACCATCCTCTCCTGGTGCAAGAGATAATGCCATGACATTCTTAAGTGCTGCAAGGAGTCACACTTTGCTTTAACCATCCTTGGCAGATGGGCAGATTGGGAACTGGAGTAGTGATGTAGAGGCCAAGTTCACTGTGACTGTTGTTCAGTCACTCTATTGTAAATGGGCCCAATTATTGGTGCACGCTTATTGTTATAAAATGTGTGCTATATTTTAAAACCCGTGCCTTAGTGGTAAGTTTTCTGCGTATTGTTTGTCCACACTCTAGGGTTGCAGCACCCAACTAATACTTCAGTATCCAACTGTACATAATCATTTATCTTGCAAAGTACTTCCTATAAGTCAGAGGGACTTAAGATTTAATTCCCAATATAATACATTTTCCTCTCATATGTTCCATTGTTCTACAATCGTAATGCTAATCCAGTGGGTACCTTCTACCATTATCATATACGTGTTTAGACCCCTATAGGTTTATCTAATTTTGATACACTCACTTTAATAGATTGCTATATGTGAAAAATGATTTCACTTTGTATTAGAAATGGGGATCTCTAGTTGGCCGCGGCTGGGGCCGAGGTCCAAATACGGATCCTTCTTCCTAAGTCAGAGTAAGGGGGCTACACCCTTTGATAACCCCTGCTCAACCCTGTGGTAACGTAGCACGAGCAGACAGGCCTATCTCAGAGGCAGTGTGTGAAGCATTTATGACCATACACAATAACACAGGAGAGACGCTACAAACGGACACCACAAGTAGTTATAGAAAAATAGTTATCTTTATATAGACTGAACAAGAGGCCAAAAGCACTCAAGGAGCCACAATGCACACAATTACAGATTCACTTCAAAAGCAATAAAGGCACTCGAAACGGGGTGGAACGGACTTAGTTCGGGGCTAGGGTCCACACGACCCGGTGATGCACAATGTACCTGAGATGTAAAGGGGCACGGCACGCAGCCTCACAAGGAAGCCGCGGTGATGACAGGCGGACTCGCAGCGGCCACAGCTCCTGGCTGTAGCGGTCCGCGGCATGCACTCACAAAAATCCTGGGTCGGGGCTTAAAGGCGGGCACCCAGCGGTACCCGCAGGTGGTAACAAGATCCTGGAAGTGGTGACTAGTGCGGGCACTCAGCGGCACAGCTCCTCAGCTGCAGTGGACCACAATAGCGATAGCGATGATTCTCGTAGGACGGCAAATGCGGGCACTCAGCGGCACAGCTCCTCAGCTGCAGCGGCCCACAATAGCGATGATTTCCGTAGGATGGCAAATGCGGGCACTCAGCGGCACAGCTCCTCAGCTGCAGCGGCCCACAATAGCGATAGCGATGATTTCCGTAGGATGGCAAATGCGGGCACTCAGCGGCACAGCTCCTCAGCTGCAGCGGCCCACAATAGCGATAGCGACTTTCAGCCCGCGTTCCCTGCAGTAGAACCAGAGGCTCTGGAATTCTCAACAGAGGCCTCACCTGCGGGTAGAATCCCCCTCAAATAGGAATCCAGACGGCTGATGGGTGAAGTCTAATGTCCCTGAGACTTCAACAGGAGGCGAGCTCAAATCAGGCCCTTGGGTAGTTACTTCAGCAAGATGGATGAAAGTTTCAAAGTCCTTTCCCTCTAGTTACACGGACAGAGGTTCCTCTTGGCATCCAGAAGTAACACACACGTGGGGGTTTTCGCACACATCTTTATACCCCCTCGCCTTTGTTCTCTCAAAAGTCACAAGTCACTGAACCCAGTCAGAACCAGTTCGGTGAGGTCCTGGGGGCACGTTGTTTACGAGGCAGCATCCTGCCCTTTAGGAGAGGGGGTCTGCCATCAGACGCACCGTGGGAGGGGGAGCCATCATTCACCTTGCCAGGCGCAGCCCTGCTCAGATCAAAGGGTCACCCCTCCCCATACTCCAGCTGCAGATCTCTCTACTCGACCCAGGTCGGGTTCAGCCTACCCTGTCCCTCCAAAACCAGACGGCCAATACACATAACAGCAGAGCACACTGGAAGACTTAGGCAAGAAAATACCCACTTTCCCAAAGTGGTATTTTCAGACACAGAATATAGAAATAACCCTCACTAAAAGATGTACTTTAATATTCTGAGCTCAGGCATACTAAATTAGACTTTCCACTTTACAAGCTGCTTCTGTGGGTGGCGCAATCAGCGCTGCAGGCCCACCAGCAGCATTCGGTCTACCAGCCCTGGGCACGCACGGTGCACTATACTAGAGACTAACAGGTAAACCAAATGAGCCAATTATGGGAACATCATTTCATACAGTCAATTTACCATAGGGAGCATTCACGCTGTGGCACGGAATGGCCGTGGCACAGCGCCCAGAGCATCTAACACCAGCAAACACAGAGGAGACAAAAAGCGAGAAATGGAGGGGAGACCCACGCCAATGGTATCTGAAAGAGACACGTTAGTGATAGATTCCTTACCTTCGAATATCCCCAGGCGTCAGACTGGATCCGGAAAGTTTTTCGTCAGCAGTACCCCTGCGCGTCGGTAGGTGGCGTCGTGCGGCTCCACGTCCGTCGCTGGCGTCGTAAGTGCCGAGATGACGTCACGGAGACTACTTAGGCGCCACCCATGCGCGCTGATGTCAGTTCTTTCTTTTTCCGCGCCAGTAAGCGCAGATCCGGTTAGAGCACGTACCTTAGTCACTTTTTGACTATCTTTTTGAGACTTTTGTCTCCTGTAAGTTTGAGTCTACTCTGGTGCACGTAGGGATGCCTGGTTTTAAGTCTTGTGGGGCCTGCCGTCGCAATATGCCGGTGGCGGACCCCCACGACATCTGTCTCTACTGGCTGGAGAGCGACCACAACTCCCGGTCCTGCATGGACTGTCTGGCCATGGCCCCGAAGGCCTTGAGGGAGCGGCGCCGGAAGCTGCTTGAGGTCCGGAACTCGTCCCAGCGCCGTTCTCAGTCTCGGGGCCGCTCCAGAGAACGCTCGCGGGGCCACCATCATCGCTCCTCGGGCTCCAAGTCTTCACCCTCGGATTCGGGTAAGATATGACACAAAAAGAAGAAGCGTTGTCGCTCTCCGACGTCCCCTCGTCGGTCCCCGGATGCGGACGAGGGGGACAGGGGTTCTGCCCCTGCGGCTCCTTCGGAGCCCGGGAGTCCCGCGGCCTACCCACCTTACCCGGGTCAGTCGGCGACTCCCGCACAGGTGCAAGAATTTCTTGCTACCATGGACCGCCTGTTTAGGCCTCGGGCTCCCGCCGACGCGCCCTTGGGCCCCGCGGTCCCGTGTCAGGATCCTGTCGGGCCGTCGGCGCTGGGATCCTGCGCCGCTGGCTCCGGCCACGGCGCCAAAAGGTCCCACGCTGCCGGCTCCTGCTTCAGCGCCACCCTCGGCTCCGCCTTCTGCGCCGCTGTGGATGCCATTTGTTCCGCCCCTGCCCAGGTTCCAGGACAATTTTGTCCCTACCTGGGATCCGCATTGGGACACGGCGCCGGTTCGGCCCCGTCCGGCGCCGTTTTTCCTTCACCAGTCCCTGCCCTGCCGCCGCAGTCTGTTCCACATACGCGGAGGTGGAGGACGACTGGGAGGGGTCCGAGGACCCTCTTGCTCGTCAGTGTGACTCTGAGCAGGACTGGGCGGACGAGTTAGAGGAGGCCGGCGGCCTTGATATCTCCTCTGACCCGGGGTTTGCCTCTCCTCCGCCTACCATGGAGGAGGGCGCTTCTTACACAATGGTGCTCCGTCGGGCCGCTGAGGTCCTCAACCTTGATCTCCCTACGGTGGCCCTGAAGACTAATCTCCTCACTGAGGTGCTCCAGACGGCGTCCACTTCGTCGGAGCCCCTGCTGCCATTTAATGACGCCCTCACTGACGTCTTACTGGGCACTTGGTCGCGGCCAGCCACAGGGGCCCCTGTGGATAAGAACGTCGCCAGGCGTCATCGCCCGGCGCCGGGTGACCCTGCCTTTCTGACCACTCATCCTACGCCCGAGAGCCTGGTCATCCAAGCTTCGATGTCCCAGAGTGCCTTTCCCACGGCTCCGCCGGAGAAGGACTCTAAGAAGTTGGAGCAGTTCGGCAAGCGGTTGTTCTCTTCGGCCAGCTTGGGGCTGCGGTCGGTGAACACCGCATGCCTATTGGGCCGCTATTCCCACGCGGTGTGGGATACAGTTGCACAGGTGTTGCCTCAGTATCCTGAGGAGACCCAAGCTGTGCTGTCCCAAGCTGTTGCCGAGGGTAAAGATGCGGCTAAGTTCGCCATTCGGTGTGGTTTGGACACCGCGGACTCACTAGGTAGAGCAATTTCTACGACTGTGGCGCTTCGTCGCCACGCCTGGTTGAGATCTACCGGGTTCTCGCCAGATGTCCAAAGCTCACTCATGGACATGCCCTTTGATGGCACTCGCCTGTTTGGCGATAAAGCCGACAGTGCGCTGGAGCGTTTTAAGGACTCGCGGGCCACGGCCAAGTCCTTAGGTCTTTCCACGAAAAGCCCAGCCACTCCTGGTTTTCGTTCCTTTCGTGGCCACGGAAGGGGCGACCCAGGCACGTTCCTTCAGCAAGCCTGTGCAGAACCAGCCTCAGCGCAGACGCGGTTTCCGCAGGGGCGGGTCTGGGAATCAGCGTGGGGGTCAGTCCACCTCCGCCCCCGCTGCTTCTACCTCCAAACCTTCCTAATCCGAGCTTTGTGGGGCACCCCACACCAGTGGGTGGCAGGATCCGCCATCATCTCCCCCACTGGCACGCTATCACATCGGATGAGTGGGTGTTGCAGATCATCCGCAAGGGTTACTCCCTTCCCTTTCAGTCCACCCCTCCAGCCATGCCACCTCAGTACCACCGCATGTCGGGGGAACACTTGGCGCTTCTCCAGCAGGAAGTCACGGCCCTCTTGGCCAAGGGGGCCATCGAGTGTGTTCCTGGGCCAGAAGTAGGGAGTGGTTGTTATTCCCACTACTTTCTGGTCCCCAAGAAGGACAAGGGGGACTTGCGCCCCATCTTGGACCTCAGGAACGTCAATCGCTTCCTCCGGAAGGAGAAGTTCAAGATGTTGACTCTGGCTCAGGTCTTGGCTGCCCTCGACCCTGGAGACTGGATGGTGGCGTTGGACTTGCAGGACGCATATTTTCACATCCCCGTCCTGCCGGCCCACCGGCGTTACCTGCGGTTCACGGTAGGCCAGGAGCATTTTCAGTTTGCTGTGCTCCCCTTCGGCCTTACCAGCGCCCCTCGGCTGTTCACGAAAGTGATGGCGGTGGTCGCTGCTCACCTGCGCAGGTCAGGGGTGTCAGTCTTCCCCTACCTCGATGACTGGTTGTTGAAGGCGGGTTCGCCCCAGGCAGTTGTCACCCACCTTCAGACTACGGCCGACCTCCTGCATTTGCTGGGGTTCTCCATCAACGTGCCGAAGTCGCACCTGAGTCCCTCTCAGAAGCTCCCCTTCATCGGAGCGGTTCTGGATTCAACGCGGTTTCGGGTTTATCCTCCCGAGCAGCGAGTACGGGATATTCAGGCTATGATTCCGATCTTTCAGCCTCTATCCCGGGTTTCGGTCAGGTTGACCCTCCGGCTCCTGGGCCTGATAGCCTCCTGCATCCTGCTGGTGCAACATGCCAGATGGCATATGCGGGCTCTGCAGTGGGACCTGAAGTTCCTGTGGGCACAGCATCAGGGCAACCTGTCCGATCATGTCCAGATCTCGGAGGGCACTGCACGACAATTGCAGTGGTGGCTCACGAATCGCGATTGGGTCAATGGCAGATCCCTCTCCCTTCCCCAACCGAAGCACACAGTGGTGACGGATGCGTCCCTCCTGGGATGGGGAGGCCACTTGGGAGAGGCGGAGATCAGAGGCCTCTGGTCTCCGGCGGAGTTCCGGCTCCATATCAACCTTTTGGAGCTTCGGGCGATCCGACTTGCACTGAAGGCATTCCTTCCCTCTGTCCGGGAAAGTGTAGTGCAGGTGTTCACGGACAGCACCACCGCCATGTGGTATTGCAACAAACAGGGCGGGGTGGGGTCCTGGACCATATGTCAGGAGGCTCTGCGCCTCTGGACATGGCTGGAACATCAAGGCATTACCTTGTTGGTTCAACACCTGGCTGGTTCTCTGAACGCCAGGGCGGACGAACTCAGCCGCCGGTGTTTGATGGATCACTAAGGGCGTCTGAACTCTGACGTGGCGCAAGGTCTCTTTCTGCGGTGGGGAGAGCCTTGCTTAGATCTATTCGCCACAGAAGAGAACGCGCAATGTCATCAGTTCTGCGCGTTGGAATTTCCAAGGCGGCACTCGCTCGGCAACGCTTTTCGTCGCGAGTGGAGTTGCGGTCTATCGTACGCCTTTCCGCCTATACCACTTCTGCCCAGAGTGCTGAAGAAGATTCGGCGCGACCGGGCCCCAAGTCATCCTTGTGGCTCCGGATTGGGCACGAAGATACAGGTATCCCGAGCTACTCAGCATGGCGATCGATCCCCCGATCCGACTGCCTCTTCGGGAGGATCTTCTGTCGCAGCAGCAGGGGACGGTCCTCCACCCGAACCTGTCCAGCCTCCACCTCCATGCGTGGAGATTGAGCGGCGATAGTTGACAGCTTTCGATATTCCTCCCGAAGTCTGTGATGTCATTCTGGCAGCCAGGCGTCCCTCCACTAAGACGGTATACGCCTGTAGGTGGAACAAATTTGTGGCATGGTGCACAGCAAAGGCTGTGGATCCCCTCTCTGCCCCTCTTTCTGAGGTTCTTCTGTTCCTTCTATCCTTGGCCCAGCAGGGCTCTGCTCTGGGCACTATCAAAGGTTATCTTTCGGCCATCTCCGCCTTTCTACGGCTTCCAGATCAGCCTTCTCTTTTTAAGTCCCCGGTTGTTACCCGTTTCCTCAAGGGCATTACGCACACATTTCCTCCCGTGCCGTTTATAATGCCTCAATGGGACTTAAACCTTGTCTTGACATACCTGATGTGCGCTCCCTTCGAGTCCCTTCATCACTGTCCTTTGCGTCTTCTCACTCTCAAGACGGCTTTCCTGGTCGCTCTCACCTCTGCCAGAAGAGTGAGTGAGCTCCAGGCTCTTTCTTCCAAACCTCCTTTCCTTTCTGTTCATCCGGACAAGGTGGTTTTAAGGACCCGTCCTTCTTTCTTGCCAAAGGTTGTCACGCCCTTCCACATCGGGCAGACCATCACTTTGCCCACCTTCTTTCCGCCTCCGCATCCTTCAAAAGAGGAAGAGAGGCTTCACAGTCTGGACCCAAAACATGTGCTCTCGTTCTATCTGAAGCGCACACAACAGTTCCGGGTGGATGACCAGCTCTTTGTTGGCTACGTGGGCGCCAAAAAAGGTCGGGCCGTGCACAAACGAACCATCTCTCGGTGGGTTGTTTTGTGCATAAAAGCATGTTACTCGTTGGCCAAGAGGGAGCCTCCTCTGGGGCTGCGTGCCCATTCGACCAGGGCCACGGCAGCCACTACTGCCTTGGGACGTGGCGTTCCCTTGCAGGACATTTGTCAGGCAGCTACGTGGGCCTCGCTGCACACGTTTACCAAGCATTACTGCCTTGACAGTCCAGTCCGGAGAGACGGCTTCTTTGGCCGTTCTGTTCTCCGTGACTTTCTGGTGTAATCTTGTTCGCAGACCCACCACCTGGGTTGGTATTGCTGGGGTATCTATTCTAAGGTAAGGAATCTATCACTAACGTGTCTCTTTCAGATGCACAAGTTACTACTTGTGTAACGATATATCTGTAAGAGACATTAGTTAGTGATAGATTCCTTACCGCTCCACCCATCCTCCCCGTTCTGCGAACTGATTTCTAGGGTTAAGGTCATCCCTTTCAGGGCCCTAGTTTCATGGCACCAGTGGTCAGTTTCTTGCATGGCTCTGCGTTCCTGGCGCGGAAAGTCGTGTACAGAACTGACATCAGCGCGCATGGGTGGCGCCTAAGTAGTCTCCGTGACGTCATCTCGGCCCTTATGACGCCAGCGACGGACGCGGAGCCGCACGACGCCACCTACCGACGCGCAGGGATACTGCTGACGAAAAACTTTCCGGATCCAGTCTGACGCCTGGGGATATTCTAAGGTAAGGAATCTATCACTAACTAATGTCTCTTACAGATATATTGTTACACAAGTAGTAACTTGTGCGCCAGGTCTAACACTTTGTTTTTAATTTTTTGTAATCAAAATAATGTTGATCTAAAAAATCTTATGATGCCATATACAGATTGTATTTAAGTAGTAGAATGTGTTATTTGTGATTCAAATATCAAAATCACAATTTTAGATCATGGCTGATTGTAATTCTATAATTGCAGCCTACCCAATAAACTCACGCCTTTGTGAAAGACACTGTAATTAATAGGCTAACATTCATTTGTTTTAAGTTATACCTTGTATTGTTTTTTTGGAAGACTTCCTGTAAGACTGTTTACTATATGGTCTACAAAAATATATTGAGTAAATTATACAGATTCTGAGGTTTTTTTATCAATAGTGTCTACGCCTTTGTGGCATGTAATACATCTCACTACAGGGTCTTTTTCAGAATAAAATGATTTTGCCTTGTCGCTCAATGATTAACTGTATTCAAAATCAGTTCAGGTTGTCCTTGGGTAGACATCACTCTCCACTTTGAAATGAATACCATCCACTAGGGTAACAGCGTTAAGTTGTGAAAATCAGCTTATTTAGCTATTACATCTCCAATTTGAATTTTTAGACTTGGCTTGACCACACAGCTATTTGCACTGCCTATTGTTACCATGTTCTTACAATATATGTGGCATGAGGTTTGTCTTCACCCAGAGTTGTATTCCTCTCTCACATCATACTATTGGTTGGTGTATCATGTTGCCCTCTAGGAAGCCTCTTCCATTGCATTGCACGAGGAACTGTTTTAAATCTCTAAAGTACACTCACATGGCACACTGTTAGTTCTCTTCAGTTCTTTAATTCCTATATGCATTCTGGACAGAAAACAATCTTTTTTTTTTTCTGCTTTTTTACCCAGCCTCGTCAAATCCGATAGAAGTGACTTCAATGCCCTAAACAGCGTGTGTAAATGCAACACATTCAACCAGTATTTGTGCATACCTGTATTTACATCCATTAACACATTAAAAGCCAGAGCTGTTGGTGCCGCCAATGCTTGTTTTCCTGTGTAATGAAGCCCTGGGCCTTCGTTTAACTATAGGAGTACGTTTGTCTTCTATTTCATAGGCAGATTTGTCGTATCTATTCATTCTATTTTGGACAACTAGCTCTGCCTACTCATCCAGGGTGTTGCTTGACCCCATTCGTTCAGTGTTATCTGAATTCTCCCACAGTCCAGTCAGTGATGGTGGTTCCTTCCACTATTGTAAATTACAAATGCATTGTTAATTTCTATGTGTGGCACTTTGATTCTAGATTCTAGACCATAAAAAGATGCAAAATGTTTGTGTCTTCTAAATTGTGAGTGCCCCTTGAAATAACTGCTGATCAGAGAAAGCGGCAATTTAAACATGAAGGGCCAGATGTACGACGGGATTTTGCATGTGCAAACGGGTTTGCGAAGTTTGCGCATGCAAAAATCCTGTGGGCAATGTACTAACACTATTTTGCGAGTCTCAAATAAATTGCGACTCGCAAAATAGTGTTTACCGACTCGCTATTAGGAAAGGGCGTTCCCTTCCTAATAGCGACCCCACAAGCCATGTACGAATGTTTTGCGACTGCAATTGCGGTCGCACACTCACAATTTACCGCCCTCTTCAAGAGGGTGGTAATGCAATCGCAAAAGGGAAGGGGTCTCCACCTTTGCAAATGCAGGGGGAAATATTTTTTAGAGGCAGGCAGTGGTCCCAGGGACCACTATCTGCCCTTAAGAAATGAAACGAAAACGTTTCATTTTTATTTATTTTTTAAATGCATCCCGTTTTCCTTTTATTTAAAAGCAGTCCCAGACATGGAGGTCTGCGGAGCCCAGCAGGCCACCATACCTGGGAGGGCCAGCTATTCTCAAAGGGGTCGCAAATTGCGAGTGCCTCATGAATATTGATGAGGCATGCAATTTGCGACCTCATTGAAAATCGCAAACAGTGTCTCTGACACTGTTGTAAATGTCATTTTGCGAGTCGCAAATTGTGACTCGCATTTGAGCGCAATTTGCGACTCGCAAAATAACATGGTCGTACATCTGGCCCGAAATCTTTGAGGCAAAACATTTTCATCACAAAAAAGTCGTCAATCTTTAGACTTAGTTTAAAACAGATTTAAATATGTTGTTTCTTTTCCTGCTTGGATCGAAGAAGAACTGGGTGTCTTCTACACAGGTTCCTAGGTGCTTGGGCTTTTAGGAGAACAGAGACATGTCTTTGGGTGAAAACTCACTGGGATGATTTACGCTTGCACTTGCCTAGTCTAGTGTGGCCGAATGTGTAAGACTGCTTACTAGATAACCTACAAAAACCCCTTCAGTGTCAAGCCTTTACACTGGTTCATCAGTGATGGTAATGTGTCCTAGCCCAGCGAGCGCTGGTGTCTGCCCATTGTTGAGCTTTCTTTTAGGATGCATTTCGGGCATATGGAGGGTGCAAAACACTGGATCATTTGCTCCAAAATGTCTGGTGCAGTTGCAGCATGAACGATTTCCAGGACATGTACATTAAAGTGTATGAGGTCAGTCTTGCTAAACTAAGTAATGCAGTGAAGAGAATAATGTGGCTGATCTCAAATGACTCACATAAGAAACACTCGGAAAATTCTTCTGGAAATTGAGCAGGTTCGTCTTAACACTTTTTCTGAATGCTAGGGATATTTTGCTGGACCAATGTGAGAGAATGGTGTACCATGCACACCATGTGTGCCCCTCATAGTTAAGCACAACTATCGTCAGCTCACCAGAGTGCATTAGACCGTGGTTGCAGCGTTTTGCTATATAGTGACAACATAAGCCTTTGTACTTGTTGCGTATAGTCTGCAAATGGCATACTGGCCTCACCTTTGAAAAGTGTCTGGTCAGTCGTTTGAAACCAGGTCCTTTTCTGCATTCAGTAAATATTTATACTGCATGCATGTATGGCAAAGAGTTTGTGCTTAGCAGGAAGAGCCATATGTGTCTAATGGACGACTGTGGGCACAGTGGCATCCAATTTATATTTCCACTATAAGTATTGTGTACAAAATGGAAGTTAGTGGTAGCCTGCCAGACAAGCAATGTTTATTGCTGACATTCCTGAAGCGTGTAGGAGTCCTCAGACTAGAGAATGTGTGATGACTGGGGACACTGGCCTCTTTAGAAGTTCAAGGGTAGCCTTTTTGGTACACATCAGGTGGCAGCTCCCATCAGGTTGAAAGATGGTGTGGAAGAATAGGAGACAGCGGCCTCTTTAGAAGTGCAGAGTTAGTCTTTGAACATGACTTGTACTTTTGTTCCCTATAAGTTACTACTACCAAACGGCTGACAAGTGTAAAGTATGAATGCCTCTCTCTCCACTGGTCCCATATTTCGGTTTCTCTGAGTAAGAGACTCCCAACTCCACCACCACTTTCTGCTGACACTTGAAGACTAAGACTGTAGCTAACCTGTCTAGAGAAAGATACACAAAATGGCAGAACCACTACTTATTAGTCCCAGAACTGTTCAGGGCATACACAAACGCTGCCATCGAACATGGTATAAAAAGGGGGCTGAAACCTCAAGTCAGTGTTCAAGGACTTCTCACTACCCAGTGGTAGGCAAAACTCCGCAGAGTGTTGGAGAGTCTTCGATATCCAAATTTGGTGTCTCTGACAGCCAGTTTCTGAGTCAGGTGAGGGCACAACGTCAGAGAAGTCTGCAACGTTCTGCTGGAGGAGCTGTGAATCTGCCTTGGATTAGGGGCTTGTCTTGCATTAGAGGCCTGCCTTGCTTCCGAGAGATGTCTGCCCTGAAAAGAACATAGTAGTAGCTGTCTGGTGGAAGAACTGTCCAGAGAAAGGATTGACCAAGAAATCACTGGAAACATCTACATTGCAGAGCACCTTTGGGGGAGCCACACTACAAGAGTACAAGGTAAGCACCTATACCCTAGCCTGCTATATGAATATCTCTGGCAGCTCCCAACCAGACTTCGAGGTTGTCACAGCACTCATCCCTTGTCTGAGAGATGTTGTTGTGGCTGTCGGTGTAAATTTAAACTGCTAAAACTCTTAAACTGAACCCCTGCTTTCTTAGGACCTGCTCATGACTCTGAGGGTCCGGTATATCACACTGAATAGCAACACGCTAAACTGCTTGTAATGGCAACTCGTAGTTCCTGTTCTCTTGTTGAGACCAGGCATACCACTCGCCTGTAATGTTGCCCCATATCCACGAAGCATCTGGGATTGACCCTCATCTCGTTAGCATGGGAGATCCTGTCAGCTGCTCCAGACACTACAACAGCTCTGAAAACCGTGCCAGAGAAGGGAGCAGGCAGGGCAAAGTGTTTACTGATGTGGCACGCCTTGGAAGAAGGACCTCACTCACTGAAGCCCGAGGAGGGAAATGGCTTTGCATGGCCCTAGTGACTTGACACTGAAGCATGGTACTATTGAACTAGTGTTCCCCTCCCCATGTTGGAGAAAGACAGTTCTTTGACAGAGTGCTGTAAGGACAATCTCTACGTGTGTAGCCATTCTTGCCAGATGAAGAGCTCAATCACAGTGATTTGTTGCCTGTCTAATTTCCCTGTCGTGAAATAGATATTCCTGCATTGCTATGACCACAATTCTTTAGTACTGTGTTGGGTCTAGAAAAAAGTACTTATAAAAACAAAGCTTTAGCTGGGCAACTAATTTATTAGCTAAAGTTTTGTGAGTCATTGAGTTATGAGTCTATAACCCCGCACCACCTCCCTGGTTAATCCATAGACTGCTTGTCTCACTACCCTGATGGTCAAGCGCTAAGGGGGCGTACTTAGTGCTCAGTGTTCATGGTCCTACTAGCTCTGCCCCAGGACATCAGGAGCAAATTAACTCGGTCACCTCAGTTGAGGCTTAGTAACCTCTGAATGGTTTCTGACACAGAGCCATCCTTCTCTTCAAAAAATGTATGTTGCTTGTATTTCATTCTCTGACAACCAAGAGCTGAAACTTTCTCTATTAGCAACATCTTTTATCTCCTATAACTCAGGAGGGCATTATATTTCTGGCTTTTCCCAAACAGATGATGTATTTGTGCTCCAGTCATCTGGCAGTAAGATGCTATTTCCCATGCCCTACCCCATCCAACATACACTCCTCGCCACACTTGAAGCATAGATGTGGCTATTAGATCGTAGCGTAACAATTGGTACACATCTTTAAACTCAAAATTTTAAGTCTGGTCTATTCCTAGATGACAAATGCACCTGTTACCAACCAAATATGAACATTACGCTAGCTACTTACCCATCTGCCCAAAGAGGACAAATGTACTCAAATGTGACTACCACTCTGTGTTAATCACAGCCAGAAGTTCATTGCAGAAACCCCCCACACACATACCTCATGCACTTCACCTGAACACTTTCTTCATAGGCCCCATTCTACTCTCACCCAGGATACCAGCATTTCCCCCCATATGCCACTGTATAAAACTACACTCTACATACCAGGCCCAACATATAGAGTAGCACTTAACCACAGAGATGCACGTTGAGGCATTGGGGTGCTATACAAATGCCACTCAATGCGTTTTTAACCCCGCTCACATTGGGAAAACTTCCTTCTCCTAGGTTATGGTATGTGAATTTGTAGAGCGCTGCTAATCACCTGTGAGGGTATCCAAGAGCTGAGTAGGGAAGGTCTGAGCGGGGAGGAGGAGGAGGTGGTCATGCCTCTTTCGTCTGGAAGAGCCATTTCTTGAGGTTCCTTCGGAAGTCCATAAGGGAGACAGAGGTTCTAAGGTGTTTCAGGAGGTAGTTCCAGGTCTTTGCTGCAAGGTATGAGAGGGAACGTCCTCTGCCCCCAGTCTTCTTGATGCGAGGGAGGTGTGCTCTTGCCTGGGACGCAAATCAAAGGCGCCTGGTGGGTTGGTAGAAGTTGAGGTGGTGGTGGCTGGACCGGTGTTGTGGAGAGATTTGTAGAAGTGGGTGAGTAGCTTGAACTTGCATCTTTCCTGGACTGGGAGCCATTGATTGCTGAGGTGTGGTGAGAGGTGGTTATTTTGCCGGATGTTCAGGATGAGTCTGGCGGCAGATTTCTGGGTGGTTTGGAGTCCGTGTAGGACATGAGCTGGGATTCCGATGTAGAGTGCGTTCCGTAACCAAGTCGACTTGTGATAAGAGCCTGGGTGACCATTCGTCTAGTTTTCAGTGGGATCCATTTGAAAATCTTGCGAACAATTCGCAGGATGTGGAAGCATGATGAGGAGATGGCGTTGATCTGTCTGCTCAAGGAGAGATTTGTGACCAGGATGATCCAGAGGTTCCTGGCATGGTCTGCAGGGGTTGGTGGGGGGCCAAGTTTGAAAGGCCACCAAGAGGCGCCGCAGGTGGAGAGGTTGTTGCCAAAGAATAGACTTCGGTTTTGTCTGTGTTCAGCTGGAAGTAGTTGTTTTTCATCCACGCAGCGACGTTTCTCATGCAGTTGGCGAAGTTTGCTTTGGCAATGCTGATTGAGTCGGTAAGGGAGAGGATGAGCTGAGCGTCATCGGCATAGTATGCTATGTTCATGCTATGGGCTCTGATGTCTGCGTGGGGTTCATGTAGATGTTGAAGAGTGTTGCGCTGAGCGATAATCCTTGAGGGACTTCGCAGATACGTTTTTTGGGTTCTGAGGTGTAGGGGGAATGTCTAACTCATTGAGTTCTATCTGTGATGAAGGGGGATATCCACTTGAGGGCCGGTCCGCAGATACCAAAGTGCTGAAGCTCTCTGATGAGTGACTTGTGGGAGGCCATATCAAAAGTTGGAAGAGGTTGTTTAGGATGCGTGTGGTCGCTTCTCTGTCCAGGATGCTTCAGATGTAATCGGTGGCCACAGTTATGGCGGTCTCTGTGCTATGGTTGGTGTGAAAGCCTGATTGAGAGCTGTCTAGGAGTTAATGGAGTTCTAGGTGGTCTGCGAGTTGGGGATTGGTGGCTGTATCAATTACTTTAGCTGGAGCGGCAGGAGCGAGATGGGTCTTTAGCTGCTGAGGGTGTTGGGGTCTGCTGTTGGTTTCTTCAATAGGGTGTTGACTTACGTATTTTTCCAGCAAGACAGGAAGGTGGCTGTGGTTATGGAGGTGTTGATGATAGCAGTGAGCGCGGGGGATGATGATTCTCCCAAGGTTGTATATGAAGTGGGGGCATCGGTCTGAGGGGGCTCCTGAGTGGATGGTATTCATCAGGTCAGTGGTTTTTTCATTCAAGAGGGACTTCCAGTTGCCTAGCTGCTGTTTGGCAATGAAGGAGGTGCCCGGCTGGTCGGGAGGAGTTCATAACGGTATGCTGTGGGACAATTGTACTATAGATCTTGGAAATCTTCAGTTAGAAGATGTTTGGGAAGTCGTTGCAGAGTGCTTGGGATCGGATAATGTTGGCACCTGCGGGATTGGAGAACCCCTTGACAATGGTGAAGAGTTCTTTGCTGTTGTTGTAGCTGGCTTGGAGTCTGAGAGTTACAGCCTTTTTCTTTGTGTCTCAGAGTTGTTGGTGGTAGTGGAAGTGGTTGAGGGCGACTTTGTATGTGGATCTTGCGGTGGTGTTTTTGTTGAGTCTCCATTTTCTCTCAAGTTGTTTGCAGTGGCACTTGCATTCCCTGAGGTCGTTCAGCACTAGCTGTGTTTATTGTTTTTGTAGGTCTTGTTTCTGGTGGGAGCTGTGCGGTTGGCTTAGTCAGCGAGCCATTTATTGAAGAGCTTGGTGTCGACATTAAGGGTTCCCGACGTGCTTGGGTGGATGTTCCTGTAGTGTCTTAATCCAGTTTCTTAACATATTTTGCCCCAGTGTCTTGATGGTGCTTTGTTTTTTGTTTTTTTTGGGTGGGGTTGCTTCGTGGGTGGGTATCTTGAAATGTATGATGTAGTGGTCGGATCAAGTGAGCAGGACAGTGTGGGTGGTAGTGATCCTTTTGTTGGAGGAAAAAGTAGGATCAAGTATGTGGCCTGCTGGGACGAGCTGGGTGAGTCCAAGGTTGCTCAGGCTGCCGAGGAGGGCCGTGGAGTTAGGTTCTGTGGTGTCTTCCAGGTGGAAATTGAGGTCCCCAAGGAGGATGGAGTTGTTTGATCTGATGGAGAGGGGAGCGATGAAGTCTGCTATGTGGTTACAGAATTCCGCTCGGGGGGGGGGGCCTGCGGAATGGTAGGCGAGGGTTCCATTAAGGGTGTCTTATTCCCTTCGTATTTTGAAGTGGAGGTGTTCCATGAGGGTGGTGTCAGAGTCCGTGGAGATGGAGGTGGTACAGTCAATCGTGTTTTTGTACATGATTGCGAGTCCTCCTCCTGGTTTGTGAGTTCGGTCCTGGGTTATGATTTTGTAGGCGGGCAGAATGGCTGGAGCGATGTCCGGATTGGAGGCTGGGTTAAGCTGTTTCAGTCAGGAAGAGTAGGTTTGGTGTGTTGCTGTTGAGGCATTCCCAGATTTTGGTGGCGTTTCCCAAGGGATTGGACGCTGAGGAGCATGGCGGGCAGTTGGTGCGGGTTGGTGTTGGTGGTGTGCATCGGTTGTTTGGAGGTGGTGTCAGCATCTGAGGTGTCGCAAGCCAAATCGCAATGGGTGCTGGAGAAAGGTCCTACCATGGTGCTGGGGGATGATTGGCAGCAGTGTGTTTGCCGGTGTGTGTGTGTGTGTTGTGGTCGCGGAGGAGTAGTGGTGGCGTTTGTTAGCTCCGGTGGCGGCTGTGGTTGTGGTGTTGTGTTGGATGGTCATGGGACCATGATTCCTGGCACTGGGTGTGGTCCAGGAGCAGCCAGGCTTCTTTGGTGTGCTGTTGGTGCGCCAGCGCCGCACCCTCTGTGGGCGTCCACTGCGCTGTTGTGCTGCGGCCTGCATTTTGTAGGTCCTGGTGTGGACAGGGCTTCTGTTGGCGGGAAGAACAGTGAGTGGGAAATACCCAGGCAGCAGAGGCGTCACTTGGTCAAAAGGCGGCAACTGGATCAGACTGGAACAAGCAGGAACTGGAGGCCACTGGCAAGTAGCAAGCTAGGTGCCCAGGCGCCTCCCCTTTTATGTTGTCCTCCAATTAAAAGCCAACAAATAGTTTACACGTCCACCACCCTATTTGAAACACACTAGGTCTTAGTTTTCCTTGTCTACAGCCAGTATAATTGATACTCCATTCTCCACATATATATGGTGTGTGTCAGCACAGTGAAATTGATGCTCTGGAAATTTCTGCATGTTTCTCTGCGTGTGTATCCGATAACAAAACCAGGACTTTGTACGAATCTGCAAACCTTTGATCGTTTTTGAGTAAATATTTAGGTAAATTAGCCCATTTTTAGAGAAGTTGATTCAGGCAACCAGTAAGCACTAGCAGTGAAAGGGTACCCGGAAACGTTTTAGAATTCTATGCTAATTAAGTGCTTTCATGTTCACATCTTCTGAGGTGGATGCATAATATCAGTTATTGCTACCGAGATTGTTGGTGGCCCTTCTCTGCATTCATAACCATTCATCACTTTTTCGATGTATTATTGTTTTCACCCCATCAAACACCGTCTTTTTAGGTCTAATTTTTCACCACTGCTTGCAAATTCGAGATTAAACGTTTTTGAATAAATGTATTTCAATCTAGAAACGTGCTAAAGAATGTTTTAAGATTAAGAAATGTTTTAGTGTTTTCGAGCCGACCGAAAAATAGACAAATAAAGGAAATTGAATTCTTTAAAGGAGGACCGGCTACTGGGAATATTCAAGCTTTTTAATGAAGAAACGCGGGCTTTGATCAGTAGTTGTAGCCTAAAGCAATGAAGGTACTTACTGTATTCCTTGCCGTTGAAATTCAAACCACTGACCCGCGTGCATCCAAACAGAAAACCGGTTTCACATCCACCCATGCCTTCGAATCTCCCCCATGGATTAAGCCCTATAATTAAAAAAAAAAAAAACGTATTCAACTTTTTTTCCATAATGGAGTCCAGCTTCGACCTTCCTTGGCCTTCATCCTTGGCCGCAGATTGAAGTGCTGTGAAATCTGACCAATCCTCGTCCTCTCGGCCCTCCGAGGCGCTCACACGTGGAGTCCCTCGTGCAACGATAAACTGGAATGCATTAAATGGATTAGGGAGGCTGCGCTAAAACAAGGTGCGAGAGCAAGTGAGCTTGGAAGCAAGGAGCGGCCCTGCATACAAAATGAGTTGCGTATCTGAAGCTGTTGACGTGCGGGTCTACGGAGGAAGCTGCAACTTTGGGAGTTAGAATCTCCCTGGGGCATTCTCAACGAGCGCTGCTCTCAGCACTGCAGTTGTTGCTACGCGAAAGTCTGAGATGCATTGCAGACTGGGGGTGTGTGTTAGGGCCACCGGAATTATGCGGCAGAGGAAGATCAAATTATGTGGTAGGGTTAAGTACATTTTGTGTCAAGAAAAGGCATTCTGTGCGGCGTATTGAAACGCATTTTGTGATAGTGTTACTTAATTACGTCGTCATTTACACATATTAATGCTGTTCGGTCAAGGTTTCACCTGATTGGTACCAGTTTAACACCCAAATACAGAAACAAGCCATTGAGAGGTGACTCGCCAACCTTTACAAATGGCCTTTCACTGTTCCGCAACCGTACCACAGCATTTATAGTAACTTTTAATGCATTTGAGCTAAAAACAAATTATCTTTGTTAAAATCTGCATTATTTGCAGCAGATGATGGATCGTGTGCCAAATGCGGCAAATTTATAATTATGTGACAACTGACGCAGAATTTGATAATTCCAGTTGCCCTGGTGGTACATGGATAGTAAAAGGTCAGGGATGTGGCTACCATGAGTTGCAGGGACACTGAGCCCTATAAGAGCAAGGAGGGCACCGCACCTTTTGTTTCACAATTCTTTATTCGGATTTTACATATAAGGAAAAATAAGTTACTACGGTACAACGTATGGTATAATGCTGTGATAATGTCAATAAACTTAGGACTCTAGTGGGCACTATAGGGACGCAGCAGGGGTAAAGTTGAGTAGGGGCGCATTGGGCTGGAATAGCAGGGAACAGGCGAGCCGGGGCAATGGGGGGTAGGTACCAGGGTAGAGGGGCTGGGAGGCGACCAGAGAAAACAGAAGAGAAGAATAAGAAAAGGAAAAAATAAGAGGTGGTGTAGGGGGGAGGATGAGCAAGCAGGAAAGAAAGTGGGGGAGGAGGGCCGGGGTAAATGAGAGAAGAATGAAAAAGGGGGAAGAAAGCCAATGCCCAGAGAGGAGTTCAGTGACCATTCAAGGGCAAAACCCACAATCCCAAGACAGGGCAGGGGGGGACCAACGGGAAAGGGACGGGCTACGGGGCCGGAGCAGTTCCAGGGGACCACAGTGGCCCCTGGGGTGGGAAAGAGTCAAGCCTCCAACAGGCGGCACTGGCTACTCAATGTCCACCGTCCTGCTGAAAAGGCACCCAAACCAAAAGGAAGGTCTCCGCCTGATCCTGTAGGTTATATATGTTGTGTTCGTATGAGGCTGTCGGGTATATGGCTAAACGCCACTCCTCATGGTTGGGAGGGGATGGGGAGCACCAGTGCCGGAGTACACAGTTGTTAGCCATAGCAAGTGCCCTGTGAAGCCGCTGGTCCTCGTGCCAGGACGCGCAGATGAATCCACAAGGTCATTGAGTAAGATCAGGAGTGGGGCCAAGGGCACTGAGACCGGTAAAGTCACACCCAATGTGACACTGACCACCCTCCAAAAGGGCTGGACAGTGGGGCAGTCACGGAGGATGTGGACCAAATCGCAGCATTCATAGACACCACACCAGCAGTTAGAATGGGGCAGCAATCCAGCCGCTCACAGTTTCATCGGGATCCAATGCCATTAGGTAGGGACTTTGAGACAAAGTTCCAACCGCTCTTCCCTAGCCCGCGGTCTATCCTCTCCAGCTCATACTCCACTTGCAGAGGGGGGCTGCCACTTGACGTGGAGATTTTCTGCCGGGGTAAGGAGTAAAGGTGGCACATCAAAAGGCAATAGAAGCTGGAAATTGCCCTTTGGAAACAGCCCCAAGTCCTGAGGTAGAAGACCACGGAGGAAGGCAGGAGGTACCAGAGCCTTGCGCCCAAGCTGCTGGTGAGGCAATGGCGCAGTTGGAGTTTGCTCCACAACTGATTAGGTGGGAGGCCATACTCCTCTCTTAGTGTTACAAATGACTTGAGGGCACCCTGGTTGAGTATGTGATGAAGAGAGTGTATACGCATAGCACGCCCTAAATAAGCACTGCACCCTCAATACGTAGGCCAGTATTCTCTCATAAGGGCATGTGGTTGTGCAAGCGGGCGTCCAGGGAGAAGAGGCAGTGGGATCACGATCACAATTTGGCCATCGTCTAGGGCATTGGATTCCCTGACTGAGGTACTAAGGGTCCGTAACAATAGAGCGGGTATAGCCCCCCAAGGGCACTCCAGGAGGGTGTGCTCGATCTTGACCCATAGTGGCAGATTGGGGGTCTGGGGAAGTATGTAGGCCAGCTGCACCAGGTGCAGCGCCAAGACATAGTGCTCCACTGAGGGGAGGAGTCTGCTGCCGGCAACCCAAGGCCAAGACTACCCCCAGATGAAGAATCTGATGCCACTGTCCACGATACGTAAGAGCGAGAGAGGGACGAACACAGAAAGTCCAGGACATAGGCGAACCTCTACAAAGTCACTATCCTGACCGCCTGCATCCTGCCCCATAACGAGAGGCCAAGATGGGACCACTTATCGTTATCCAGAGCAGCGCGTGCCAGCACTGGCTCAAGGTTTTGTGTCACCATTCGTTCCGAGCTCGATTAATGTAAATTCCTAAGTATTTAAAATGGGAGGGCTTCCTCTGAAAGGGGTAGGTCGACACTGCTGCGCAGGTGGTTACCAGAGACATTGTCAAGGCCTTGCTCTTGTCCCAGTTGATCTGGTATCCTGAGAGAACCCAAAAATCAGAGATGAGCCCAAGAGGGCTGGGATCAAACGAGAAAGATCGGAGAGCGTTAGCAGGATGTCATCCGCGTAGAGGTATAATGTTGAGGACCCTTTGGTGGTGGGAGTACCAGTTATCCACAGCAATTGTTGGAAGAAGACAGCCAGTGGCTGCATGGCGAGAAGGAAGAGGAGAGGCTAAAGCAGGCACCTCTGTCGTGTCTCCCAGAGAACCAGGAAGGGGTCAGAAAGGAAGCCCCCGCAATTGACCTGGGCAGAAAGCGAGTCATAGACCCACCCGACCTTGGCTATAAAATATTCGCCCAGGCCGAACCTCCAGAGGGTTGCAAACGGGTATCCCCATTCTGTCCTGTTGAATGCCTTCTCTGCGTCCAGGGAGAGAGCCAGGACATCTTCTGGCAAGTCTCTGGCGGATCATAGCGCGTGAGCCAGGGAGCCGAGATGGTTCCGTGTTGCGCCCAGGGATGAAACCTACCTGGGAGTGGTGGACGAACATTGGTATCGCCACATGGAGGCGAGCTGCAAGGATCTTGATGTCCCCGTTGAGCAGGAATATAGGCCAGTAATTGCCACAAAGGAGGGGATCCTTCCTGGGTTTGGGGAGGCCCGCGATTATAGCCTTATTGGACATAGGACCCCGGGACCCCACGCGTTCCGCCTCCTGGAAGGCCTTGTAGAGGGATTCCACCACCTCCTCCCCGCCAATTTGTAAAATTCCACTGGGAATCCATCTTCTCCCGGTGCCTAAAGTTATGGGAGTTTCAAAAGTGCTTGTGCTTTTTCCGACTTGGTGATCTCTCCCTGAAAGAGGCCCCTGCCAGAGTCATTGAGGTGGGGGAGGTGTATGCCATCAAAAAAGGTGAGCAGGGTCTACTGCCATCTCCAGAGTGTACAGAGCCTAGTAGAACATCACAAACTCGTTAACAATGTCCTGTGGCCGGCGAAAGAGGGTGCTATCTGCGGACCTGATGGCTGGAATGGCTAACGCCGCCTCCTGTTGGCGCAACTGTCCTGCCAGTAGCCTTCCTGCCTTTTCGCCCTGTTCATCCGCTGCAGCGCATACTCAGCCTTGGATGTTTAGAGAGTATTGAGGTCCATATGGGCCCTTTCCATGCGATGCTGGAGGAGAGTTGAGGGGCCCGCCGCATAAAGGCAGGTGAGGGACGCAATGTCATCCTCCAGAGTCCTCTGATACTCCGCCCGCTGTTTGTTGGCAAGGGCAGCATCCCTCATTAGATGACCCTGAATGGTCGCTTTTATGGCCACCCACAGGATGCGCACGAAGGTGCCAGATCCTTTCTTAAGCTCTAGATAGGAGGAACAATGCTCCCTGAGTTGAGATTTGCCCTAGGGGTGAGAGTTAGCGAGAGATGTGAGGCGCCACTGTTTTGGCTTGGGGAGGATAGCCCAAAGTCCAAGGAGGGGAGAACTGGGGAGTGATCTGAGAGCATGCCCTCAAGGATCCGCACATCCATGCGAGGGCAGCCACCAGTTGGGAGATGAAGAAATAATCCAGGCGGGACTGGGTGCTGTGCACCTGTGAAAGAAAAGTAAACTTCCATTCTGCAGGGCGAGAGAGACGCCAGATGTCCACGAATCCACAGTCCGCAACTACATCACCTAGGATCGCCTGGTCCGCGTTGTTGCCCACATCCAGCGAGCCGATATGGTCTAAGACTGCATGATGGGCCAAATTCCAATCTTCACCAATAAGCCAGTGGGTGGTGGCAATTTCCGTCAAAAGGCGGTTATGCCAGAGGTAAAAGTGTAGTTTAGGTCACATTGACATGTATACCAACCCTGCACAGAGAGTCCTCCCCCGAAACAAACCTTGACAAACGCGTAACCGCCACAGGTACTGTGTATCACCCTCCCCACCCAGTCACGGAAGAGCTTCTGCGACTCATCCGCAGAGAGGTGGATCTCCTGGAGGAGGGCCGCATCGGCATGCTTGGATTGTAGATATGACAGCACCTTCTTACGTTTGATGAAATGGGTGAGGCCTTTCACGTTATAGGAGCTGACAGTCAGCAGTCTTGGGGGCGGGGGGGCAGGGAGCACAGGTGGCCATCGAGGAACAGATGCACTAGGTGGGTGGAGGGGACCAAAACCAAAAGGAAAAAAGAGCAAGGAGAGAAAGTAGGGGGAGTAGAAGGAGAACATCCGAGCGGGGGTGGGCAGGGGAAGAAACGGGAGGGCGGGGAAGAAGAGTGGGGAAAAGGGAAGGGTAAGCCCGCAGCAGGGCCAGATTCACAGGTGAGCAGGAGGAATAAGGAGGTGAAATGAGGGATGAACGAGGTGAGTGCCCGTTCAGGCAGCTGGCGCAACATGGTTAACAGGCCTCCCTCCCCCCCAGACCATGGTAATCCCCTTGGCTCCTGCACTGTATGGTACAGTTACACAGGCACTCCGTGAGTAGGTGAGCAAGCTGCCAGGCAGGGTAGTGGTAGTGGTGGTGGACGTCCTCGTTTTGGGGCCCAACAACAAAGCCAGTAGACAATAGGGAGGAGGAGGGGCCCTGTGCCGCTATGGGCAAACCCCAGCCAGGGCCTCAACTAGACCAAACCTCCAGGTCTCGTTGTTCCAGGCTGGCGAGATGGGCCCTGGGACAGGGGGCTCCAAAAGGTGAATAAGAGGGGGTTGCGGGATTCAAGGACGTCCAGGGGGTCGCCACCAGAGGTGTCGCAGGCTGCAAAATGAAGAATGCGGAATGATGAAGTATGCAAGCTGCTTCGTAATGACGCGGCCCACTTAGCAAAGGCTAGCCTGCCCTTTCGGACAGGCCCCTCTGTTGTGGGCTGAGGTCTCCTCCTGGCGGGGGGCAGCCCCAAAGCTCAGGCCCCCACCAACGCGAGTCGGGTGAGCAAAAAGTCCTTGGGCCCTGGGGCTCGCCACAGGGCCACAGAAACACGGGCTGACCTGGGGGGTGCAACAGAGGAGAGCGGATGCGGCAGGTGTTGCCGCAACAGAAAGTCCAAGTCGCTGCCCGCTTCCCTGTCACACGGCCTGCGTTGCCTCTGTATCGTTCCTGCCTGTCTGGGCAGGCACCTCTGGTCGGACAAATGGGCAGCTGGGCTGTCGCGATGTTTAAACCCTCATCACCGGTAATGTCTGGTGGCCTCTCGGGGCAGGATTAGTCGAAGGCCTTTTCCCAGTCATGCGGCCCATGCCATCTCCAGATAGTCTCTGCCTGCTCATGCAGGCCCTTCTGAGCGGGTTGCCGGGTGGCCACTCTTGTCACCAGCTAGGTCTGGGGGTCCTCTGGAGTAAGGATCATCTCTCACCCCGGCCGCAGCGGTGTCAGGAGAGCAGCCTCAGCCCCCAAGGCTCCCCAGCGCTGCAGAGCTCCGTCAAGAGGGAACCATCTTCCATGGCGGCAATACACCACCGCCCCCCCACCTGCACCTTAGTTATGGTTGTTTTTTACTACGCACTTCTTGGTAGTAAAAGTCCATTTTCCTTGCTAGCATTAAAGCTCTGACACTTGATAAGTGCCAGGATCTAATGAGTGCATTGAAGAGCAGAGTTAGGCATGGGTCTCTGTGTGTCACAGTTGAAGTTCATTGACAGAACACAGTGATTCTGCCAGCGCTGCATTTGCAAACAGTGATGCTGCAGGTCATGATTGAGGTGCTTTGTAAAGCTGCATGTGTGCCTCTTTATGGTAACAATGTGTGCAGCGCAAGACTGACATGGATTGGCACAGCTGGGCGTATGTTAGCAATGGCCGCTGGAGGATCAGGACTGGCTTTCATAGAGAGAACGGGTGCTGGCTGTTAGTACTGGAATAGCACGAGGTGCTTCACATCAGCATTGATGTTGAATGGCATGATTGTGTTCTGTCCCTTCCAGTACATGCTTAAGCTTCCAGCCTTTGAGCTGATCTTGCTAAAGTGGTAATCTAGTGGTAGCATTTCAGGGGACAGAATGCTCATCTGATTCTAGTGCTTATTAAAAGTACTTAAAGCACCATTTCACACGCAAGAGATATTGTTTCTTTCTACAGTTGTGCATCCTCAGATTGTGTGCTATCTAAAAAAAAATCTCCTCTGTATTCTCTTTTCTTTCAAATGAACCTCCCTACATTTTCCACCCTGTGCATGCTTTCTCTCTCTGAGCACAGCCCGCTCCATGCCACCTGCATGCTTACCTTAATCCCTATTATTGTATTTCTGAAAATTGCCCACCCCTCATTTCAAAGATCACAACCTCTCCTTTAAAAGTAATTGCCATGCAGCCTAACAATACCTAAAATCCAGTTGCTCATCTATTAATACCGCCAACCATTTGCATGAATTCACATACCCACCTCACTAAAAATCACAACTAACTCCTATTCATTTAATCTACCACATAGAAACCGGAGTAAATACATGGAATGCTTTTCTTAAGAGCACAAGACAAATCCTAATAACCAACAATAACCACTGATAAACCACACTAACCTGGGGTTTGGAGAACTATGCTGCCCGGCTTAAAGTGCTTCAGTGCCTCAGGGATTGTAAGAGCTATATAAATGCACTTACAGTGCAATACAATATATAAAGCTCCTGCCTTCCACTCCTACCAATACTCTACCATTCAGTCGAACAATTGATACTTCTTGACACTCACACTCAACTAAGGCAAAACTGCTATAAGCTGCGTCCATCACCCAGTACTGTACCAGTCCACAGCAATTAACCACCCATCTCCAACTGAACAGGCATGGAACAACTGAAGAGATCTGCACATGCTGCTTGCCAACGCAGGAATTTAATTTAGTCCATCACTGCAGGTCGCAATAAGCTGCGTACTGTGACCGCTTCTTGACATCTCACAATATTAATCATAGATGGGATGACATTGACAAAGTCCCTCCCAGCAGATCTCTTCACTGTGCCTCCCTCCAACCTATGCCTGCTCAGTACCATAATCTTTAAACAAAATATCTCACAATGAACAGTCCCATGTAGTAACCCGCTTAGTGGACTATGATCATAAGAAATGCCATAAAAGGGACAAGCAGAGTTGTCAAAGCTGCCAGCTCAATGAAAACCATTAACTGTACACCTCTCACAATTCTTTGTCCATCACACTGCATCCCATAACATGATAATCGCACTTTGGTGGGCATCATGTGTGACATGGAAACACTTCCTCCATAGGAGCAAAACAAAGACAACACGGTTCCATCAACACACTCTACGTAGTGTAGCATATTACCCATATAGGCAAGTGCTTCTGCTTCCCACATGGAAGGTGGTAAGCGCTATATAAATGTTGCAATACATTGTATGATGAATAATTGAGACTTTACGTGAGTGACTTTGACTTCTGTGAGCTAGACTTCTTTTCCAGAAAGCAGACCTCTTTCTAGTACGTACAGTTGCTTTCCTTTCAGTGTTGGAATCGATTCTGGCCACTCTGTGCCAATACCGGTAAACACAGCAAAACAGGCTTCAGAGATTCCTGCATGCATAGTGTGCTGTGATTTGCTGAGCATCAGCCTGCTGTAGTATTGGGGGCTCCCCCCTCAGCCACACACAAGCATGCCCTGTCCCAGAAACTTCACTTGGAGGATTCTTGAGAGCAGACTTAATTTGTTTTAAAAAAAGTATGTGCTAGGGCCCTTCTCTGGAAGCCAAGGCAGCACACCCATTGCCCCTGCCAGCTCTGCCAATGACAGTACCAACACAACTACTAACCATTGAACTCCTAGAAGTCATACAATTCAGACTATTTTATGTATTTTGACTCATTAAACACACTTGTTGCGCTCATCTCAAACTTAAAATGACTGCGCCACCATGTGGTGAACCGTCACTAGACCTGGTGCTGACAATTAAGTGCTGGTGCCGAGCACCGGCAACCACCAGCTCAAATTAAGCACTGCTTGAGAGTTGTGTTCTGGCAGGTAGTGGGTGTTGAACTGAAAATGAGCCCAGAAGGCCAGCCTAGCTCAACAGGTCATCAGGAAAACAAACTAAGATTCACTGGAAGTGCCCCTTCTCGCGTAGGCCCAGAGACAACTAAATATATGAACGTTTCTTTTTACTTTAGTGAAAGGTATGCAGGGTAATTATACTTTCAATGGAGATTTATATAGCCCATAGCGCAAATTGAATTTTTTTGCCACCTAATCATGGCTATTGATTACAATTCAACTCATTCTTAACCATTGTATCAACTTTGGAGGAACGAAAGACTGCGTAAAAACCTGCGGACATTCAAATGTACACATTTGGAGTGGCGTCAGGTTGTTTGCAGAGACTACATAAACCACTAGGTATTTTACAGGTTTGGAACTTGTGACTCGCAGGTTACTAATAAATCTCTGCAACAAACACACAAACCCATCTGGCTACCGTGTTAGTATCCAAACCTGTGAGGTGCAGGTTACACCCAGTGTTTAACCCTCTGAGCTATGTTATGATAATTCAAAAATGTGGCAAGCAGAATTAGACCCACACACCCTCAAATACGTCTTTGCTGCAAGTGTATTAACCACCTGCACTTTCTTACCCATAAAATGCCCCCCACAGATCTCTGCAGGAGGCAGCTTTACACCCTAAAAACTATCTTAAAATGTAATCTGATTGTGACCAGTAAGGTAAACAAGAACCGGTTCACTCAAACATTTCTACTTGTCCGCTTCTCTACGGGAAGAGTTTGTAAAAAAGAATGCATAAATCCTGGCAGGACTATAGGCTGACTGACACTTACTTCGCCCCGATTGTGTCCATCCTATTCTCCATTTGAGACCTTTCAGCATACATTTTTAGGTCTCGCCTGGCGTTAGCAGCGTGCAGCGCTGCTCTCGCCATGCGAGGGCTTTTTGTAATCGATTCAAGATGTGCACGCGTACGGAGGGACAAAAAATGCACGCGCATGTGGACAGCCCGACGCCATCTTTGTTTACTTTAATTAGCGTACGGGTGGACAAAATGTGCACGCGTATGGACAAGAGATGTGCACATGCGCGCGCATGGCGGCGTGCTTTCGCTTTCCCTCCCTCCCCCCGTCGGGACATGGTGTCTTTTAATTTGCCGCTAAGCACTTTTTTCTTGTCTTGTTTATTTATATTTTCGCGGCACACCGCGCTCGCGCTCCGCCTTCACAGCTTGCTTTTGGAATGTACGTATGTTTTTTTCGCTTTGAAACTGTTTCTTTATTTTTGAAACTGAGCCATGTTTATTTATTTATTTATTTAATTTGTAAGGCACAACAGCTACCCAAAAAGGGTTTCCCGGCGCCAAGCAGAACAAAGACCAGCTGTTGAGATTTAGTAGCGAAATAATTTGTTAAAGAGCCAGGTCTTTAGTGCTTTACGAAATTGAACGTAGACTGTTTCGTTCCGGATGGCAGTGGGAAGGGCATTCCAGAGTGAAGGACCAAGGAAGGAAAAAGAGCGCCCACCCATTCGAGAAAGCCTAAATCTGGGAACGGAGAACCTTCCCTGAGAGGATGAACGTAGGCAGCGGGACGGGACATACAGTTTGGCTAGGGAACGTAAGTAGTGTGGTGCAGTTCCAGTTTTGATCTTAAACATATAGGTCAGAGCTTTGAATCGAATTCGATTTTCCACCCTGAGCCAGTGCAAGTCTCGCAAATGGTTGGAAACTGAGGCGGTCCTAGGCAATTGGAGGAGAAGTCGGGCTGCGGAGTTTTGGTTGGTTAATTGTTTCCACATTACTTTTCTGTCTGCCAGATTGTAATAGTTTTCTTTTTATATTCATTGTGCTTATGCTTTTAAAATACGTATGCTTACTGTTTATTTATGTTTAAATTGAATGTGCAGTGCAGCGCTGCACACGAGCCCCACCTCTCGCACACCCACAGCTGCGGACATCACGACCCCTGCCTGCTCACAGAGAATTGTGTGATGGGCGCAACATTTTTGAAAGATCCATGAGCCTATTAACGCTGCCCCATTTGACGACTTGTATAGTCGATCCCTGGACACCATGATTGGTTCCTAATTGATAAATGCTGCTTCTGCGCACACTCGTGCTCATCCTCTGCACTTGGTAAACAGATCTCCCGAATGACCACCCGCCATGGTCTGTGTTAAATACCCTCCGTAATGCCTCCCACCCCGCACAATTAACTAAGTGGTCTGGCATGCCCAGGGCAACTGCTTGTTATCAGCCCACGACGCTGTTATGCATGTTGCCCTATCACGAGCCCTCTGTTTCTTCCCACTGTCCCTCCAATCACCAGTCATACCGAAAACACAACTTTTCAAACCATCCACTGCACTCGGTAAACAGATCACCCAAATGGCCACCCGCCATTGTCCGTGTTGAATACCCTCCGTGCTGCCTCTCACCCCATTAAAAAAATGTAAGTTGTCTGGCATGCCTAGCGCGGGCTGCTTTTATCAGCCCACGCCACTGTTATCCATGTTTCCCCACCACAAGCTCTGTGTTTCCTCCCGGCATCCCTCCAATCACCAGTCACACCAAAAACACAACTTTCAAACCGAAGGCATCCTACCTACCCATAAATATCTTTGAAAAAGCACGATAAGAAGCTTCTTACAAGTAGCGCTGTCCTGACGTGCAGAGCCCTAAGTATCAGTAAATGTCGAAGCTTGCCCGTGCTTGTTGAAGAAATTAGGACGCTTGCATGGAAATAATTAATTAAATATGGTACATTATATGAAAGAATTTCTCAAAATCATTGGGATGTTTACAATCAAACCAAAATACTGACACACACCGCTGCTGTGCAAGCAGACTGACATTCATTTCCGTAATCTATTTTTTTTAATAACGTTCTTAATGTGCTTGCTCCCTTGTTTAAATTACATACATTATGTACAAAAATGCCTTGGCGAACTTGGTCATGTGCCCACATATGCACATGTAAAACAAACACTAGGGCACGCAATGTAACAGCAAACAACGAGCATGAATCCATTCCTAATTATGAGCTAAACGTGTAGAAGTGAAAGCAGCCAGCACCGTGATGAAGCCAACAGCGCGAAAATCACTACATTATTTGGAAACCTTATTAGCTCCTGTGATGTTTTGCTTTGCAGACTCAGTTAGTGCTCTGCAAGTATATAGTTGCAGCATTTCAAGCCACTAAATGCAGCTGCTCACCAACAGACCCTGCGCACGCGCACCAGTACCAGAACATTCCTACAAATGAACAGCTCTTGAATCACCCTCCGAGCACTCACTGCGCTCCACTTAATTTCTCAAGGTCAATATCTGCAAGTTTTAAATAAGAAATAGTGGCGCTGAATAACATCGAGGGATCTTTTTTGTTTTCACAAATGCTGTATGTGGAAATGGTTGATTACATGGACCCAATATCCATTTTAACAAAGTTGCGTAAACGGACAAAGTCAATTCTAGCTTTTCCTTCTGCAAACCCTCCCTCAGTCTGAAGCTTGATGAGCGATAACGTTTTGAAGTTTGTGCTCAGCACGTTACTTTAGTGCACAGAAATTCTGGCCAGGGATCTAATTTTACGTAAGACCCCCCCCCCCTTCCAAAAATATGGAGCTGTCGTCAGGGCTTTAAGTGGGATGTAAAAACTCAGGGGTCTCGCAAAGGGGCGTGGCCAATGTAATTACAGTTGCGGCTTAAAAACACATTAGCTAAAAATCTGTGCTTAGCATAGTGTGCTGGTTCTGTCACTGCATCCAGATATATGATAGAACAAGTAACATCATACCTACAACAAGTCGGGACTATTAGCTTTGTCAAGTAGTAACAAGTAAAAACAAGCATTAAAAATGCAATAGGTCTCGCCTTTAATTAAGTTAAAGCCATTTGCTTTGCTATACAATACCATTAGCAAAGCAATGGCTTTAACTTAATAAAAGGCGAGACCTATTGCATTTTCAATGCTTGTTCCATTTCCCAGCACTGCTTCGAGAAAGAGTTTGACTTCCTCTGAGACAGTTCTATCTGTCATGCCAGTGACCGGTGTTCCATCGGCCATGGCTGCCTTGAACCTTCTCGCCTGCGAGAGCCTCCTCTGACGTGTGACTCAGCCTTTACCGAGGCGGTCTCCGCGTCAGGGAGGCTGCTTTCCCGTCAGTGAGTCCCCCTCATGGCGTGGACACCTAACATCTGCCAAGTCTCCTTACATGTTCTTTTGAAGCTACCACGAGGTGTCACGCAGGCGTCCACGCGCTGCCGGAGGCATGCATGTATTAAATGTAATCGATGTTGAACATGAAAAGGATTACTCGGAGATTTGTCTATGACAGCTCAAGGCCCGCTTCCCTTCCTGTGAGCCAGCTAGGCCGCACCATGTCAAATTACAGCGCCTGCTGTTCGTCTGGCCGCCGCCCGTACCCTACGGTGCATCCCGGTACATAGACACGCCTGAGCTTCGTTATCATTTTGTGAAGTAAATCACTGATGCACGCATTGCAAGGCAAGGTCACAAAGGTCATATTCGATATTTAAAATCTGAGTATAAGAAATAACGTTCTTAGATTAATAGTAGATCCACTGCTACCTGCACGGTCTGGTCTCCCTTTACCCACTGTAACTTGTTTCCTTATCTCCGTGTCTTTCTCACAATTCCACCCCCTTTTTCTTTCTACATATTTATTATCCCCTGAATTTGGCCAGCGTATAGGCGTTGTTGCCAAATTGCTTTAAACAACGTAGAAAACAGCTCATAGGTACATCATTGCGTTTGAGGTTTTTGGGATTGTGGAATAAACATTTCGTCAATTTCCCAAAAGAAAACGGTACATATCTGTTAAAAAAAAAAAAAAAAAGTAAGGGTTGCATTAATTCCCATTCCAGGTAGGTTACTTTCACAACTATTGTAGATTCAATAGTAATTCAACAAAAACATTTTCAAATCCATGTGGTCTGAACCAAACTCAAGGCAGTATGTGTGTTGACTACATAGAAGCATCAGGGGGAGTTTTGTTCGTGCTTGCTTCATGGTGTGAGCACGTAGATCCACGCATGATGCAGGCCCGGGCCATTTTTCCTTTCTGTGTCCTACAGATGGTGGATGATTTTTATTCTGATTTCCTGGATGTTAAGCAGCAGGAACTTGTGCACAGCTGTGCTTCACCTCCCTTCTTGTGACCCGATGTATTCGTGTTGAACTCCGGCCACCGTGGCTTCAGCCACGCCTGCTGTTTCGCCTCGACAAGAAGAACTACTGCCCCAGGACATCTCAAAGGAAGAGGAGACGAAAACCATTGCTGAAGATGCCCTACAGAGGAAGAAGGACATGATGAGTGAAGCGACTGCCTTAAGAGGGAAACACTCATCCAGAGGATATTGCCTGTTTTAATCCTCACTTTGAAAAGTCCTCAAAGCGATTCAAAGAAAAACAGTGATTCTAATATGAGTTTAAAGAACACCATAGAAGTTTGGTAAATGCATCCCCCCAACCTGGAGCATTTGTAGGAAGGGTGCCGGCTCCTGTTGAAGATACCGGCTCACTCTCTGGTAGTGCTGCGTAAGCTGGAGAAGTACAAGGCTCCCTAGCCCTTGCATTCCTTAAAGGGAAATCAAAGCCAAAATGAATTACAGCCACAGCAGTCCTAAGCTGCCTAAGGGACTCAGCAGCCCTATGACCCGCCTCTCTGGATCAGGAATCTAGACAGTTTCAAACCCTTTGGGAAGAGAGTATGCCTAATGGCTGCCACCACCGTCAAATACTCATATTCCCGATCCACCTTAGGGACTTAAGACTCTCAGATGTGCAGTATGTTTGGATCCGACACCCTAGAAAAGTGGGCAGGGCCTAGAAGTACATTGAGAAAAGGCTAATTGGCATAGACCGCTAGTACATATAAGGGGCCATGGAGGTTTCCATCACAGGCTTTGTAGGTGCAGCCGTTATCCACAGGCAAGGTTAGCTCTACGGCACATATTTCCAGCCGAAGTTTAAGGGTAGAAGATTCTATAAATGCCCTTTGATGGAAACTGTTGATAAGCGTGTGCAGGAATCCACCCGTGTTACTAAGATAGATACAAACACTGCACATTCCATAAGACGGCGTTTACTAGGATTCCTGCAAACCGACTCCTTTATTCCTTGCATGGGTTCAAGGTCTGGCTTGGACTGTTTCATAGGAGGCTATCTGTTCTGTCACTATTGAACACTGCCAGCCAGACTGTTGGCAGGGATACGGGTCACCAAGAGCAGAGCAAATGGCACAGGCCAAGCAGTAACCCACTTGAACCAGAGGGTCATCCGAGTCCAGGCACCAAGAGACCAACAAGAAAACCTGCCTCACCACTTGAGTCTGCACCCATCGTTTCCAAGCAGGTGAGTGGCAGAATGACACAGGAAGCAAAACGTTGACAAAACCACCCCAGACAGGTGGGCACTAGACATTCTTAACTGGGGGCACATGTTGGAGTTCGTGAAAAAAACACCTTAGGACTCTCATGCCAAGGAAGCGAGGTATTAGGTGCTATTGGAGAAACTAATCATGCTTCTAAAATGGGCTGTAGAAAAGGTGTTAAAAACCAAAGGAATAAAGGTATTTGTTTCATACATTTTCTACAGAGAAACGTATTTGGAGGGTGGAAACTCATCCTCTGCTTTAAACAACCCAGCAAGTATGTCGGGAAGCAGTCTTTTCCTAGGATCACCCTCTACGGCACCACTTCTCTGCTGCAGCAAAGAGAATATCTTGTTAACATGCAACTGAAATTTGGATATTTTCATGTGTCCATTCATCCGAAGCACAGCCTGTGCTTCTCCCTGTCTGGTCAGCACTTTAAGCTACTTTCTGTTGTTCTAAAGTGCGCCCCGGGTTTTTTGCCATGTTGGTGCTATAGACACCTGCCTCAAGAGGCAGAAGTGCCTCCTCACCACCTATCTGGACGACTTGATGCGGAAGGTCATATGCATCAAAGAAGTGAGGCATTCCATGGCAGCCACCTTCTTTCTATTCCGAATCTTAGACATATCACTGAATCAAGACAAACATCCCAAGGAGAAGCAGCAGCAAATCCTGTTCCCAATGGCAAAGTTGGGCACTCTTCAATCCAAAACCCATCCCTAAAAGGGAATCGTAAGCTAAAGCCATTAGCAACTCTTATCTTGAAGAGAATCCCTTGCACTGTAAGATTGTATAAACCCATCCTGACATCCGTGTTCTTCTGCATACCTCTGATTCCACACCGCCAACTGCACCAGGAGCCAGTACACTGAATCTGTTTCGGTGTCTGTCATTCAAGTGCCTGCAGTCTAAATTTATCCTAACCAATGACACTTTCGTGGAAGGTGGGGACGCTTTTGAAGAAACTCTTTATCCCTGAAGTTAGTTACTCTTGAATTTACAGTTATTTTTACCCCTTACCATAAGGTGCCATGGTGAAGGTGGAAACTATAATGTGACTTCAAGGTATCAATACAATTGAAGGCAGGGAGGTGGTGGCACAAAATACCTCATTAAATCATGAGAAGTACAACTGCTTTGGTAGTGGGCTGTCAAAATCAGGATTTCCATGTTGGTGGAGCACCTGTCATGCAGCTTGAACAACTGAGTGGACTCACTGAACAGAGCCGAAAACTCTTGTCATGAATTAACACCAAAATGAGGACCGGACCATGAACCGTGATTCCCATTGCCTCTACCTGGGTAAGGCAGTATCCGTACACACACACCAACACCGGCATCCTTGAAAACCTTGATCATGCTGGCAGTCCCTTCAGCTCAACAAACCAATGAGAGCATTACGTTTTGCATGACAGTTCTAGCTTGCTGCTTTTCCTTCCCTGAGCACAGGGAGTTTTGACTCATCGACATCTCAGCAGAGTGCAGTAGTGTCCTAACAAGCGCCAGAGCTGCATCCATGCCGACACTTGTACATTAAAATGAAAAGGTTTTTCTCATTGGTGCAATAAAAGATTATCTTCACAACTGCATCAACTGTTACCTTATAGTTTCCTGCTTGCCTAGTGTTCTGAGATATAACTTGTTCAAGGTTCGCCTTTCCTTCTTATCTAGATACCAGTTGGCCCGAGGTGCCCCATTGTATTTTTCGCATCAGATCCGGATGATCCATGCACTGAGAAAGGAAGCGTACTTTATGAAGACTTAATATTGATCTGCATATATTTTGAGTCAAACAAACTAAATCAGGACTGCACCACTATCAAACGAACAGATAAATACAGATGATTATAGTCAAATACATCTTCTTCAGGGCACTCAGGATGACATCTTGGAGTCATTAGAAACAAGCCTGGCCTCTTTGGATGGAACTCGGCAATTCTACACCAATACCTGCCTTGAAAGTCAATGTTCGAGTGTCTCCAATACATCAACAAGCCTCTTCTTTAGGGCAAAGAAGACAACAAGAAGCAGGTCCTGTGGCTCCATGTAGACGCCAATACACGGATGTAAGACAGACCAGGGACGAGTGCTCCGTGTTGTGAACCAGTCGGCTGCCGTCCTACTTGAGAAAGTGTATGTGTTCCTAAAACATTAGAAAATTGAGGAAACATACTTCTAATTAGCCTGCAACTACGAAAAGAATGGCTTTTTGAGTATTGTGGCCCTCGAGTACATTTCACTCCTCTTTTGTGTGGAGTTAAAGATATCGAGGGTATGATGACCGAATCGTTATAGGATTAAGTCAAGCAATAAGCAGGATCTATTTGTGGTGCAACATAAAGAGAGTTTATATGAGGTTGTCTTGAGAAAGATGGGACAAAAATTTTAACACCATCGAAACGCGTCGACGCTATATTTTCACAACTCGTGTAGGCCACTGGGTCTGTAGATAGTTTTAGGATTTTTTCCTTCATCAGATTCCAGAATCGTTTTCTGTGTCCTGTGATGTACCTCTCAAACGTGACTTCTGGTTCTACAGCGGACACAGGAGCATATTGTTGTCTTCTTTGCCCTAAAGAAGAGGCTTGTTGATGTATTGGAGACACTCGAACATTGACTTTCAAGGCAGGTATTGGTGAAGAATTGCTGAGTTCCATCCAAAGAGGCCAGGCTTGTTTCTAATGACTCCAAGATGTCATCCTGAGTGCCCTGAAGAAGTCCTGTGTGACAGGACGAAACGCGTTGGCTGTGGCTTTTTAAGAACAATACAATAAAGAAGAATTTATTTTGACCGAAGATGTATTTGACTATAATCATCTGTATTTATCTGTTCGTTTGATAGTGGTGCAGTCCTGATTTAGTTTGTTTGTATGATTTCCCTAGGTGTAAAATAGGGGGGTGTCCCTGGACAGGGGGCACTTTTAGGAGCATGCACACAGGATAGTCCATAGAATCTTGGATGTTTTTGGCATAATTGGATGTGATTGGTGGCGTATTCTTTTGTTGCAGGTCCCCTGTCCAAGTTGTGTTTTTCTATATATTTTGAGTCCTCCGCCTGGAACCCGTCCACGAAACTAAGATGAGTTTCCTTTCTCGGAAAACTATACTGTTGCTTGACCTTACATCCTCCATACAAGTGACCGGAGATTCAAACTTGTACCATAGACAAACCTGTTCTCTGTTTCTGCAACAAGGTTGTGCTCAGGCATACATAGGTACATAGAGTGCCATTCGTCATTCGTCTTAATGAGCCCATGATTACCAAATCCATCAACTTTGGACAAAAGGTCCTTTAATTCTTTGGACAATTGACATTGCATGAAGTATTACTACACTGAACCCAAATTTCACTTCTCACATCGGCTGTTCATTACTGTCAGCTTAGGAATAGGGTGTTATATCTGATTAAAATAAGGCATTGATGCTTGATTTTTGATCTATATTGACTTTTGTACTGGGAAAACCGACTGTCCTATTCAAAGAGTAGTGATTGCACATTCGGCAATAAGCATGTCAGCAATTGCATCACTGTGCAGAATATTCGCTCACTGTAGGAAGCTGGCTCTTTATATATTATACCAAAAAGAGGCATACTGTGCAAAGAGTCCAGGTATTCCCTTATAAGTGGACAGGGGTTTGCTCTAGCAATCCCAAGGTGCTCTTCTAGGGGGTAGTGTGGCCGAGCAGTTTTAGGCTTATCGGAGAGAAGTGTTAGACATCTGTAATACACACACAGTCAATAAATGATGCACACGACTCAATAAGGCGATCCACACCAATTTATAAAAATAACACTTATCTTTATAAACTCAAAACAGGTAAGTACATTTTGAGTTATGAATTTTTACAGTATTGAAAAATGAACATTGCAATTTCTGAAGTGGTAATGTTATCCTATGGAGGAAAGACCTACACTGCATACAGGTACTTCACAGCGAATTACGGGATTAATCTCCTGGACTTAAGGCAAGTATGGGGCAAGGTCCACGGCAGCACCAACAGTTCACCTTGGGTGGTACCGGGGCGGCCGGTTACAGAGGTGCTTTTCATCATGGGATGCCCAATGTTATCCTATGGGGGAAAAACATATACTGCATTCGGACACTTCAGGGTGACTGACGAGACCAATCTCCTGGAGTTAAGGTGAGTATGGGCAAGGTCGCACCAAGAGGTCACCTTGGGAGGCTCTAGGGCGTCCGGTTGCAGAGGTGTGTTACGGCGTTGGGTGCCCACTGTTTGTCAATGGGGATCTGTCCTGTCGGAAAGAGGCTTCAGGTTTGGACTGGGAAACCATTCAGGTTGGACCAACAAGGGGTTCAGGTCTCCCTTTGGTCCACTTCCATTCGGGCCAGGGGCGACGGGTGAATTGATGTCTTAAGGCATCGCGTTTTTTACAGCCGAGTCACTCACGGTCAGGGGAGCTGCACAAACCAACTTCAGGCGACGTTGAGGAGTCTCCTCCTGGCAAATCCTAGGTGGGCTTCTTCTGTGGAGGGCTGGGGGACCACACTGGCACCATTGGCCCACTTCAGCTCAGGCTTGAAGGTGCAGTGGTGCTGACTGGTGTCGGGTTTACACGGTCTGGAGTCCTCACATTTCTTTCTTTGGTGCCTGCAGGATGCAGGGAAGCGGCTCAGCTGCTCCACAGGAGTTCCTGAGTCTTGACGGAAGTGCTGGTGGTCCTCTCAGGCTTTTGGAGGCAGAGCAGCTTACAGGGTGCAATCGCCTGGAACAGCGAACAAGCCAGCGGGGTTGGCGCCATGTCATTTTGTCATTTACTCCTTCCACAGTTCTTGCTTTTCACAGTTTTCAGTCCTTATTCTTCTTCTAGGTCAGCAAGATCCTATTTCCTAGTGCTCCCCTAAATACTAGATTTGGGGGTGTTAGGGGAGTGTAGGGTAGTAGCCAATAGGCTACTGACCCTTGGGATCACTACGCCCCTTCCTCCCCCATATGACCACTTTCTGTGGGAAGTGGGCATAACCCTGTCCCAGAGTTCCTTAGTTTGCCATCACAAAGGCGGATTTTTGTGTACACTTCAGGTAGCCCACCTTAGGGGTGGAACTAGCCTGAAGGCGAATACGCCTCTCTGACTACTAATTTTTCCACCTGTCCAGGTGCCAAATGGGCCCTGGACGGAGGTGGGCGGGGGAGGTCGGGATCCTCTCCTTTGAGTGAAGCCAGATTTGCATACCAAAGGCCGTGTACTATTTGAAGCCCCCTGCCTTGGAATGATAATTCGCAGGTCGTTCTGTGGGCAGGGGTGTAAACACCCTCATCCCGAACAGGCTTAATTACTGACCTGAGAGCAACGGCCCTCACCCCTGGGGGTCAGGAACTCGTTTATGGTGGCAGGCTGGCTAAGACCAGTCAGTCAGCACATTAGTAGTTGGTAGGTTTTCAGGGGGGGCACCTCTAAGGTACCCTGTGGGTGCATGTATTAATAGATTCATCACTGGAATCAGTGTAGTTTTATTAATACGAGATGTTTGATAACAAACATCTCTAGTTTCAGTGAAGCCATCATGCAGCTGCGGAACTAGTTTTTGACCAGAGTCCAGCACGTGTTTAAAATGGCTTCCCTGTTCTCTTATACTGGCAGAAAATGAACTGACCAGCACAGGGGCATATCTGCTCATGCAGATATGTCCACACATGTAATATAATGCACCCTGCCTTATGGCTGTAAGGCCTGCCATAGAGGTGACTTACACATATTAAATTCAGTGTTAGGGGACATGGCACACAGGTGTGTGACATGTCGTATTTTCATGTTTTAGTGCAACTTGTCGCGCAGCCTGCGGTGGCCGTCTTTGAGTTTGGTGCTATGTCCCTTGTAGTGACACAAGATATGCTGCAGCTCTTAATGACCCTCTTTAGTAACTATGCCCCAGGTATCCGAGGTAACACTTACTAGGGACTTACAGAGGTGCTAAAGGCCTTGTCACTTGGGGATCAAATGACCAGTTATCTTCTTTTTGGGAAAGAACATTGGCACTGGGGACCTGTTTAGCAGGAACCCAGCGCACTTCAGTCAATACCAGGCCAAAAAGTGCGGGGACTACTGCAACAAAAACCCAGTTTCGTACACACACCAACCTTTGAATGGCAGTGATGTGGATGCTGTGATGATGTTTTCATGTACCACCTTTACTCGATATATGCAAGAATTGAAGTAAGAGTAGACCAAATAGTGCTCTGGCGCATATTCATAAAAAATTAATATCTCCTGCATTCCCTTTTTTCTTACATTTATATTGGGAGCTATCGTGAGTTATGCATGATTCAATGCTGGAGAAAAAAAAGTTACTTCTAGATGGAGCGAAGGCCAAAGCAGATTCACCTCATTGGCTAAAGTTTGGACATTTAAAATCAAATTTATGAATTTTTAAATAGACATTTCTGTATTATAATATGTACATGTGAATGCTTCCTACAGCTATTTGATTTGTAGTGTTAGCCAGCACTCCCAGCTTTTACAAACAGGAAAGGTTAAAGCATGTGGATATATTAGAGGCACTAAAGATGGAGAGCTTTACTTACAGGTAAGTAACCTTTTCCTATTACACTCTTGGGAAGGAGACAGCCAACTCTCTGTTACAATCAGGTCTGTCCCCCTTAAATGGCATTCTTGACTTCCCCAGATACTGCTGTGTGTTTGTATTGCTTGTTCCTATGGATACTTCTAACCACAGCACAATAGTAGGTGGCATCATGTGGCTTCGGGATGACTCCTCAGCACCCCGGAAGTAACAGCGCAGAGCTGCATTGAAGCGCCAATTCCTTTCTTACCGCACTTTTTAAGTGTATCTGGAACTCCATTCCGAAATTTATTGAGTTTCCAATGTCTCCAAAATTATGCAGTGTGCCAGGAAATTGTTTGCACTAAAAACTACAGGATTCAAACAGTGCTGGAACTGCAAGAATCAAATGTCAGTCACGGACCCGGACAAAGTGTGTCAGTGGTGCTTGAGTTTCGAGCATGACTGTAAGTCGTGTGATGAGTGTGCCCTCATGCAGTCCAAGGCAATTCGGAACCAGGAGTTGAAATGCTACACTGCCTAGCACAAGAAGAGGTCACAGCCAGAACACGTGTTCTGCTCCCGCTCCAAGTTGCATGCCCAGTCACAGTTCCAGTCTCGAGCTGATCCTGCCTAAAAGGACACTTCCTCGTAGAAGTCTTCCGGTAAGTCAAAGTCTAGACATAAGTGCAAGAAAACCAAATGGGTCGGGGTCCCACCCCTCGAAGACTAGTGAAAAGATGCAACAGGTTTCAATATATTGGTTGCACCCCTGCAAGGTCCCCTGCATCCAAACTGATCTTGCAGTTGGTCATGGCATACCATGAATTTCCCAGGCCACACTTCAGCAGATAAATGCCTCTAATAAGGCCATGCTGCAGATTTTTGGTGCGCTTCCGGCTCCCTCTGATGCACTTTTGGGCCCCACTAAGCTGTAGTGCCCTCTAGTCGAACTTCTGCCTGCAGGTCCGTCCCCGACTCCAACTAACCTCATGGAGCCGAGGCCTGTGCCCAGTTTCCACATTGACTTCTACTCTTGCACCAAGGTCCACACTGGTTCCTTCAGTGCCAGTGCCAATACCAACTCCACCTGTCTATAATCCATTCCCGACTCTGATCTCTTACCCCGAACCGACATTGGCCCATTCCAGGAATGTGTGCACTATAAAATTACAAAAGCCCAAGTGGTTATACAGCTCAATTTCAGTGGCCCAACACCAGTACCATCAGATGATTCACACTGTTTTATGGTTCTAATTCAGATCTGATACAAGAAGCTCCCTACATCCCTCAAGACACTGATGATGTTGTGGAAGGGGAGAGGTTTCATTGTATGCAAACTTAAAAATGCTAGTGGGCTAGACTAGTTTCCTGAAATGGAGCTTGACTCGCCATCTGCATTACCAAAGAAAGAACACGCTTCGTTTTCAATGGTGGTTCAGAGGACAGCTAGGCACTTGAATTTCTGGTCCCACTGTGGAGAAGAAGATAAATGTATTTGATGAGATTCATCTTCGCTATTATTGACATTTAATAAAGCCCTTACTGATGCCCTTCAAGCTATCTGGCCTAATACATGCTCATGACTACCAGTCAGTCGACCTGTGGTTAGAAGGCATAGGCTGGCCCCTGGTGATCCAAACGTCCTCACTAAGCACCCGACATTGCAGAGTTTAATTGTTTAAGCTTCATCAAGCAAGGTTAATCAAAATTCATTTCCAACCAACCCTCAATTTAGGAAGTCGAAAAGAATAGATTCTTTCTGAAAAAGAATGTTTTCTTCAGCCAGGCTAGCACTTAGATCCATAAATGCAGTTTGCCTTATTGGAGGAACATCCACGCACTGTGGAACATAGCCAGTGACATCTTGCCGGTCATCCCAGAGGCCCTCAGGACCTCATTAGCCCGACAATGCATGATATCAGAACGCAGCCAAGTATGTGATCCAACCGTGGCTCAACACTTCAGACTACATCGGCAGACCTAGTGGTACTAGTATTGTGATCTGAAAACACACCTGGATGCAGTCAAATAGGTTTTCGGGTGATGTGCAAATGTCCTCAATAGACATGGGCTTCAGTTGCTACAGGCTGTTTGTGAGAAAAGACTGATTTGGCGCTAGAAAGATACAAGGCTAGTTGTGCCAAAGCATGATATTTGGGGCTCTTGACGCCAGTTCAGCAAATCCCCCATCAATATACACATTTGTGGGCTGTTCCAGGATCTAGCTTACTAAACCACTCCTGTCCTTCCTGCCTGTCCCGCAACATCCAGTCCTTTCGAGGCCACTGGCAGAATCCATTCATACCAGCAGGGACAGCAATCCTCCAATTCTTCCTCCCCTGCTGCAGCGACATCCAAGCTGCTTAGTATGCCTTCTTAGGATGATACCTGGCTGGTAGGAGGAGGAATACAAAATTTCCTCCCCAGCTGGAGATCCATCACATCAGACAGATGACCCTTGCAAATGGTTCAAAGGGGCTACTCTCTGCCATTCATTTCCTCTCACCTGATCTTCGATCCAACAGCAGAGTGTCTTTTGGAGGATCCCTCAGCCATCATGATGTAGGAGCTGAACCTTCTGTTGCCGAAGGGTGCCATTTAGCTGATACTAGACTTGAAGAAAGGGACAGGATGCTGCTCACATCACTTCCTCAATTTGAAGAAAGATGTAGGCCTCAGGCCTGTCTTTGAAATGCACACACTGAATGGCTTTCTGAGGAAGAGCAGGTTCTAAATGCTCACTTTGGCTCAGATCCTGTCTGCTCTGAACCCAGGAGACGGGATGGGGGTCTTGGACTTGCAAGGTGCATATTTCCATATACCCATCCTGCAGTCCGTTTTAGACCACCTCTGAATAATGGCTGAACTCCTGGTACCGTTGGTTTCACCATCAATGAGCTGAAGTCCTACCTGAGCCCCACACAGAGAAGTCCGTTTATTGGACAAATTCTGAAGACTGTGTCATTCAAGGTCTTTCCTCCATCACAGCGAGTCCAGGAAATTCAGGCCATGAGCCTAATGTTTCGAAATCAGTCCCGGGTCTCTGTGAGGCTTCTCGGTCTACTGACCTTGTGTATCCTCTTCGTCCCGAAGTCCAGGTGGCACATGAAGGCCCTCTAGTAGAACCTCTGGTCACAATGGGACCAGTATCAGGGGTCCTGGACTTGAAAGCCTTCCTGCTATTGATCAAAGTGGGGCTGGTGCAGGTCCTCATGAACAACACGAATGCCATGTGGCACTACATCAAGCAAGGTGGAGTGGGTTCCTGGGAAATGTTCCTGATGGCTCTGTGCATCTGTAGGTGACTGGAACAACAGAACATCTTCTTTGTTGCTGACTAACTGACGGGGTCCCTGAATACCAGAGCAGGTAAACTGAGCAGATGTTGTCTGGTGGACCACAAGTGGAGTCCGTCTTTATCTTGAGGTGGTGTAAGGCATCTTCAATCGGTGGGTTACGCCCTGGTTAGATGTGTTCACCACCACTGGCAATTCACAATGTGTCAAAGGTTCTATGTGTTAGTTTGTTCCGGGGCTCTTACTAGGAGAATTATACTAGCTAGAATGTAAGGAGGGAATTCTGTGTACATTTCCACCACTATCTCTCCTGCCTCAGATTCTGCAGGATATCAGGACGAACTGGGCCATAAGAATTCTTATCACCCCTTATTGGGCCAGGAGAGTATGGTAATCAATGCTCCTGAGTCTTTGTCCTCTGATAAAGATTCCGCTTCAGGAGGACTCTCTGCCTCAGCAACAGGACAGGTTGAGTATCCAAATATCCACAATATACATCTTGCATGGAGATTGAGTGGCAGCAGCTGAATGCATTTGACTTGCCGACCGAGGAGGTCAGCGTTATACTTGGGGATCGATTCCTTTTGACTAAATCTCTGTGCTGGGACAAATTTGTCACTTGGTGTGATGGCCGAAACACTGACCCCTTGCAAGCTAAGCTTTCTGATTTTTGTTTGATCTCTCATTAGCCCAGCAAGGCCTTGCGGTGGGCATGGTTAAAGGTTAAAGGTTATTTGTCATCTCTTTTGACCATTCTTTTTACTTGTCCAGCCACATGTTTCCTTTCAAACCCATAGATATGCGACAGTGCGATCTGAGCATTGTTTTGACATGTCTCGTGCTCGCCCTTATAACTGATGCACAGTTGCTCCTTAAGACCGTATTCCTTATTGGCATCACAGCAACACACTGATTGAGTGAACTACAGGCACTTTAAGTGCAACCACTGCCTTCCTTCTGCACATTGGTACCGAGGAGCTGGGAGGCCTTTTGTACCTAAAGTTGTGACTCCCTTCCCCTTTGGCCAATCGATCACTCAGTCAGTGTGTTTTGCCTCACCTGACCCATTGAAAGAGGTAGAGCGGTTTCATCCCTTTTACTTTAAGAGGGGATGTGTTTTTACATCGATCCCACAAAGTGCCATCGCCTGGATGATCAGCTCCTGGTGGGAGTTTCTGGTGTAAAGAAGAGCAAAGCGGTGCAAAAGAGAATCCTGTTGAGGGGGATAGTCCTCTGCATCCAAATCTGCTACACATTCCCCAAGAAGCAGCCCCTCGAACGCCTGAGGGCTCATGTCACTAGGGCCAATGCCTGTGTGATGGCTTTGACATTAGGGGTGCTTGTTCTATACTTCTGACAGACTACGACATGAGCATTGGTGCATATGTTCATGAAACGCTACTGCCTTGGCAGTTGGGTCTAGCAGGAAGGTCACGTTGCCCTGTTGGTCTGCTGGACTTTTTGTTCTCAGTACACTTTTCAGACCTTCCACTTGTAGAAGTTACTGCTATTCTATCTAGTCTAAAGGTGAGGAATCTGTGGTTAGAAGTATCCATCAGAAAAACAAGTTAATTTCCTGAGAAAAACAAGTTACTTTGGTAAGGTTCCTTCTGGTGCATGCTCTATCCAACTGCAGATTCCGCTCTGTCCTTCTGTGTCCCCATTTCGAGGAGGGGCCTCATTTACCTGTAAAGCGGCCCGAAGTGAGAAATTCGGCACAGTTTCTCAGACAATTTGTTCTACGCTCTGCGACTGAGGGCGGGAAAGGAGAAAGAAACTGATGTCTGCCCACAAGGGTGGCACATACGCAGCTTCGCTCCTTCACTTCCAGTGCAGTCTCGTCACAGAGTCCCACTTTGCCACCTACCGGTGTGCAGAGGCATTGTTGAAGAATTCTCTGGACCAATTGTGGCACCTCGGTATAGTCCAAAGGCGAAGAATCTGCAGTTAGATTATGCACCAGAAAGTGTTACTGAGGGTATTTAACTTGTTTGTTATTATGGATTATGTGTGATGTGTGAATAGTATAATCAACAATATGTCTGTAGAACAAGGTCGAGTCTCCTTTTGCAAGGGTTAATCTCAGGTCAACTTCCTTTGTCCGTGGATTGGCACTTGGACCTGCCTCTCAGTGATTACATATAGAGGAGGGGATGGCGGAGGGGGGGGAGGCAGGAAAAAAGTGCAACAGCCCACAAAAGGCAATATTTAAAACTGTATGGGCAGCAAACAAATAACTTATGTAGATGCTTCCTGTATCACTAGCAAGGCCAGCTTTAGGGTGGTGGGACGGGTGCAGCTGGAGCTGATCTGAAGGGGGCGCAGTGTTAAAAATAACGTATGAGTTTAATAGCACCACTGCAGAGTTCCTTGTGTGTCCAGCAGTCTTCAGGCAACAATACAAATGTCAAGATAACTCTGGTGATTAATGTTTCTGCTGGAGAAAGATCAGAGTTTTGTCTAGTGGCAGTTTTGACTCATCCAAAAGTAGCGCAGAGGGTTAATGTGCCTGCTGCAAAGAACGTGAACCATGCAGATCACAGAACAGAGTGTGAGCAAATTACGAGTAGCGCTATAAAAACTGAAATGTATGTCAGAGAGGGGCTATGGTGATAAGAGGTGGCACTGTAGGAGGGTGGTTGTGAGGGAATTCGTGGAGAAGGAGGTCAATGGGAGGGCGGCAAAAAGAAATTCACACCCGGTGCCACAAGCACTGAAAACGGCCCTGATCATTGGAGAAACAGCTGAGCACCACTCGAACACAGGCCAGCAAACCCGGTGAACAGGCCTGCCATTAGCATCTTCCTCATTCTCTCATTCACTGCTGTGGGCCCATGCTCTTGCAAAATCTGCACTTGCCACTTCACCAACATCCATGCACATGATACGGAGACAGAGGGGAAAGAGTAAAGAAGTGGACAATTGTAAAGGCAGTACAAAATGGATAAAAGTGTAAGAGAGACTAGAGCAATCGGTGACCGAAACAGAGAAGTGAAGAACAAGAGAATAGAGAACAAGAACTGTTAGAAAAGGTCAGACAAGAATAGAAAGGGGAAAACATGAATAAACACATAATTAACAAGCCTTTGCAATGCAATAGGTCTCCCATTTACGAGAGTTTGAGCTATTGGCAATGCAATAGCATAAACTCTCGCCAATGCTAGACCTATTGCATTGCAGATTTCTTGCACCCATGCGTCGCTTTCACATTCATGAAGGCCGTGCCCCTTTCTTTAGACAAGTTGCGTCTAAAGGAAAGGGCGTGTTCGAAATTAAAGTGAAACTGTGGCATGGGTGCTTTGACAAAAAAAAAAAAGCATCTGTTTTTCAAGTTGACAAACGGGTGTTTTTTTTGGGGTAAAAGCGCCCATGCCACACTTTCACTTTAATGTCGGACATGCACCTTTCTTTAGACGCGGTTTGTGTAAAGAAAGGGGCGTGGCCTCTATGAATGTGAAAGCGCAGCATGGGCGCTAGTTAACAAAATAAATAAATAAGTGCGGCTGCTATATTCAAAGCGAACCGTGCTGTTAAAATAAATAAATTAAAAAAACGCGACCGCTATAGTTAAAGAAGCTCTCCATTAATAAATAAAATAAAAGCGGGTGTAATGCTGCGAGGTAGTGTGCTATTAAATAAAATAGTGCTGCGAGCCAAGATAAAGCACACCATGTAACAGGACAAGTAAAAGGTCCATTCGTTATGGGCGGTAACAAATGCAGACAAGCCGGTTACAAGGAGGGACTAACAAGCCTAATAATGAATCGTAAGCCAGCGTTTACGAAGGACAATGACACAAGCCAATTACAAATATGGGCGGAGAGTGGGGTGGGGCTTCAAGTCCATACTCCACTACTGCATGCCTCGCAGCAGCGCATGCACTGCCCAGGCTCGAACTAAAAATGTAAAGGTGCGCAACTGGTCAATCTGTAAATGTAAAGGGTGTTTGGAAGCCACTGTTGGCTTTAATTAAAAGAATCAATTGAAGCTTCCTTATGAGAGACATTGTTTTTTTAGTGGTATCTAAACATACACATCACTACTATCCACTGCACCAACCAGGTTTTAATTCTGTGGCTCTCTGGTTGCACGCACAGACCTCTGCAGTGCATCAACTTACAGAGGTTTCATAATACCTCTGTAAGTTGGTATTCAGCTTGCATTTGTTTTTTATTTATGCTGTGCACTACTTTATATGTAGCTAGCTGAAGGTAAAAGACTGAAAAACGTTACAGAATATTTGTTTTTTAGTCAAGCCTTTGACCCGCGCCCACTCACCCCGCCCCCATTGATCAAAGCATTCACAGTTCCCATGCTTTTTTTATGCATTTCGCCTTTGCTCATAACTTTGTGTCCCCTGCCCTTTCGATAAGTTGAAGTGTTCGGTTTGCTGGATCCCGGTTTACAGTATTTGTCTTTATGGTACATGATCTTCTCAATATGCAGTTCTTTTTTAAAAGAAAATAAAATGTTTTAAACAGAAACTATATATTTTCTAAACAACAGTAGCTCATATTTGTCATGTAACCCAGAAAACTACAGGGCAGAGTGGCGTTGATAACAAAGTGACTGGTGCAGGGAGAACTAAAAGTGAAACAAGTCTCGTAAGAAAACGGAAGTGCGCAGACTCCAGTCCCGCAGAAAATCTCCAAGACTGGGGAACGGTGTGCAAAGCTTCACTGACAAAACTTCCTCCAGGGAGCCGCCTCGCATGTAAAACGGGGATTGAACAAAGAGTCGACAAATGTGCCGGTCAGTGATACCTCCCTGCTCAACAGACTTAGACATAGGACGACCATCGATGAAAGCGAGATAGAGCCGAAGTAGAAAGAATTACCTTGCCGAGCGTAGTGCCTTCACGTGAGCAGAAGGGCAGCAGGGCTACAATACTGAGCAAGTTTACAAAAGGGGCCAGGCCTGGAGCTAGAGAACGGGAGGGCTCATCTCCTCCCCGCCTTCCCAGTTGCCTGAAACCACATAGCGCTCAGCGCAAACCATGACCCGGGAAGGAAAATGTTTACGTTTACATTGCCGATTCTGCCCAACCCCTCCCGTTCTTTCGTGAGAGGCGGGGTGGAGGTGGCGTTGGAAGCGGGTGGCGAGCTGCAAGGTAGTGGGCTATTAAATAAAATAGTGCTGAGAGCCAAGATAAAGCAGACCGTGTAACAGGACAAGTAAAAGGTCCATTCGTTATGGACGGTAACAAATGCAGACAAGGCTGTACCAAAAAGGGACTAACAAGCATAATAATGAATCGGAAGCCAGCTTTTACAAAGGACAATGACACAAGCCAATTACAAATATGGGCGGAGAGTGGGCGGGGCTTCAAGTCCATACTCCACTACTTCATGCCTCGCAGCAGCGCTTGCGCTGCCCAGGCTCGACCTAAAAACAGTGGTTAAGGATTGCAAAAAAGATGATGCAGAACAAATCGGGCAAATTTAGACAAAACAGAAAATAACAGAATACAAGAAAAAGAAGAAAAGGAGAAAAAATATGAAAAGGAGTTAAAACCAGGTGAAAAGAGTCTGCATTAAAAAACAAGCATTTGCAATGCAATAGGTCTTGCATTTGCGAGAGCTTAAGCTATTGGCATTGAAAATGACAATGCCTTTCATTTATCTGTTTTGATAATTAACACATAAATAAAAGGCATTGTCATTTACAATGCCAATAGCTCAAACTCTTCTAAATGCGAGACCTTTTGCCTTTCAAAGAAGTGGCTGCCATTGTCCCGGGCTGCTTGGAAAGTGAAAGCGCACATGGCGCGCTAAATGTTGCAGGAAAGCATGTTGTGCATGCAGTAGGAGAAACTCTTTAAAGAAAATAGTGCTTACAGACATACTGTGTAACAACCGAAGTTAAGGGCCAGTTCTCATGGGAGGTTACAAATGAAGACAAGGTGGTACTAAAGAGGGACTAACACGGCTATTAACGAATCAGAAGCCAACGTTTACGAAGGACAATGACACAAGCCAATGACAAATATGGACAGAGAGTGGGCGGGACTTCAAGTCCATACTCAAATGCAGCATGCCATGCGCTGCCCAGGCTCGACCTAAAAAAGCAGTCTGAGCTTTAAAGAGTGGCAAAGAAAGAGGGAGAATAGGAACAAATAATAAAAGAACTGAAAAACAAACTGGCTTTGGATGTTATAGGTTCAGATGTGAGTGACCTTGCACAGAGGATTAACGTACATATTGCCAAGTGGCTAATACTCTGACTGTGAAGATTTGAATGTACCCAGAGATCACAGTTTTAGTCCCCATCAGAAAACTCAAAACTTAATTTTGAATTGCACCCACTCTAGAGATCTTTGCGTATCATACAGTTTAGTGGGTTAATGAATTCAGTGCAGATATCTGTGTAATGTTTTGATCACAGGTTCCAAACATGGTGATGTAGGTTATTGGATTAGTACAACTACTGCCGAAATCTGTGAATAACCTCTATGGCACAGGTTCCTGTCCAAGTGAGATATCCACCTCCTAGCAATACCGTATGTGAGATCAGTAGCAGCAGAAAAGAAGAAACTTGTAAAACAAATACAAGATTTACTCTCAGAAAGCAACAGTGACGCGCTCACAGACAATATGCACTTTGACGTCTGCCCCGTCTTCCTACTCCTGCGTCAGTCTCGTCTACCGGGGCCCATTGGGGTAAGTTGTCTACTGACTTCAATAATCAAATCCTACGTATGGATCGTTTGGGAGCTCGTCCGAGTCTTTTGGATGGCTATTTTGAGGGTAAAGCTTATTTCAACCAGACTTACACTGATACCATTCACGATGGTCTTCTGTCCCTTTCCTCCCTCAACTCCCAGAGTCAAATTGTTTGCCTCCTGTACATTCAAAGCAAAGAACAATTTGTATTATATTGTTGTGTAAATGTCATCACATATTTGGTAGTTGTGTGTCCAAGTTCAGATACGGCTTGTGCAGTCTGCCTCTGAAGTAAGCAGGAATCGCCTAATACCAAATATGACGCACAGACATCATCTCGAGTGCTGCATTGTCGTCGGTGACCTTCCAGGATTCATTTAATCTAATCTGTGAATTGCTTCTAACCTCACACATCGACCTCCACTGCCCCCTTCTAAAACATCCTGATTGTAGCCTTGCCGAGAACTGGAAATCCAATTTTGAAAGTTCAGATGGACGAAAATTGGCTGAGTTGCCAATTAGTGAGATTGCTGAGGTCATCGGATGCCTATTCCTGGCCACCTCCAAGGGTCAACGTTTTGAGTATCTTCTCCATCCACTTAAGATAATAGAACACCTGCCTGTACCCCCCTCTTAGATATAGCACCTCAACACCAATCCCATAGCCAGTTTAATCTGATTTACCTCTTTGCCTGCGTCAGTGTATTTGCTTTATTACAGGTGACGGCCCCCTTGAAGGTAAAAATATCACAGGGGTCTGGAAAAGTGCCCCTGTCATCAGACAGAGAGCTCTGGGCTGAGGCAGAGGTGCTGATCAGACAGTTGCTGCTAGTAGCAGCATGCTTCATCAAACGGAGAGCTCAGGGTGATGAGGCCAAGGCTCATCAAACAGTCTCCTTGTAGAGTATAAGGTAGGACTTCTGGAGTTTAGAATTTTCCTTACTATGTAAAGTGCCTCAAAATTGTAAGCTCAGCATAACCACTCTCATCGCAGCCCTGGATGCAAGGTTCATTGTTTAACCAGGTTCACTGTGTGATGAATCTAGGAAGGCAAAGCATGTATGGATTCCCAGCATATCTGCAGTAAAGGCAGCACCAACTCATTAGAGCTCCTGTGGTGGTCTGGGGCTTCCGACATTCAACAAGGAGATATTACTATATGCCAATTAGCCCTGCTGGCTGCAGGTTTTGACTGCAGAACCAGAAGTTCACTGCACACCTGACCATTTCTGTGTGTCTACTCGTTGGCAAGGATTGGTTCTCTTCACCCTTTCCTATGAAGCGAAAGACATCTGTTCATCACCTTGTATCCTTAATTCAGCACCCTAAAACCTCACCTAGTCTCAAGGAATATTTCAAATCAGTTTGCTTCTAGTCAGAGAGTTGGGTAGTGGAAGTGAGGGAATGGCTCAAAGATTTGAGTAGAAGTTCAACTATCTTGAGGGTTTACTTAATCAAATAAGTGATTTTGTAAGAGAGCTTCAATAGCTTGCCTTAGAAAAATGTACGAATGTGCTGTAAGAAAGTGGTATAGGTGTAAAGGTTACTCTTTGAAGGGTAGGACGAAATGCAAGGCAGGGCTTAAAATTGTTATGTACAATTTAGGCAAGCCCGCCGATTTCCCCACATTAGCACCTTATCTGGGCCCCTCTCTTTGCGTAATTCTTCAAGTCAGGAATCCTCATGATGCTTGTCATTAGAATTGAAATGGGCTTGTTTAGTCCCTCAAATAAAAAAAATATTCACCATATCTTCTTGTGCATACTACCTATCATCCTATCTGCCTTCCCCATTCTGTACAAAAGTTGTGGAGTAAATCGTTAAGGCTAAGCTATTTTATTTAATTGCCACCCATGCTCTCCTAAAACCTTCTCAGGCAGGCTTCTGGTCATACCATAGCCCGGAAGTCATGCTAGTCACAGTTCAGAATGAATTATGCTGGATTTTGGACGAAGGTGGAGTGGCAGCTCTCATTCTAGTCTACCTTTCCACCACCTTTGATTCAGTTTCCCACCCCTTGCTGTTGGAAATGCTGGTGGAAATTGGAGTTCGAGGGCTTGTCCATGCCTGGTCGTGTTCCGTTTCATCTGACAGAAATCAACCTGTAATTGAGCCTCTATTGAGATCCACTGCTAAAGCATTATCATGTGGAGTTCTATGGGTTCATCTTTGAGCCCAACCCTTTGTATGTGGCTTCACGGACAAAACTGATCAAGGATCATGAACTGTCCTGCATGTATGCATTACGCTGTGGATACTCTGCACAAGTCAATTTTCTGAACAGACTTACAGGTGTTGCTGACTGGATGCTCACCAATTGTCTGAAACATAATTCAGACAAAACTGAAGTACTGAACTTAGGTGGCCCACTACCCTGGTGTTCCTCTAACTGTTGGCATGGAGAACTAAGACAGTGTCCTTCCTCTGTTCACACAGTTAGCAGCTCAGCAGTTACTCTGGACACCATGTTATCACTGTCTCCTAAGAATGGAAAGAGTGACGAGTTCTTGGTTTCGGCGCTTAAAGATTATAAGGAAAATTCTGCTGTTTATTCCTGAATCAACCCATTATTCGGGCCTTGGTTGACGCTCTACTTGACTATGCAAATCTCTCTAACCTGGTCTCCCTCCTTATTAACGTGTGCCTTTTCAAGTTGGTACAGAGTTGTGCAGCACACCTGTTACATCTTCCACGACTTTCTCGTTTCTCTGGCTGCTTTCATTCTCTAAACTGGTTTCTTATGGAGAAGCTCATTCTTTTCAAGAGCCCATGCCTTTGTTTTAAGGCTCTGCATGATGTAGATCCAGTTTTCACTCAACAGCTGTTCACCCGGTATGTTCCAGCTAGAACATTGCGTTCTTCATCCTCTTGCCTTCTCAATATTAGTACTTTTAAGAGGGCTTGTCAGGGGGGACATATAATTTGCTTACCAAGTAGCTACTAAATGGAGCCTAGTTCCATATTACTTTAGAAGCCAAACCAATCTGATGTTCTTTAGGAAACACATGAAAACAGGGTTGTTTCATAAGTAATTGTTCATGGTAACGATCATTATTGGATCTTCTGCTTAGTGCCATGACAGTTGGATAATCAGATGCTTTATAAATACTGAAAATAAAATAAACAAAATAAATAACTTGCATTAGAATTTGTATATAGTACTTGCTAACCCTATGTGGGGCGCTGAAGCGCCGGCTCATGCAGGTAGAGTACTATGCCATGTAGAGTGTGTGTGGTGAGAAGGCTGTTGTCTTTGGTCCTATATGGTAAGTGATTCTGTATGATGTGTGATGACCACAGAGTTGAGTTTTGGTTTGTGGACTTTTTCCTATGGACCTGAACTGACTAGAACTTGGAGAAGGCTGTTCTATCAAGTGGCTAATACACAAATTTAGTTCAGCCATGAGAGGTTCTTTTCCGCTGAACAAAATAATTTTGCCACAGGAAAAAAGTTATATGTGCAGATAGATATATATTACTGTCACATTTATGTATGCAAAATTTTCTCAGTGGTGGAAATTAAGCATGCAAGTAATCTTGGAAAGGGACTACGAATTCATTTTAGGAGTTTGCATAAGATTCAGTGTGAATCCTATGAAAAGTTCACATTGCTTCAAACATTAGAGAGGTCCTAGATCAGGTTGTTTAATTGTGCAGAGGGAAGGCGGTTCAAGGTTTGTCAGATATATCAATTGAAAACTAGTGACTATTTGGGACCAGTGAACAATCCCAGATTGTAAGAGGAATATTTTTATTTTAACAGGTCAGCCAATGTTCTCAACAGCCCTTAGGGCAGCAACAGTAACTCCTGGGGCAATTTCAACCGATGAGTCAATTAATCACAGGTCATTCTGATTTGCAGTCTAAACCAATGCTGCGCCTAATTTGTCAGTGAGTTAGAAAGCGTTGCTAGCTATGAGATGCTGAATTCTGTTTTCAATTGACACAATCAGATTTTCTCTAAGTAAACAAAAAACTAACCAGCTGAATACGAGAATGGGAACCAAGTAGAATGCTGCGCGTAGAGCTGAACGTGTAAACCGTACAGACAAAACCCTTTTTTCCGTAATGCAATATGATAGGGCACCATGAAAAATTTCGAGGGGCCCTGATGTTACGCGGCCATAACCGTGCTACCCATCGAAATTTGCCCCCGTTTTATTGCCAGTGTGATTTTTGGCCTGCAACATCTGAAAGAGACACGTTAGTGACAGATTCCTTACCTTAGAATATCCCCAGGCGTCGGGCTGGATCCGGAAAGTTTTGCGTAGCAGTACCCTTGCGCGTCGGTAGGCGGCGTCGTGCGGCTCCGCGTCCGTTGTCGGCGTCGGGATCGCCGGGATGACGTCGCGGGCAGTACTTAGATGCCGCCCCTGCGCGCTGACGTCAGTTCTTCTTTTTCCGCGCCAGTAAAGCGCAGATCCGGGAAGAGCAGTGCCCTAGTCATTTTTTGACTAAGTTTTTGGTGATTTTTCACTGTTTTCTCTAGTCGCTCGACTCCAAAGGTGTCGGTAGGGATGCCCGGCTTCAAGCCATGCGACACCTGTGGTCGAATGATGTCGATCACGGAGCCGCATCAGGATTGTCTCTACTGCCTCAGGCGCGACCACGACCCCAAGTCGTGCCTTGACTGTCGGGCCTTGCATCCGAAGGCTTTGCGAGAGCGGTCTCGAAAGCTCCTCGAGGTCCGGCAGTCGGCTCCGCTCCGCACCAAGCCCCGGTCACGTGAGAGGTCGAGGGGCCGGTCGCGGAGTCCTCATCGGTCGTCGGGGGCCAAGTCTTCGCACTCCTCCGGTAAGTCGAAGCATAAGAAGTCTAAGAAGCGTCATCGCTCGACGACTTCGCCTCGCCGGTCTCGCGACTCGGCTGAGGGTCCTGTCGGCACCGAACCCGCCCCCACAGCTCCGGGAGTGCCTGTGGAGCCGCCCCCGCATTTCCCGTCCTTCCCGGGTTCGGGGGCGACTCCAGCCGAGATACAGGAGTTCCTGTCGCCCATGGCCTGCCTCTTCGGGCCTCAAGGTCCCCCCGGTGCGCCTTCGGGCCCTGATGGGGTTTCCCCGGCGCCGCCTGTCACACCAGCCTCGGTCCCGGCCCCGGCCTTGACCCCGGCTCCGGTGCTGCCACAACCCCGATCGACGCCGGTTGACCTAACAACACCTCCACCGGCGCCAATGTCTCCGGTGCCGTTTCCGATGCCGCCCGGGGCTCCGGGCGGCGTCGTTCCCCGGTTCTCTCCGGATCCGGACACGGCGCCGGACCGGCGTCGCTCGACGCCGGCTCCGACGCCGATGAGACCTTGGGTCCCGCATGTCCCTCCTCCTTATTTTGAACTAGAGGAGGACGAAGAGAACTGGGAGGGGTCGGATGACCCTCTCACACAGCAGTGTGAGTTCGATCAGGACTGGGCTGAGGAACTTGGGGATGCCAGTGGTCTGGACACCTCCCCTGACTCTGGCATGCTGTCTCCTCCTTCCGTGGCAACGGAGGAGGGAGCAAATTTTGCAACGGTGTTGCGTAGAGCAGCTGTGGCCTTACACCTCCAATTGCCTACAGTGGCTGTCAGGACTAACCTCCTGACGGAAGTGCTTCAGCTGGCGGCTACCTCCTCGGAGCCACTGCTGCCGTTTAATGACACGCTTTCCGACGTTCTTTTGGGCACCTGGTCCAAGCCCGCCACAGGGGCTCCTGTGGATAGGAACGTGGCCCAACGCCATCGCCCCCGTCCGGGCGACCCCCTGTTCCTCTCCCAACACCCCACTCCTGAGAGCTTGGTTGTCCAAGCCTCTGCTTCCCAAACCACCTTCCCTACCGCTCCTCCGGATAGGGAATCCAAACGCCTGGATCAATTTGGGAAGAAGGTCTTTTCTTCCTCCAGTGCTGGCTTGCGGTCCGTCAACACCGCTTGCCTTTTGGGCCGATATTCCCACTCTCTGTGGGACTCGGTGGCGCAGGTTCTGCCCCAGTGTCCTGAGGAGGTCCAGACACTGCTTTCCCGCGCCATTGCGGACGGAAGAGATGCGGCTAAATACACCATCAGATGTGGCCTTGATACCGCCGACTCGCTAGGCAGATCGCTTGCGACGACAGTGGCGCTGCGCCGTCACGCCTGGCTGAGGACCACTGGTTTCTCGGGTGATGTCCAAAACACCCTTATGGACATGCCTTTTGATGGGGTCGGTCTTTTTGGGAACAAAGCAGACCATGCGCTGGAGCGCTTTAAGTCCCTGGGCCTTTCTGCTGTTCGCCCTCCGCTACCGTCTGCTTTACGCCCGTTTCGTGGCCACGGAAGGGGCGCCCAGTCACGTCCGCTGCCCAGCCACCGGCCCGCGCAGCAAGCGTCTTCGCGTGGCCGAGGACGTGGCTCCCGCCGTGGCGGGTCAGGCAACCAGCGTGCGGGTCAGGCCACCAACCCCGCCCCGTCCACGGCCTCCAAGCCCTCCTAGTCCTTCCTTTCAGGTGCACAGCACGCCAGTAGGGGGCAGGGTCCGCCATCACCTTCACCACTGGCGTGCCATCACCTCGGACAAGTGGGTCTTGGACATTGTCCGAAGGGGCTACTCCCTCCCCTTCGAGACCATCCCCCAGCCATGCCACCTCAATTCCACCGCATGTCAGGGGATCACTTGGTGCTTCTTCAGAAGGAAGTTGCGGCCCTCTTGGCCAAGAGGGCCATCGGCGCGTTCCGACCCCAGAAGTAGGACGTGGTTGCTACTCCCACTACTTTCTGGTGCCTAAAAAGGACAAGGAGGACATGCGTCCTATCTTGGACCTCCGGAACGTCAATCGCTTCCTCCGGAAGGAGAAGTTCAAGATGCTCACCTTGGCTCAGGTCTTGACTGCCCTCGACCCTGGAGACTGGATGGTAGCTTTGGACTTGCAGGACGCTTATTTCCACATCCCCGTCCTGCCGGCCCACCGGTGTGGGATACAGTTGCACAGGTGTTGCCTCAGTATCCTGAGGAGACCCAAGCTGTGCTGTCCCAAGCTGTTGCCGAGGGTAAAGATGCGGCTAAGTTCGCCATTCGGTGTGGTTTGGACACCGCGGACTCACTAGGTAGAGCAATTTCTACAACTGTGGCGCTTCGTCGCCACGCCTGGTTGAGATCTACCGGGTTCTCGCCAGATGTCCAAAGCTCACTCATGGACATGCCCTTTGATGGCACTCGCCTGTTTGGCGATAAAGCCGACAGTGCGCTGGAGCGTTTTAAGGACTCGCGGGCCACGGCCAAGTCCTTAGGCCTTTCCACGAAAAGCCCAGCCACTCCTGGTTTTCGTTCCTTTCGTGGCCACGGAAGGGGCGACCCAGGCACGTTCCTTCAGCAAGCCTGTGCAGAACCAGCCTCAGCGCAGACGCGGTTTCCGCAGGGGTGGGTCTGGGAATCAGCGTGGGGTCAGTCCACCTCCGCCCCGCTGCTTCTACCTCCAAACCTTCCTAATCCGAGCTTTGTGGGGCACCCCACACCAGTGGGTGGCAGGATCCGCCATCATCTCCCCCACTGGCACGCTATCACATCGGATGAGTGGGTGTTGCAGATCATCCGCAAGGGTTACTCCCTTCCCTTTCAGTCCACCCCTCCAGCCATGCCACCTCAGTACCACCGCATGTCGGGGGAACACTTGGCGCTTCTCCAGCAGGAAGTCACGGCCCTCTTGGCCAAGGGGGCCATCGAGTGTGTTCCTGGGCCAGAAGTAGGGAGTGGTTGTTATTCCCTCTACTTTCTGGTCCCCAAGAAGGACAAGGGGGACTTGCGCCCCATCTTGGACCTCAGGAACGTCAATCGCTTCCTCCGGAAGGAGAAGTTCAAGATGTTGACTCTGGCTCAGGTCTTGGCTGCCCTCGGCCCTGGAGACTGGATGGTGGCGTTGGACTTGCAGGACGCTTATTTCCACATCCCCGTCCTGCCGGCCCACCGGCGTTACCTGCGGTTCATGGTGGGCCTCGAGCATTTTCAATTCACCGTGCTCCCCTTTGGCCTCACAAGTGCCCCTCGGGTGTTCACGAAAGTGATGGCGGTGGTCGCAGCTCTTCTGCGCCGGGCAGGGGTTCCAGTCTTCCCCTACCTCGACGACTGGCTGCTGAAGGCGGGCTCGTCCCAGGCAGTCGTCTCCCACCTCCAGACTACGGCCGAACTCCTGCACTCGTTGGGGTTCTCCATCAATGTGCCGAAGTCGCACCTGATTCCTTCTCCACAGCTCCTTTTCATCGGAGCAGTTCTTAACACGACGCAGTTTCGGGCCTATCCTCCCGAACGGTGAGTCCGGGATATTCAGGCTATGATTCCGATCTTTCAGCCTCTATCCTGGGTTTTGGTACGGATGACCATGAGGCTGCTGGGCCTCATGGCCCCCTGCATCCTGCTGGTCGATCATGCCAAATGGCATATGCGGGCTCTGCAGTGGGACCTGAAGTTCCAGTGGGCGCAGCACCAGGGCAACCTGTCCGATCACGTCCAGATCTCGGAGGGGACTGCAAAACAGTTGCAGTGGTGGCTCTCGAACCGGCAATGGGTCAGGGGCAGATCCCTCTCCCTTCCCCAGCCAGAGCACACAGTCGTGACGGACGCGTCCCTTCTGGGATGGGGCGGTCACATGGGAGAGGCGGAGATCAGAGGCCTCTGGTCTCCGGCGGAGTCCCGGCTCCATATCAACCTTCTGGAGCTCCGGGCGATCCGACTTGCACTCAAGGCATTCCTTCCCTCTGTCAAGGGGAGGTAGTGCAGGTGTTCACAGACAACACCACCGCCGTGTGGTACTGCAACAAACAGGGCGGGGTGGGGTCGTGGACCCTATGTCAGGAGGCTCTGCGCCTCTGGACATGGCTGGAACATCAGGGCATTTTCCTGATGGTTCAACACCTGGCAGGTTCCCTGAACGCCAGGGCGGACGAACTCAGCCGCAGGTGCATGATGGATCACGAATGGCGTCTTCACTCGGAGGTGGCGCAAGGTCTCTTTCAGCAGTGGGGAGAGCCTTGGTTAGATCTGTTCGCCACCGAAAAGAACGTGCAATGTCAGCAGTTCTGCGCGTTGGAATTTCCAAGGCGGCACTCGCTCGGCGACGCTTTTTGTCGCGAGTGGAGTTGCGGTCTGTTGTACGCCTTTCCGCCTATACCACTTCTACCCAGAGTGTTGAAGAAGATTCGGCGCGACCGGGCCCAAGTCATCCTTGTGGCTCCGGACTGGGCTCGAAGAGTTTGGTATCCCGAGCTACTCAGTATGAGCGTCGATCCCCGATCCGTCTGCCTCTTCGGGAGGATCTTCTGTCGCAGCAGCAGGGGACGGTCCTCCACCCGAACCTGTCCAGTCTACACCTGCTTGCGTGGAGATTGAGCGGCGGCAGTTGATTCCTTTCGACTTGCCTCCCGACGTTTGTGATGTGATTCTGGCAGCCAGGCGTCCCTCCACTAAGGTGGTATACGCCTGCAGGTGGAACAAGTTTGTGGCATGGTGCACAGCAAAGGCTGTGAATCCCCTCTCTGCCCCTCTTTCTGAGGTTCTTTTGTTCCTTCTTTCTCTGGCCCAACAGGGTTCTGCCCTGGGTACCATCAAGGGCTATCTTTGTGCAATCTCGGCCTTTCTCAGGCTTCCTGATCAGCCCTCTCTTTTTAAGTCCCCTGTTGTTAACAGGTTTCTTAAAGGCATTACACACCTCTTTCCTCCTGTTCCGTTTATAATGCCTCAGTGGGACTTAAACTTGGTTCTTACTTTTTAATGTGCGCTCCCTTTGAGCCTCTGCATAACTGTCCTCTTCGTCTTCTTACTCTGAAGACAGCCTTTCTGGTAGCCATCACCTCTGCTCGGCAGGTGAGTGAGCTCCAGGCTCTTTCATGCAAACCCCCTTTTCTGTCTGTTCATCCAGACAAGGTTGTTCTTCGGACACGTCCGTCCTTCTTGCCAAAGGTGGTTACTGCCTTCCACATTGGGCAGACCATCACTTTGCCCACCTTCTTTCCGCCTCCGCATCCTTCCAGAGAGGCTCCACCGTCTGGACCCAAAACGTGCGCTTGCCTTTTACATCAACCGCACACAACAGTTCCGGGTGGATGACCAGCTCTTTGTTGGCTACGTGGGCGCCAAAAAAGGTCGGGCGGTACACAAGAGGACCATCTCCCGCTGGGTCATCTTGTGTATCAAAGCCTGCTATTCTTTGGCTAAGAAGGAGCCTCCTGTTGGGCTGCGTGCCCATTCCACCAGGGCAACGGCTGCTACCACGGCCTTAGGCAGCGGTGTTCCGCTGCAGGATATATGTCAGGCAGCTACGTGGGCCTCGCTGCACACGTTTACCAAACATTACTGCCTTGACAGCCAGGTCCGGAGGGACGGCTTCTTTGGCCGTTCTGTCCTCCGGGACTTCCTTGTCTGAATCTGTTCGCAGACCCACCACCGGGGTTGGTATTGCTGGGGTATCTATTCTAAGGTAAGGAATCTGTCACTAACGTGTCTCTTTCAGATACACAAGTTACTAACTTGTGTAACGATGTATCTGTAAGAGACAGTAGTTAGTGACAGATTCACTACCGCCCACCCATCCTCCCCGTTCTGCGAACTGATTTCTAGGGTTAAGGACATCCCTTTCAGGGCCCTAGACTTTTTTCAGACACCTATGTCACCTTCTTGCATGGCTCTGCGTTCCTGCCGCGGAAAGTCGTGTACAGAACTGACGTCAGCGCGCAGGGGCGGCGTCTAAGTACTGCCCGCGACGTCATCCCGGCGATACCAACGACGGACGCGGAGCCGCACGACGCCGCCTACCGACGTGCAAGGGTACTGCTACGCAAAACTTTCCGGATCCAGCCTGACGCCTGGGGATATTCTAAGGTAAGGAATCTGTCACTAACTACTGTCTCTTACAGATAAATCGTTACACAAGTTAGTAACTTGTGCTTCCCGTGTCTGCTGACCTGGGAAGGAACTCCAGAGTGAAGGCACCTCCGGCAGTGCAGTCCTTCTCATCGCAGAGGCTACAGGTGAGGGGTACACCCCGATTGAAATAGGGAAGCGGTAAATGTAGCCCAGGGAGTTACTGCACGCGCTGCCCACCCAGAGCATCATTTGCAGGTTCCTGGTTGAACTCTCACCACTGCTTGCTCTGCTTCTCATCCGTCCCATCTCTGAAAACGAGTGCTGTTCTTTGTGTGATAGTTTACAGAACGCGCCATAAAGGTTGTATAAAAGGTTATATACAAATCATATCACTTCAAAGTGCCACTAAATATATTCATTCAGTTAATTGAAGGATGTGTTTTGAGCTATCTTGCATTCGCATGTATGTTTTGGGGGAATACGACCAGGTCAAAAACTCGAGGATAAATAAACACAGATTAGGTCACCCTTGTAATCCGTTTCCTCCGATGCACCTCCTCCAGGTAAGCAGTATGTTTGCGGACTGGTAGAGTAATGTAAACAACACCACCCTTTGAATGGCATAGAATACACTCAAGAAATATACAATGAAACTTTCTACATAATCCAGCTACCTCATTCCCTCCACCCCAATACCCTCCACCACCGCTAAACTCACGTCTCAAATGTCCAAAACTTTACCAAGCATTATGTGTGAAATATATATATATATACATGTATAAATATTTACATTTTGCTATTATAAAAATGACCCTTGCATCCTTCCCATCTCTACTCCTGTAACTCATTCCAAACCTTCTGACTACTATGAACTCCTAAAGATCCTCCTCAATCTTTCACCCCTCGTTTTTAGCCATGCCACCCAACTAACAAGCATACACGACCATTGCTTTCAAAACGACTCACTATTTCCCCTTTTCAAAGCCACTCCTATCATTGTATCCCTACTCCAAACTCTTCTAAACACCCTAGAAATCAAGAGCACAATCCTAACACAACTAATGCACAAGAAAAACCAATATAAAAAAAATTGTACTAAACTACTAGGTACTAATCTTGGGTTCTGAAGTAGCATGCTACTTGCCGAAAAAGTGCTTCAGTGCCTCGTTTGGGGTTGTAAGTGCTATATAAATACATTTACAATTACATAATACTTGAACCACAATTGATTGTTTTTGCACCGTGTCTGCTCACGTTTATAAATCTGTATAATAAAAGTGCTATAACTATCCAAATTAATAAGCATTTATAACCAGAGGGAACTAGGTTTTGTAAAACAGAAAAAAGTGTACGAGTGAAAGCTTTCACCTCAGATCTGCTTTTAGGACTTCTTTTATTAGGACAGAAGGGAACATATTTAAAGTCCAGCTGTGAAGGCCTGGTGCTCTGAGTGTTACTAGTACATATACACTTTAGTGTCGAAGTGGGCACAATGTGCACCGTATCCTGCTGGACCTCGCAATGCCAGTTACAGGTCTATTCATATGCACATTCGCTAGATTAGATTCATTCCATCTGGAGAACAATGACATTATAGCGTCAAGGTAAAAATGTTTTTTAGATTCAAATAGCTGAAGTCCATGATAACAGTCTAATTTAAAAAATAAAAATGAGCAATTGTTACCCTAATGGGCTTATGCATATCGTGTTCCTTTATTATTACCTTCCGGCTGTATAAATTCTTAAAAATGGAAAGGAGTACAAATACTCAAATTGCAGAGAAAGAGTAGAGGTCATATACAAATGAAGAGTATGTGGAAAGCCCGGCAAATTTTCAGGGAATATAGAAAAGGCACCCAAATATATTTCCTGGACTTTTGTTTACAAAACAAAATTAAGTTTTAATAGTGAAAGAAAAAAAGAATACGTTTTTACAATTCTTCCTATACATAATCACGATTTGCCTGATCAAAAAAGGATACAGCGGATATGCTATACAAATAGATGGACAAAGAGGTCCTCACCAACATTCAACCCCCCCCTGGTTAGCAAATCTCTAAATCTATCATCTATCTTGACTCTAATTTCTGAAGGGTCGCCTGTCTGTCTTCCTCTCTTCCATCTCCAGGCAACCCATCTGTGCCAAAGTATTTAACTTTGGTTCAGTCTGAGATATGACACCTCTCAAAATGTCAAGCAACAGGATATTTCTCTTCTGACTTTGTGATAGACCTCAAATGTTGTTGGATGCACTTCTTTATGGGGAATGTAGTGCTTTCTACACACCTCTTTGGTATTAGCATAATATTATGTATAGCAGATAATCAGATTTATTGTTTAGCTGTTAGGTGATTTTATATTCTTTTTACGATGTGGGATCTCGTAGTCGATGACCTTTGCACTTTTTACATGGAAGAAACCACGTATCGTATCTCCCATCCTTTCCCTACACATGCAACATCTAGTTCCCTCATATGGCTTCTCATCACAATATCCGTGATAACTATGTTTGCAAAAGGTATTTGTGGGCTTGATTTGAGGAAGGGGCATATAACTTGATCACTCAACAATACTTCCCAATATTTGCATAACGTATTCCTTATTTCATTTGACTGCATCACAAATGTAGTAATAAATCTTACAGTTTTAGGATTAAAATTCGTGGAATGTGTCTCCTGGTCAAGTTGGTCCGGTTTCGAATTCAAATCTTCCCTGCTTAAGTTCTTAGCCTTATCCTCAGCAGTCTTAAAAACTTTAGGGGAATAGCCCTTTGCTGTCAATCTTGTCATCAGATCATCCTTTGCAGACTCAATGCAAGTGTAATGTGATATCAAACAAGAGTTTTTGCATGGGCCTTAACTGTAGCATTCTGAATGCATTACATATTTTTTGTATTATGTCAACCAGGATGTACGCTGTTGACATAATCTAAGGGTGATTGAATCGAGGACAAAAACTGCCTTAACTTGATATTGAGATATCAAGTACAAGAGTCATACGATTTTGCAAAGGATTTATTTCACTTACCTGTGCCAGGCTTGGTTCTAAAAATAAAATAACTTAATAATATTTTTATACAAACAAAATTGGTCCGAGTTCAGTCTTTGAGTGTGTGACATCATTTGCTGATTGAATGTGTACAACAAATGCTTAACACTACCCTCTGATAAAGCCTTACTGCTCGCCCACACTACCACAAATAGAGAGTAAGGTGCTATATACTTTTACCTCTGCTTACCTTTGGGGTTCCACAGGACTCTGTGCACACTATACCTCATTTTGGTATAGTATATACAGAGCCAGCTTCCTACAACAATGCTCATCTTTTACTTCTGTAATGGATATTACAAACAATAATTATAAGAACCACCCAATATTCTCCTTTTTACCAGTCGCACTTGTAGTACAAGTCTTGACAAAGTGGACGAACTTTGTCAAAGAGTTTTTATAGCACTTGTTACCTTAACTGAGTCTGTTTCTAAGCATTCCTAATGTTTACAGATCAGAGACTAAAGGAATAAGTAGATTGTTAAGCCTACAATTCTATTTCATTCAATTCAAAATTAAATTAACTTCCTTTGCACTCTTGACTCTCTAAAGATAGTGATAGCAAGGAAAAAAGACTTATCCCAGGATATGATAGATAAATAAGTGACTGCGATACAGCATAACACATTATTGTCAAATCTGTGTCTCATCTAGAGACTAGGAACATAACGGTGAGGGCATTATGGAATGAAACTCCCATAATGCCTCCACGACTCACAGTTCACACCATGTACATACTTTGCTCCACCTATGCCTACCTTACATCCACCTCTGCCTTCACACCAAAACTGCTGGCATCAAAGAGGTCCTTGCCACACCACAAATCATACTGTTGGACCTTGGGAAAATGCTTGTGAGTACTCGTGATGTACAGCATCACTAAACACCATTGGCAAAGCAAATAAGTCACAAAGGCAAGACCTATTGGCTTTGCCAATGATTATTCATTTAGTCAGTGAGGGTGGAGCATCCATGCCAATTTTGCTGTCAGATTGGGGACACCTCACTCCTTGTAAGATTGTGCTACATCCCTCAGAGAAAATAGTATCTCTGTATTCAAATATTTGTATTAGCATTTTCATAAAATAAAAACAAATGTACATGTACAATACAACATGTCAACATGGTCTGACGATTTATCAAAGGAACATCAATTACTCCATAGCAGATAGTATAAAAACGCCTGCATGACGTTAAAGTAGTTGTAATAGATGACTTCCTTTAAAAAAACGTGATCAGATGCAACATATAGCGCCAGACCTTACCCACGCATACAACTTTCACAAGGACTAGAAGGAATACAGACCGAAAATAATTGAGAGAACCAACAGAAAATTAAATAAAAATAAGAAAAAGATGCAATTGTCAAAATATTTCACATGCAGTTGGATAGGAGAGAGTAAAGCAGGCGGGGAATCTCCTGTGTATAGTGTCCACAATGCACATGTTCCATCTGGGTGGCGATCATATCTTTAAGTGATCCAGTACAACATTCTGTCATGGGGATTTCATCTTTTGCACATATCTAGAACGGACCAAAGTTGGGAATGGAGATGGTTGGACTTCACAGCAAAAGATTTAGAGAAAGATTGACACGCAGGACAATGGTCTCTCAAACTGTTCTGTTGAACTAAAGCCCGCTGACTGCATGCCAGCTGTTGCCCCAGCTGAGGGCGGGGAAAAGAGATGTGCAGGATGGTCTTTGAGGTACAAGCATGGATCTTATGACTGATGAGCCCCACCTACGCTGGACAAAGTTGGGCAGGAGACGTAGGAAGTCGGAGAGAAATGGGGAGAGAGACTAACTCTCTCTTACACAGGGGCTTAACAGATCTCCAAACAGGAAGGAAGAGGACCTTGGGCCTAGAAAGAGAGAATCATCTAGTTCGAGCCAGGCTTAAGCATTCATTGGCTAGACGAGCTTTAAACCTCCTTGGTCGCTGACTAAAAGCCCCTCTCTGTTGAAGCCATCTTCTTGCAGCACATTCTGACATTGGGGAAGGAAGATCGACCTGTGTATGACAGTCGTGGAGAAGGGGAAAATATCCAAATATCTTTCGGCGGTCCTTGAAACTGTGGCTGAGCCAGGAGCGGGTGAAGGATACAAGCACATGGGAGGAACTATCCAACATCTCACTCTAAAGCATGAACACTATAAAATATACCACATCCCAGTTTAGAAATATAAAATAAAGTCATTTAGTCTATACTTATCTGTAGTTTTAAAGCTTTTTTGAAAAGAAAAGTTTTCAGTAACCCACCTGGGAAAAGACTTCCTGGATTCTTTAAAAGAAGGAAATGGTGCACTTCAAAATAGACTGGCGTCTGTGGAACGGAATCGTACAGAGATTAATACCATTTGCGAGAGATGGTCGGATGGCCCACAATGATTAGCCTAGAAGACAAGGTATGCAATCTTGAAGATACACCACTCTTCGTAGCACTCTGGGGAGACTCCACAGGACCGTGGTTATCTGATTGTACCTAGTCACACCAATTATGAGCTAAGCTGGAGCCTGCACTACCGTCTTGAGGGTAATAGTGGTGACCTGTATGCCAGATGATTTAGTAAGTAGATTTTACACAAAACATATTGAGAGATAATCCTGGATTCTAGGTCTGGGCCATTGACTTCTTGAAGGTCTAAGGCTAACTTTGAGAGAGGAAGAGAAGGGAACTGATCAACCCACATCCTTCTTTCTTTTGGCAACACCATGGCAAAGAAAGAGAACTGTTCTCAATGTTGCTGGTTCCAGGCAGAACAGACTCAAACAGCAGCTCCCACTAACATTAGGACAGATCATGTTCTTTCCTGTACAGCAATCCCTGTTCATTGAGGGCTTTCAGTATAAAGTGGACTGCTGAACATGGTATCCTCCTCTCAAAGATGGCACCGGTGATCACAAGTTTTTTAGGAGGATGCAGGTACCCATTAAAGTAAAGACAGAACACTGGTCACTGGATCATCAGCAGTATCAATTTTATAAAGTGAAATGCATGCACTGATGTGCTGAAACAAAGTGTATTTGCATAGTGTGGGAAATATCACATTGAACTGGGACTCATAAAAAAGGGAATAGTCACCTTGACCTATCTAGCAAAGCAGCTTCTACTAAAGCAGATAAAAATCACTAATGGTGATGAAAACTAGCTCATCAAGAGGATACTTGCTTGCACATTAGTTTGTACACTGCTGCTGGGCGCCAAAGGCTCCCTTAGTTGTTAATAGTTTACATTTTATCAAGTTTTTCCCTTGGTTGCAAAAAGAAGGGATTGCTTCTATTCCCAAAAGTTACATAATTCAACTCTGATTATGAAAACTGACCCAAGGACACATAGTTATTTGAAAAACAGAAGGGTAATGCACCCCAGAAATTGGCCGGATTGGTTGAAAACATATTAAATCAGATTCTCCTCTACACTTTCCAACCTTCTTCTTCATTACTGACCCGATAGGACAACCTCACTTGGGCAACCAAAGAAAAGAGCAGAGAAGACGAGTGCCTGCTGTTTTGCACTTTTAACCTGATAATGACCAGAATCCATGATTCTTGCAACACCAAATGCAGCTCGCACCATTGCTAGCCTTTCATAAATTCAGACATCCCATCTGCATGCTTCACTTCTAATCTGTTATAAATGGGGTCTCTAGTTGGCAGTGACTTACACTGTGTCCAAGTAGGGACCCTTCTTTCTAGGCAGGGTAAGGAAGTTACACACCCAAGATAACCCCTGCTCACCCAATAGGTAGCTTGGCAAGAGCAGTCAGGCTTATCGCAGAGGCAATGTGTAAAGCATTTGTACCTACAACACGTAGTAACACAGTGAAAACCCTGCAAATGGGCATTACACCAGTTTTGAAAAATATCTTTATCTAAACCGAACAAGACCAAAATGACAAAAATCCAACATACGTAAGCAAATATATCACTTTTTAAAGGTTTAAACAAGTTTGTCCATAGAACTCTATGGATGAGTTGGTTTTAGCACAAAGTACCTTTCGTGCATCAGAATCCGGAACGAAAAACAGCCGCAGAGGAAGGATGCACCAAAAACACAAGCGATGCGTCAGTTCCGTAGTCCCAGGGGAGTGGAGGCGTCGGTTCTTCCTGCGCACAGGAGAAGTGTTGCGTCAAATCCCTACTGTGAGGGGAAGCGTTGCGTTGATTTTCGGACATGCAGCCTTGGTTCCTTACTGTAGGGCTTTGTTGATGAAAACTTGGCACACAGGTGCGATGCGTGGAAAAATCCAGACGCACTGGGTCTATGCGGCTGCGAAACAGGCGCTGGGTCGATTTCCACAGACGGGTAATGCGTTGATTTCTTCAGCAGCACAGCAGGGCCTGTGTCGAAGTCGGAGGGGTGTCTCGGATGCCGGAGACACGGTGCTCTGGACTCCAGCCGCAAACATGCGCTACGTCGAATTTTCAGCCGTGACGCAGTTATGCGATGGTTTTTCAACCTCACGGCAAGCTTTCACCGGGAAAAACGGTGCTGAATGACGATGCGTACATTTTTAGTCTTTAAAGCAGCAAAACCACCTCCACAGGTCCAGAACTGCAATTGGCACCACTTGGCAGGTCAGACCTCCCAGCAGAGGAGTTCAGAGGTGCTGCAGGTGAAGTCTTTGATGGCTCTGATGGCTCACGCAAGCCCTTGCAGAACTTGGGAAAGCAGGATTCCAGAAAGCAAAGTCCTGTTCTTTCACTGCCCACCGACAGAATCAGCAACTGCAGGCCATCACAGCAAAGCAACACAGCAAAGGGGCAGTACTCCTCCTGACAGCTCTTCAGCTCTTTTTCTTGACAGAGTCCTCAGTCCAGAAGTGTTCTAAAAATGTGAGATTACATGTCCAATACTCATATCCCTTTTGGCCTTTGAAGTAGGAATACTTCAAAGGAAAGTCTTTGTTGTTCACAATATCCTGTCTTGGCCTGACTTGGCTCCAGACACACTACACAGGGTTATAGACAGCATTGTGAGAGGACAGACACATCCCTATTCAAGTGTTAGTGACAACTCCTCTCACCACCCTAGCTCACAAAGGCCCATCAGCCTGGTGATGGGCCATCAGGATATGCAGGGCACACCTCGGCTCCCTTTGTGTGACTGTCTAGAGTGAATGCACAAACAGCCCCTATCAGCCTAAACCAGACTTTGATTCCACTCAACATTTAAAAATACATCTTTTAGTGAAGTTGGTTTTTAAATTGTGTGTTTGAAAATGCCACTGTTAGAAAGTGGGAATTTTCTTGCTTTCCATTCTGTGTCTTTCCCTGCCTGGCAGAGACACAGAATGGAAAGCAAGAAAATGCCCACTTTCTAACAGTGGCATTTTCAAACACACAATTTAAAAACCAACTTCACTAAAAGATGTATTTTAAATGTTGAGTTCAGGGAACCCAAACTCCAAATCTTTCTCTTCCCAATTGAAAGTTACACTTGTAAGATGTTTCAAGGCAGTTCCAATAATAACCTATGGGAGAGATAGGGCTTGCAATAGTGAAAATCGAAACTGGCAGTATTTCACTATCTGGACATGTAAAACACACCAGTACATGTCCTACCTTTCACATGCACTGCACCCTGCCCAATGGGGCTACATTGAGCTTACCTTAGGGGTGCCTTACATGTAGTAAAAGGGAAGGGTTGGACCTGGCAAGTGCACTTGCCAGGTCGACTTGGCAGTTAAATCTGCACTGGCAGGCACTGCAGTGGCAGACCTGAGACATGGTTACAAGGCTACTCATGTCGGTGGCACAATCTGTGCTGCAGCCCCACTAGTAGCATTTGATTTACAGGTCCTGGGTACACGCAGTGCACTTTACTAGGGACTTACCAGTAAATCAAATATGCCAATCATGGTTAACCAACCATACTCCCAATTTGCCTAGGGATCACTTGCGCTTTAGCACTGATCAGCAGTGGTAACGTGCCCAAAGTACAAAAACAAGCAAAAACGAAGTGCAGCATGCAGTCAAAAATACAGGAGGTGGAGGCAAAAAGACAGGGGAAACAGCACCAAGGATGCCAGGTCGAACATAATCCTATTGATTTAATATACATCCCACTACTCATCGCTAATGTCCCATTCACTGAAAGAATTATACACCTAATGCTAATCAGAGCACACAGTGGAAAATGATTGAAGTTTTGTGGAAGCAACAGAGGTGGGTATTGGGATGTTACATTGTAGGTAATTGAAATTTGTTCATCACTTGCTTTAATTTCACATTTGGGCATTTCTACATGTGGTATTTCTGAAACCAATGAGCACATTACATTGGCGATGAACATCATTCATGCCTCCCAAGTTCATAGCTACTTTGACATCTGTTGAAGGAACCTGTGTTACTTTGAGAGATAATATACTATACCGAGTTTCCACTCGTTTGATGGCCCAATGAAAATAATTCCAGCACACAGAATATCATAATGAATTGGTAACGCGAAAACCGATCTTCTTCAGGTGTGGACACTTCTGTTGCTAATGAGGTCCATCTAAGTTGACAGAAACCCCGTTAAGTGATCCGTTCTGAAGATTTTACGACCAGCACTGTACTCCGCCAGGTAGTGGTGCACTTTCTATAATAGGCAATAGCTACACAGCAGTTTCCATAATAAGACTCCTGGAGTTTCCAGTGAAAGTGAGGTCGTCTGTAGCCAGGTATATCATTTGAGAAGCATATTTTTGGGCTCCAATTGAAAGGGCACTTTCAGGCATGTAGTCAGTGATGCCTATAGACTGGTCCCAGTATGATTGCTCCCCCCCCCCCCACACACACACACACACACACACACACCTGCGCCGCTGCACTAAACTTACCCTCCCAATATAATAGTGAAATACTAGTTTTTAACAATTCGAGTACATCTTAGGAAAACACTATCTTTTTTTTTTAACTACTGATAAAAATGCAATAACTTGGCACTAAATGCAAGCTTTGAACTTAAATGTGTGATAGTTTGTCTTCATAGTATGCACATACTGACCTAAAAATTCACACATCTTTGCTCTGAAAACTTCTAAATTTGATTTCAAAGTGCCTACATTTTGTTCCCGGGAATGCCTCCATTTTAACATAACATAACATGTGTATTTGTAAAGTGCACGTTCACCAGTAGTTATCTTGCCGCTGAATAACAGATGTTTGTTACCCAACTCAATGGAACTCATTTTAACGACCTCAGATGGATGAAAGGCGGAGTGGACCTGCCAGGATTTGAACCTGTGTCCATGAGGTTGAACCTAGGCCCCTGTAGAGGAATCATTAATCCACTGAGCCACCAGTCCCGACTTTGAATCTATAGTGCTCCAGTCTTGCCTGCCAACACTCTTCCCTTAGAATCGCCCTATTATGCTTCCAGATTGACAATTTTTGTGCCTATTGCAGCATATGATTACAGAATTGCTTAGTAGGAGAGAGGACACACTTAACCATGCACATGGCGAATAAATACCCTATGGGTAGATTGCACATCTCTCTTTATCAGCAGTAGAGGCGAAAGAATGCACACCTTACTTCACGTGTTTTTCTTTGCTTTAAATTAATTGGAGCTTTTGTGTGCAGCCCGGATTCCGTGCTCTGCCCTTGTGGCACGCTTTAGTTGAATCATCAAAACTGGAGCATAGTATTCTTACTCCACCAGGCGCACTGCTTGATTGATGGCTTATAACAAAAATATCACAAGCTTATCCGTTTTTTACAATTTTTTATTCCTTTTAGTTCACTCCAAAATTCTATTAACCTTTTCATTTCACCATTCCCATGTGAGATGTGTATGTTTTCCAATGCTTCTAATGCAACAGATATGCCTATCCAGGCCTTTTCTTCTGTGGCACGGCGGAATACATAGTTTATCCATAGCAGTTACTCATGTTTACCCAATGCATTTCGGGCTTCTTTATGCTATTGATAAAAACTACATTGCATTGGAAAACATACACATCTCACATGGGAATGGTGAAATGAAAAGATTAATAGAATTTTGGAGTGAACTAAAAGGAATAAAAAATTGTTAAAAACGGATAAGCTTGTGATATTTTTGTTATAAGCCATCAATCAAGCAGTGCGCCTGGTGGAGTAAGAATACTATGCTCCAGTTTTGATGATTCAACTAAAGCGTGCCACAAGGGCAGAGCACGGAATCCGGGCTGCACACAAAAGCTCCAATTAATTTAAAGCAAAGAAAAACACGTGAAGTAAGGTGTGCATTCTTTCGCCTCTACTGCTGATAACATTACTATGAAACTGCCCAATGACAGTTTGCACCCAGGATTATTAATTTAAATTCGACAAACGGCAATGAAATCTCATGTGAGATGTCACAATACCAACGTTTCCATAAAGTGGAAAACTTATGCTATAAATTTATCTTAAACAGACTGCCACGGCAGACCTTTTATTTTGGACTCTGTATGAAGAACATTAGTTGAAAGAACATTGAAATTGCTGAAATTGTAATAACGTTTTGTATGCTAATGTTATGTTTGAAAAAACGATAATGGGAGTATTGAGAACAGTGGGTGGAAAGTTGGAGCACATAAATTCTGTGGTTTATGTTGTTTTTGATAAGATAGTTTGTCTAGGTAGAGTTGATGGGTTGGTGGTTGGGGTTGGTTTGTGAAGTGACAAAAGCAGTGGATTATGGGTTTTGTATTTGATAGGTTGGAGGAAGTGATTGGTTAAGTGTGATTGGTTTAGTACGAAGGTGGGGCCATGTTGCATGAGTCATAAAGGGTAGGGTCACAAGGTATGCGTGAATGGAAGATGTTTTTTATGGAAGGAGCGGACAGTGTTTAGAGTTGATTGCACCGAAATTAAGAATGCAGGTACTGGAGAAAATGTAGTTGTTTTATGTTGTTTTTCGCGGGTACGGTTGAACGTGAGGAGGATTGGAGCATTATTTCACTGGGCATAATGGGTATGAGCAAGCATGAAGCACTGGGTGCGCAAATCTAAGGGAGGTACACTCTAGGGGAATGTTTTTTGTGCCTATTTTTGATTAGTTTGAACACGTTTCAGAGGGATAACGCTGTTCATTGGAAAGTTTGCATAACATGTTAGAATGTTTCACAAAATCTAATGAGCATAATACTAACTTTGATGCAGAGCGGTCTGAGTTGTAAATCTAATGTCAACTTTTTAATTTAATTTTGTAGTGAACCCCTGAAGAAGGGCTAAAGAAGCCCGAAAAGCATTGGGTAAACATGAGTAACTGCTATGGATAAACTATGTATTCCGCCGTGCCACAGAAGAAAAGGCCTGGATAGGCATATCTGTTGCATTAGAAGCATTGGAAAACATACACATCTCACATGGGAATGGTGAAATGAAAAGGTTAATAGAATTTTGGAGTGAACTAAAAGGAATAAAAAATCGTTAAAAATGGATAAGCTTGTGATATTTTTGTATCAAGCTTCTCTGTCTAGGGAAGCTGCAGAATGGCCATTTGGGTTCTGAATTGAAGGTGACATTTGTACAACCAGTCTTCCTAGAGAAGTGCGGGAGGACAAAAAGTGTAGGTTACCTGGAACAGGCCTATGGTATCTAGTGATCTGCCTGTTGACCGCTGGGCATAAAGCAGCTCTCTGCCAAGCAGCGACTGGAGAGACCAGGAGAGCCTCATTAAACAAAAGCAAAGCCTCAACAGAATCTGGGAAAGCGTGCAAGATTTCGACCAGAATGTTAAACTTTTACAGAAAACAAAGTCAGTTCCAAGGCTTCTGCTACCTTGCCAACAACTGTTGTAAACGATGAAACCTCCTCTGAAGCAGGGCCAGACGGGGAACTAGTGAAGCATCTAGACAATTGGCATTTTGCAAGTCCAAATAAAGGCAGGCATCAGTATTGTTAACTGGCAGGAGTTGATCAGTTTCTGAGTCATCATCCCCCATGCCTTTACAGTCCTTGTCCTCCCGTAGCCAAGGAATCTGAACCGAAAAACTCCTCCACATGAACCTTTGGGCAGACACTCGCCTTAGGTTATTGTAAAAATTTGCCTTGACTTTCTTATTTGCTACATGGGTGACTCTTTTACTTATCGACTACTCAGCTTGCTCCAGAGTTGGCAATAGGGGTTTTGTCAGTATTGATTTCAAAATCCGCACCGAAGAAGGGCTCGAACAAACATGGACTAGTTGGTGTGTCCTAGTTGGTTTTAACTTCACCTTAGAAGGTGAGGCCAAAGTCTGTGGAGGAGCAGCACTAGGGGCAGAAATGCCAGATTCGGCATGCCCAATCAATCAATCAAGGCGTTTAAGCGTGACTACTCACCCGTAGGGGTCTCAAGGCGCTATGGGGGGAGGGGGGGGTTAGCAGATTCCAGTCCATCAAGGTTCCACAGAAACGGGCCCTCCCGTGGGAAGTAGCGCATAGGCTTGTGGTGATATCCTGCAAGATTCAGCATTGCTAGTCGGAAAGCCATGACGTGCAGGATCGCACAAAGGACCGGGTAACTCCAATTTTATCTTTTTAGGTGCTGGGTGTGTGTGTGTGTGGGGGGGGATCACTCGATATTAAGGAAGAGTCTCAGGAAGGACTGCTTACGTAATGAAGAACATTTTTCCTTCTCATGGTGCCTTTTGTGGGTTTTTTTTGAGGGAAGATCTCTAACGAGAATGTCCCTTGAAAGTAACTTACTTTTGGGAGAGGAAGCCTGCATGGGAGGCTCACCGGTGGGTCTTACCCAAAATTAGCATAGCCCTCTGCTCCCTGATGGCGTTCAGGTGCATCAAGGTGCAAGAATAAGAGGCTGCGATATTGTGTCTCAACCCAAAACACCACATACAGTTGTCACAAGGGTTCAATGGGACATCCTCCAGTGGCCCCATCTGCAAGGCTTGAAGACTCTGGTCCTTTAAGGGGAGGCACCAGAGAGAGTTCTGGACGGTGTCAATGAGTCACAGATAAAAACAAAGGGGCACTAGCATGCTGATTGGCGCCTAATATACTCAGGTGACATCACACAGAGTAGGAGAGTCTTTGCTGGGGAAAAGCTTTCAGGACCAGTATGTAGCATTGATGGTTTATATGTAAAGTGGGGAATCTTCAAAAAGATGTACCCCCTCAGAAATGCACAACTTGCCACAGGATGATGGCATAAAGAGATGTCATCAAAACTGGAGCATAGTTCTTACTCCACCAGGCGAACTGCTTGATTGATGGCTTATAGTCTTAGGCCACAAAGATTTTGCCCCTGGCAGCTTGGTCAGATCAGACCCTCTGGTTTTTTTTGTGGCTGAAATGCCTATGCCTTATGCGAACTGGTGAAACTTTTGATTATCAGCCTGCAGTTCTCTGACTTGGTAAGTGATAATCTAGATTTATCAAGGCAAATGCTAAAATGTGGCATTGGCTCCTCTGACACCATTGCTTAGTCCATTGGTACAGCTGTCATACAGCGTTAGCATTCTTTACTACTGAATTTGAGGGAGATATCCAGACAACGCTCTTGGGCATGCCCTTTAACGGAGCCACGTGGGCCCTAGCATAACTCCAGCCTCTCATCAGGGGCGGCTTATGGTAATCTACCATTTTTTACCATTCTATAACATATCCTATTAGATCTTTATGACATCATATATAATTTTCTAAGTCATTTTCATGCTCTTCCCTAGATCCCCTCACCCACCCTCACACCACCCTCACACCACAGTCCTGATGAAGACCCCGGCATAAGGATTTCAATAGCCTACGGATATATTGGGGTCGAAACGTCGACAATTTTTAATCAAGCCAGTTTTAACATCAGAGATTTAGTACTGTGTTAACTATTACCATGGCGATACAAGTTTTTTTGTGTATATTGTGATTAATAGGCTCAATCAAGGAGCCACATGTTTTTTGAGTAATATATTGTTTTGATGCAAACTACACTCTTGAAGTCACTACCCTTACCTCACCTGAATCACTCACTTCACCTTCCCCTCTTTCCCTTTTCCCACCTAGGGATATCATTGTATATAATATGAATTATGTCAATAATAGACTAAGCTCAGTGTGAATTAAACACTAAGAGCAACAAAATACCTTGTGTTTCAGTTTTTTGGTAATCACTTTGTAATTTTGGACTTTGAATTGTATGGTCGTTTTCTGGGACCACTGTTCTTATGTACTGTCCTTTACCCAGGTCCCAGAGACTAGTTTTGGGTTTACCCTTCTTAGGTAACTAACTTTAACGGAGAACAGCTGTTCAGTTATAATGCAGACGACTCCTAACATTTTAAAAACAGTAGGGCCACAGCTTGCATCCTGGACCTGGCCATCCCCGTCTGGCAATTTCGCCATCAGTGCCAGAAAGTCTGTGGTTATTCTAATGCTGCTTGGTGTCCTGACAGAGGCAGCCATCAAGCCGTCTAATTGACATAGCTAGCTGTGTCGCGCAATTCGAGACGGGGATGGATCTAGGAGGCATCACCAGAATTAGTCCCCTCCATGCTCTGCGGCTAGCCACTTCTAAACCCACCCATGACCTCACCTTCTGTTGGGTGGGAGGGTCTCCTATTTTGCCTGTCATTGGGAGGTGATGATGACGACTGCTGGGTGATGCCGCTGATTGCCAGGGTTAAGCCCTTCCCTTTTTATCTTTCCCACCAGATCATCTCCCTTCCATGCTCGTTGGCTCATACCTCAATCCTAGAGGCAGAAGCCATGCCTTACTGGAAGATGTGCCTAGAAAATGGTGCCTCCGGAAGAGAAGGGCACAGTATTTTACTCCCTTTACATTTTTATCCCTATGGTAGGACGATGGCCTAAAGCCTTTCCTGGATCTCTACGTTCCGAACCTGTTCAACCGGCAGGACAAGTACAAGATACTGCCCTTGAGAAAGGTCCTGTTGGCAGTCAACTCAGCAGTTTGGTTGGTGTTTCTAGACCTCCAGGCTTCCTACTTTCATATTTCAATTCTCTTCACCAACATTTTCAAACTTGTGGCATTGCAACACATCTTTATGAAGGTGCTGGAGGTTGTGGCAACTTCGTTGTGGAGGGCTGTAGTCTATGTATTTCTGTACTTGGATGACTAGCTGGTGAAGGCAGAGTCCCAGATGCTGGTCCAGGAGCATCTTCAGCAGATTTCTTTTCTCCTTGACCTGGGCTTTAACATCAACATCTAGAAGCCTCACCTTACTCCTAGACAGATGCCAACTTTTATTTGGGTGGTCCTTGACATGACCCTTATAAGGCCTTCCTGCCTCCTCAGAGCCTCGGGTATGTTAAGGCAATGTATCTGATGTGTCCGATTTATACTCTGATCCCGGTCTTGATGGTCTTGTTTATGCTAGGCCTTGTGCCCTTATGTTTCTATGGGTGGCTAATGTTGGGTGGCATTTAAGTGGTGTTTGAGGAGACAGTTGCTGCAAGTCTCTTGACTCAGATGCAGATTTTCCATTCAGTGCATCAAGGATCTGCATTCGTGGATGGACCTCTCCAACCTTGAATGGTCGACCATTCGGCCTTTGCAGGCTTAGGTTATCCTGGTTATAGATGCTTCTTCGCTAGGCTAGGGTGCTCATCTTGGAGCCGTATTGATGTGTGGACTTTGCTCTGTCTGAGAGCAGCGCCTGCACATAAATTTGCTCAAGCTACGTACAGCCTGCCCTTAATCCCTTTTTCCCTTCAATCTTAAGGGATAACCTCCAGATTCTTTTAGACAACAGCACCACCATCCATTATATCAATAAACGGTTCAGCATGGAGTCGTGAACTCTACGTTGGGGAGTAGTTTGCCTGTGGAAGTGGGCGCAGCAACGGAGAATCTTTCCAGTAGTAGATCACCTCTCAGTGAGAGACCTCATGTGGGAGCGAAACCACGAATTGACGGAGATTACTTTGTCCAGATTGGATCTCTTTACCACCGACTTCTGGTTTAAGTTGTCTTGGAGCCTGCTGTACACGTTCCTGTCGATCCCGTTTTGGTCAAAAATACTGTGAAAGGTCTGGAAGGTTCGAACACAGCTGATTCTGATAACCCAAGACTGGGCGAGGAGGAGCTGGATTGCTAATGTGTTGGCACATTGCTCTCTCTTCCGGTCCTGTGCAGACTAGACTTGTTCTTGCAAAAGGATAGATAGCTCTTTCTCGCTGATCCCAAAATGCTGTGGTTGCACATGTGGAGATTGAAAGGTGCCAGTTAAAATCTCTTTTGTTTTCCAGTTGAGATCAGACATTTTCTTGGCAGCCTATAAGCCTGCTGCTAAATTCACCTGCTCAGGTCACTGGTCTCTCTATTCGTCCACCCTTTACAGTCAGATAACTTTGTTCTTCGCATCTGCCCATTCTTCCTACCCAAGCCCGTCCGCGGCCAACTCTGGACCTCCCACTACCCATCGCTACGACACCACCACCCTCCTCGCACTCAACCCTGGAAGACTTAGAGAACGCCAACAGGCCTCGCCGAACACGACCCACGGCCAGTTCTCCTGTCTCCACTGCCGCCAGACCCTCACCGCCACCCCGGCCTCCAACACCGCCGACGCCAGCACCGGGGACATCCTAAAATGCATCCTCCTCAACGTACGCTCCGTACACAAACACGGCATGGAAATCTGGAACCTACTCGACTCTCTCTCGCCCGACATCGCCTTCTTCACAGAGACCTGGACCAGCGCATCCTCCGCCCCCGACATCAGCACCGCCATCCCAGACGGATACAAGATCCAGAGGAAATACCTCCCCAACCACCCAGGAGGGGGCCTTGCCATCGCCCACAAGAGCACCCTCCGCCTCACCACCTCCAGCGAAACCTTCCCCTCCGCCGAACACCACTTCCAGATCCAGACCACCCCCAAAGCCACACTCCGAGGAACCCTCATCTAAAGACCCCCCGGCCCCCGAACACCCTTCGCCACCACCATCACCGACTTCATCGCACCCCACGCCATCGCCTCAGCAAACTACATACACATTGGAGACCTGAACTTCCACCTCGAAAACCCCAGCGACCGCAACTCCACTATCCTTCGTGACAACCTCGCCAGCATCGGACTTAAACAACTCGTCAACACACCAACCCATAGAGCAGGACACACCCTCGACCCCATCTTCGCAGCAGAAAACAGTGTCCAATTCAGCCACACAACGCAGCCGCCATGGACCGACCACCACTGCGTACACTTCGCCATCAACAAACCCAAGGCACCCAAACCAGCCCCACGCCCACCTCGAAAGAACTGGAGCAAGGTTACCGACGAGCAACTTAACTCCACCCTCACCCGAGACAACCACACCTGGGCACCCGACGCAAACAACGCAAACAACGCAGCCAGAGAACTCCACACCTGGATCTTCAACTGCGCAGACGAGCTCGCCCGCTACGCAACCCCGACAGACAACGCCCCAGGAAAGCCGCCTGGTTCACCACCGCTCTCCAAGAAGCCAGACGCACCTGCAGACGCCTGGAGAAGAACTGGAGAAGCACCAAGACAAACGAAAACCACACCACCTACAAGGACGCCTTGACGGACTACCATAACCAGATCAAAGCCACCAAGAGGAACTTTATCCACAACAAAATCCTGGCCAACTCCACCAACTCCAAGGAACTTTTCAGTGTCATTCAGGAATTCACCAACCCACGCAGCGAAGCCACAGACATCACACCATCCCAAGACCTCTGTGACAAGCTTGGAGCCTATTTCCACCTCAAGATCAAAAACCTCTATGACAACTTCATCGACCATCCACCAGGTGCCACAGATGGCCCTCCGCCCCCCAGAAACACCAGCCAGCCCACCATCTCCAACTGGACACCGATCACGGCCGAAGACACCACCTCGACCATGAAAAGCATCCACTCGGGGGGGCCCACCGACCCCTGCCCCCTGCCCCCCTCACATCTACCACAGAGCTGCGGCCGCCATCACACCCGAACTACAAGGCACCATCAACACCACCTTCAAAACCGGCACCTTCCCAGATGACTGGAAGCGCGCAGAAGTCAGACCCCTGCTCAAGAAGCCCACAGCTGACCCCACCGACCTCAAGAACTATCGGCCCATCTCGCTCCTCCCCTTCGCAGCCAAAGTTGCAGAGAAAACAGTCAACAGGAAACTGACACGATTCATTGAAAAGAACGCTGTCCTCGACCCGTCCCAATCCGGATTCCGAAGCAACCACAGCACAGAGACCGCCCTACTCGCCGCCACAGATGACATCCGCACCCTCCTGGACCATGGCCACTCCACAGCCCTCATCCTACTCGACCTATCAGCGGCCTTCGACACCGTCTCCCACCGCACACTAGTCGCCAGACTACACGACCCAGGCATACAAGGAACAGCCCTGGACTGGATCCGATCATTCTTCACCGGAAGAAGCCAAAGGATCAGACTCCCACCCTTCCTCTCCGACCCCATGAAAATCACTTGCAGAGTCCCACAGGGGTCATCACTGAGCCCCACCCTCTTCAACATCTACATGGCCCCCCTCGCAGCCATCGTCCGACAACACGGCCTCAACATCGTATCCTACGCCGACGACACCCAGCTCATCCTCTCCTTCACCAAAGACCCCACCACTGCCAAACTCAACTTCCAGAAAGGAATGCAAGACGTCGCAGTCTGGATTACCAACAGCTGCCTGAAGCTCAATGCCGAGAAGACAGAAGTCCTCGTCACCACCCCTTCTGCATGGGACAGCACCTGGTGACCTACCGCCCTTGGAAGCCCACCTACCCCCTCACACCACGCCAAGAACCTCGGCATCGTACTTGACTCATCACTCACCATGAACAGACAGGTCAACGCCGTCACCTCCAGCTGCTTCAACACCCTCCGCATCCTCCGCAAGACCTTCAAGTGGATCCCCCCTGAGTCAAGGAAGACAGTCACCCACGTACTCCTCACCAGCAGACTGGACTATGGAAACGCACTCTACGCCGGCATCAACAAGTCCCTACTCCGCAAACTCCTAACAATACAGAACACCGCCGCCAGACTCATCCTCGGCATCCCCCGACACGAACACATCAGCCAACACCTACGAAGTCTCCACTGGCTCCCCGTGGAGAAAAGAGTCACTTTCAAAATCCTCACTCACGCCTACAAATGCCTACACAACAACGGACCCAAATACCTCAACGACAGAATCAACTTCCACGTACCCAAAAGAAACCTCCGATCTTCCAACCTCGCACTGGCCGAAACCCTGCGCATCCACAGAGCCAGAGCAGGCGGAAGATCCTTCTCTCACATTGCAGCCAAGACCTGGAACGAGATACCGGCAGACATCAGACGCGCCCCCTCCCTGAACACCTTCAGGAAGTCCCTCAAGACCTGGCTCTTCGGCTAAACAGATCTGTGGACCCCCCCTCAGCGCCTTGAGACCCTCACGGGTGAGTAGCGCGCTTACAATTCCCTGATTGATTGATTATGCATTCGAAATGGACTCATCAATTACACTTCTACATTTCTTCTCTCCTCCTCTTTGAACCAAGGTATTATACATCGACCACATGCGACAGGACTGAGTTGATGACCAGATTTCTTGGGCTTAATTGGATCAAAAAAGGGCACATCGGTGACTAAATACACAATTTCACGTTGGATTATTCATTGTATCAAGATCTGCCATGCCCTGGCCAAGAAAGCGCATTATATGGTTTTTGTGATCATTCCACCAGGGTCACGGCTGCTCTGCCCTTTCCGGAGGCTTCTACTTTGCCGACATCGGCCAGGTGTCTAGGTGTCATCCTTTCAAATTTTTTCAAAGCACCACTGCCTCACATCTCAGACACGCAGTGACGGTTACTTTGTTTTAGCTGCATTGCATAATATCCTTGTTTAACCTACACTAATCAAGCCGATCTCCCAGGACGGTACTGCTTTGGGGCTCATTTATAAGGTGCAGAGTCTCTAGGAAGACGTATCCATTGTAAGAAAAGATTACTCATTATCTGTAACAATATTTCTGGTGTGTACATCATCTTGCAGATTCCTCACCTCCTCCCCAGTGTCCTAGTGGCATGATTAATTAGATCTCGCGGTATGTAAACATGCTCTGCGCTGTATTTGTCGCTGTTGTGGTTCTCTCGGTTCCTTTCCACATGCTTTGATGGTCACTTACAGAATATTAGAAACAGGGTGTTGGTTGTTTCCTAATATATTCTGGGTGATGTTATGTCTGGAGTTGTAGCTGGGACCATATACAACACCTGGGCACACTGAAGTGTCATCGCTGGGAAATGTTTTCTGGATCAGTCTGAAGCCTGGAAGGGGTATTCAGAAGGTAAGGATTCTGTGGTAAGATTATGTATCTACAAGAAATAGCATTAAAGACGGTAAGTAACTTTCATCGTTCTATTCCAGTGGTCAATAATTGCACTTTGATACAGGGCCCATGCCTTGCTGTGCCACTGTTGAGTGTATGTCCTGGAATAGCGTGCACATGCCCTGTTATGCCAGGACTGGGTAGTTGTCTTGCGGAAAAGTTTTGCTGTACTAAATGTAGTTGCTGCAGTGGGCGCCTATGTCAGTTGTGAGTCTGATGACTGTAATATCATCACATTGACTTGGTAATCAGACAGCCTGGTAGGCAGCTAGTAGAATAGATGTGTCAGGTGGAAAAAAACATTTGCACATTCAATCACTGGATGTTTAATTGAGAAAAAGTATGCCATTTTTCCACTTGTTTACTGGGAAATAAAAAAGTATTTTCTCCTAGCTCTAACTCTGGAAATACGTTTAGTAACCATATGTTCATGACCAGACCTGATGTTGCTGTGATCCTCCACGTGTCAGAAGTGCCTTTGGCCTTCCAGCAGCATCAGCAGTAGTGGGAGGCTGTAATTTGCAGGTTGTAGTTATTAATATAGTTAACTTCAGTGCTAAAGATGATGATATTTAGATAGTACTAATGGGTACAATTGTACTGCCGGTGCTAGTGGCTACTAGTTTTCTGTTGGTGCTAATGGGCTTTGTTTTTCTCTCCCTAGGTGTCCTGGCCATTCTCATCCCCCGCTTGGACATAGTGATCGCCCTGGTGGGCTCTGTCAGCAGCAGTGCCCTGGCTCTCATCTTCCCACCTCTCATGGAGATTTGGGCCTTCTACGAGGATGGCTTGAGCCGCTGGACTGTGTTCAAGGATATCACCATAAGCTTGGTGGGCTTTGTGGGCTTTGTGATGGGCACCTATGTGTCACTGTGGGAGCTGGCCACGCCAGCCACCCAGCCAAGCATCAATGCTACCAGCTTCTATCTCTATGCTGTGGAGTGACCACTGTGTAGACCTGGCTGGTCTGGATCTGTCTAGGGGATGCTCCCTTATCGGTACCACCCTTCTGGCAACAGATGTGGCTCTTTGTTTTTAAGTGTCATATTCACAGTGGATCCTCCTAAAAATTCCATCCTTATTAGGCTGCCCAACCAAGTCCATTAATGGGTTGCCATCACTGGGGTGCACCAACTATAGGACCGTTGCGCATAGGTTTGGGATGGCATTTTTCGTGGAGGTGCATCATTTTGTCTGATCTCTCATGATTTTTTTGGTCACCAAGAAATATTAGAGCCTAATTATAAAACCATGAAGAATAAATTAAAATAGACCTCAAAATCTGAAGCTTAAGTGAGGTAGTGGTCCCATTGTGCCCCAGATAATTAATGGACACGTTCACTGTACTGTCCAAGACTTCTGGCTGCTACTGCACTGGGGATTGGCATGTTCTTCTGTTCTCTACTCACTGCATTCCCTGTTGCTTCAGCCAACAGTGTTTATAATATTTTGGTTTTCTGGGTTGCCTCTGGCTTTTACTCTACCAACAGATTCTCGATTCCTTGGATGACAACAAAGAAGCAAGTATTTGTTCCACATGCTAGATCCCAAGCTGCTATTCTAACCCAGAGCTTGGGGGCTCAGCGCCTTTTGGGCTTGGCTCCTATTGTCTGTACTGATGTCGGCTATGCTGGGAAAAAAATCTCAAGTTTTGTCTGTCGTTTTTTAAACTTGTGTGACCTGTGCAGATCATCATTCCACTGTGTCAGCCAGTTGATTGTTATCCTCCAATGCGTTTATAGGACACTGATGAACTATCTTCAATCACGTTTATGTATGACAAGTTTAGAAAACTGTCAGCAAAGTCATGACTATTCCAAAACATCGGTTATATGGCAGTGTGAGCTTCTGTATTAAACTTCCTTGTGTGTGTGTAGGGTTCTGGGGGTTTAATGGTAGGATGTCGACATTTGCAAGTATTCAGTGACTTTTATCCACATAAAGCTACAAAGTGCAATAGGATTATCATTTCAAAGCTGGCAGGTCCCATAGGTCCTGCATACTTGATAGAGCTGGTATGGTCTATACATGGCAACTCCCTAAAGGGCTTTATGTCTTATAGAGCTGGAGATGCGTATTGTCCTGTAGAGATGTCCGTGAGTGGCGTTTGCTGTAGAACTGGCATGTCCTACAAAGTTGGCATCTCCTGCAGAGTTTGCATTTCTATTTGCCTGTTCAGTGTGCAGTGTTAAATGTGGAGCAGCAGAGGAGAGCGCTACGACTTGCCAATGTCTCTGCATGGTCAACCACCACTCTTTGCTCCGTCTCTGTGGCGATTGTGCCCACCAGGGGTAAAAACTGCTACCCATGCCTTTCACTTTATTACCACTGGCAGTGCCCTTGCTAGCCTGATCTTAGGGGTTATGGAGACAGTTATCGAAATAGGTATAAAAAGAACTGTTACAGTCCTATTTACTTTCTGTAGTCTCCACTCCTTGCCCTTCCTTAAAGGACCAGCAAAAAATTGAATCTTTTTAGAGGTTGAGGGTCAGGCAAAGGGTCTACCTTATTATTTCACCTTGACATTTTAGTAAATCGACAATCTTGATTGTAGCATTGAATCTCTGCTGGCCCCAATCTCCCATAATTACATGAAATCAATTTGTGAAATAAGGCTATTCTAAGGCACATCTTCTTACCCGCCATCACCCCTTCAGAGTGGGTATTCACAGAGCATCGCCTGCAGTTTGACCCCAAAGCATGATCGGACCGACAGTATATGCTGCAGCAATTGTTTATATTTATGTTGATATGTTATCCTAGAACCGTAGTGAATGCTATGATTAAAACGTTTGCTTTGAGAATGTATGTGGAAGTGCAGTGAAGATCAATTAATGTTTAGCAACATGCCAAACAAGATTCTGGAGATAGGCAAATAAACTTTGTCAATTTATGCCCAATCAAACTACCTACAAATTCAACCACACCTGAAGCTCCAAAAACCTGAAAACTCATCCCAATGCCTACAGAATTCGATTTATTTTTTGATTGTTTTTATTAACATTGTGAAAATCAACTAGCTCACAACTTGCACTGTCTCAGATTTGAGTGTGGAGGTCTTTATGTATACAAAACTCACAAGTATCCCACCTAAATTCACAGATGTAGCGTGCTGGGGAGTGTTAGCCCTCACTAAACACTGTGTATCTAGGCACAGGAAAGGAAAGACTTCCTTTTCTTTAAATAACCCTCACACATTCTAGTAGTGTCATGCTTCACCCCGACTCCTAAAGGTCGGAGTGGGCTCAACCATCTTCCAGGGAGCTCTTAAAAGAAAAGCACTAGGGGGCGTAACTATGGATTAGAAATACCTTGATCGCTCCAAGATCTCCCTTTATTGGTGGTGTGGTTGGGATATTAAAACTAAAAATAGCAAGGGGTGACTAGGATACAATGGTCCTATGCCCCTTCAATGTCCAGCATGTTTTAGCCCTACTCTGAAGGCCTGAGCAGGTCCGGGGCTTTCATCAGGGTGATACAACTCACCTCCCCAGTTTCTTAGCTAATTAAGCTGTTTTATATATGTGATGCATGCAAGCTAGTGCATGCTTGGGCAATGAATATACTTGCCCTTTTTCTTTGGGATGCAACCTTTAATAGTAAAATAGCCATTTTATTTTTGGTTATGGTCGCCATAACATGTTTAGTGAGGTCTAGTGCGTTCCGCCAATTGAGTCAATCATCACACCATGACTTTTTACAGTAGTGGCATGCATTACCCCATGCACGCTTATTTAGCTGTGAAAATGATATTCTCATGTTCACATCATGTCATTCAATCAGGGAGTACTTATATGCGGCAATTCGCCTCGAGTACCCTCCTGGAGCATGCAAGATCTCGTAGTCCTAATATTAGGAGAGATTTTTGTTTAAAACTCGCATATTTTGCGTTATCGTATTCTCCGTAGACTTAATAGTTGTCTATGCCCATCTTGTGCCATCACCCTCCTGAACGTGTCTCATGTCAGGATTATATATCCGACTCCATTTAAAAAAGAAAAGATAAACAGAATCAACCACACTTCATGATTTCAAGCACCACCCCAGCATCACTGTTAACATATCACATCCATTAACTCACCCAGTATGTATGGGCTCCTTACTTCTTAGGTCTTTGTGTACTCTGAAAATCATGAATCAGTTGAGTCTTTCATTCTTCTGAAATCAATACCATAACCTGCTAACACTTTTGAAGAATCAATGGGCAATTCAGTCTGCGAGTTGTGCAGTTCAAATGATCAAAATTATTGTAAGTACCTGTCCGGGTTGCCCCAGCTCATTGTGTAATCTACCGCGACGAGTCATCAGTGTGCCCATCCCAAACTGTGAGCTCACAACCAGGCATTCTAACCAAAACCATAGAGCTTGGAAGACAGTCTGTTTGGAGCAAAGGTAATGTGTTCATTAAAAGCGGCCTTGCATCACTTTCACCTGCCAGTCTCGTAATCTTTGTCAACGAATGTCCAAAATGGCCACCAGTAACCTCTTTTCTGTTTGGGACCTGGTTTCATCAGCAGTGCTGTGTTACACTGGAACAGGTAGTCTAGGCGTCTGTCGTAGATAGCAGTGTTGCAGATCTGTGATTACCTGCATGCCAGAGCTTATGTCCTGCAAGCCTTGGACATTGTTCCAGAAATTTTTCAAAGGAACCAAACTCCATTTTTAAAAGATGTTTTTTTTTTTTTTATCACTTTAATACAATATGCGTCTTCAAGGTCGTTTCTTAAGCAAAACAAGGGTAAAGGAGCACCTGGAGTAGGCATACTGGGTTATCCCTATAATCATCAGACACTGACCTGTGCAAGTGAGAAGATAATAAGATTGCCCTTGACCAAAAATATCTTATCCCAGTCATGGAAAATCCTTGCACAAGCTCTGTACACACATCAACCAAGTGGTGCTTGATTAGAACTTGGCAATCCGGAGTAAATGTTGCTTGTTGAAGCTGGTCTCTACTTCGGCCCATTTTCTCTTAAAGTACGGCATTTTGCTAGCACTGCCCTGTATGGAAATGTACTATCTAGCATCTCAGCTGCAACATGCAGCACACTGGTTGTCTGATGGTGGAAACTGGGAAAAGGATTTACTCTTGGATGACTCGCGAGAGGAGGTCGTGGGAGGGATGACCCTGCGGTACCATAATCAAACATACATCATCATTATGGGAGTGTGCAGTGAAAGTAGTGCTCAGACCTGCCTCTTTCGCACAAGAGTTTATTTTCTGGGACCTCCAAGCGTTCCACCTGTTGTCCGTCGCAGTTGATACAAGTGCCTGGAGTAATGGGGGTGCTTGACCTTTACCCCAATGACACATTCATCTAATTTGAAGCGGCACAGGAGACCTTTGATGTAGGTCGGGGCAAGTTTCTACTGTACGCAAGCATTGTGGACATAGCGCAAGATGTCTGGCCCACATACCCGGAAGCCCCACCTTCCTCTTAACTGTTCAGGACGTTACTAGAATTTGGTGGAGGTAGATACTTAGTTTCCCTCTTATACAAAGCCATGACTGCAGATAAGCCAAGGACATTTTTTTGGGGTGGGGCGACATGGGAAGATGAACTGGGTACACCACTAGAACACGCACAATGGAAAGATATTTGCACACTCGTTAAGCAAGAGGGGAGCAATGCGTGGGTAGTACATTTTAATTATATACACTGCACTTATGTCACCCCAGTGTTCCTTCATAGAATAGACCCCACCAAAACTGACGGATGCCGCCAGTGTCAGGGTAGACCTGCAACCTTCCTTCACTTAGCATGGCACTGCCCCCCCCAGTGCATACTTATTGGGAGTTAGTAGTCCGACGATTGGAGGGTATTGAAGTGAAATTGGACCCAGACACCTGTCTCTTGGGAAGTGTCAGGAAATGCGAAGGCAGGAAAATGGAATTGAAATTTATTCAACTGGCCCTGCTGCTAGCGAAACAGTGGGTTGCCATCTCATGGATGAGCCCGTTAGAGCCCAGGGAACAAGGATGGATCAAAGATGTTACGGAATAGGCAGTAGCCAAAGAGGCGCGGCTCCATCAGTGTAGGAGGGATGACAATGCAGAGAAGGATTTGCAAACATGTTCGGGGATCCTTACAAGGTTTGGGAAGGTCGAGGAGGGTTCTGCAGGCGACAGGCAGACATCGGAGGGTTAGGCTATATGGGCAACCATGGGAAGTGGGGCACCTATCTGGGAGAGAAGGATTAATAGGCTATTCTTCCTACTGTAATGTTCTGCACACAATGGTCCCTCTAAGTGAAATTACTGCTGTTTTATGACATGTATGGGATGATGGCGTAACTGTTCGAATTTATCGATACAGTGTTGGTAATGTACTGACTGAGCTAATAAAGTAAATAAACTCTTAAAAAAAAAAAAGGTACGCCATTTTGCAAATGGAGCAATATCCTTTATATTAAAATTCTCATGCTGGCTTAAAGCGACAGACACTATCCCTGTGCTGAGGTTGTAAATGGGTTGAAGACAGGCTCAACATGTTTGGCTCCTTTACAGTAGCTCTTTTCTTAGGGCTAGCTGTTTTGCTACACTAAATTGGTCAGGGCATTAATATTTTGAGTGAGTCAGAATGTTGCCTGCAGCTGCATGACGATTGCACACTACGTCACTATCCTTAAATGCAGGTTCTCCTGTGCATGAGAGGCTGGCTCTCCATGCTGTGCTCCAAATTCTCTTCACCTCCTCTCAGTCAAATATGCAGATAACCTGCTATCTTTCCCATAGCAGAGGTTTGAGGGTATCAGCGGACTGAACATGTTATTAATGGTAGTTCACTGATTCTTCACGAATGATGTCATAACATAAGTAACAGCCAGGGTGCCTGGTTAGGATTGCCCTTTCTCTCATTCTTTGGAAGTGGGTGGCTTCATTCTCCTCGCTCATATTGCTTTTGCTGCAGCCTTTTCTCTGTCTTACCTTTACACTCTTGCTCATGGGGTATTATGATATGGACCAGATATTTTCCTCTTTGCAAAACAGAAACCAGTACAATGTCACAGTAGAACCTAGGAGAGAGAGCTACTCCTTCTGCCGTTATTTAAACATGCATTCTTTGAATGATTATCTATGATTTAGCTTTACAGGCAATTTATATCATCCCTTGAGGTGTAAAACTTTCAAGCCAGTATTTTTCATTGTTATGTAAGGCCCTTGGTTATTCTTCCAGCTCTCTCTATGCCTTACAACATCCCACAGTCTATGTGTACTGTCTGAAATGCAAACGCCCCAAGGGGCTGCTTCACACACTTATATGGTATATTAGGTGTGTGTAGGTATATTACATCCTTGTGTTTCTGTGGTCTGTGAATATGTTTACATCAGTTATATATTATGGAACAGGCAGTGGTTGTACAACTGTGCCAGAGGTGTAACACAGGTCCCCGCGGTGCGGGAGGGCCCCCGAGCTGCAAGGGGCCCCCTCAGCACTGTACTCAGGCCTGAGAGCTCCGAATTAAATCCAGAGCGGGGGCCCCTCTGTGTACCTTGCAGGGGGGCCTCTTCAACTTTAGTTACGCCACTGAACTGTGCTGTGCTACCTATTTATAATGGAATTGGTCTCTCTAAATGCAATGATGTAGTCCTTTCTCAGCGATGTGATATGGAAGGCAAATAAAGAAATGATTTATTTTATGGCATTTGGAGTGTCTCTTTTGTTGGACTTCCCAATTTGTTCTGTGGACATTTGAAAACAGGATTTTGATTGTCAGCCTTCTTAGCGAGCAACCCTCTTCACAGTAAATGCACTGGCGGATTCCCAATGAATGGTCTTTTCTTAAGGTCTAAGGACACTCCGTGTTTACAGGTTAGTATTGGGGGTGGGCACTGTTGTTTACGAGTAGTGTCCAATGGCCACAAATGGTGGATGCAGATTTGGTAACCTAGTTACTCCTTTTGGACACTTGACTCTCCGAGGTAATGAAGCTGCACAACCAAGGCTTACTCTAGAAAGTGGTGGTCAGTTAGAAAGTCTTATAATAAACACAGTGTCTAATCACATGTATCACTACTAAAAATAGGTGTTTACTTGTATGTAGGTAGGTTAGCACAGTTAAAGTAAAGATAAATACAAAAAAGGTTGCCTTAGCACTGGCTGGGGGACTAGTTAAGCCCCATCATTTTATAGCATTTACAGAGTAGGTCCTAGATTGTTAGTACGTGGCCAGTCTTATCGACTGGAGGAAACTGAGTGTTCTCGGTGGACCTTAATATAGCATATTTACTATCAGCTAGTCAGTGATGTAGAGGTGCTAGCTATAAACAATGTGAGTTGAACGTGCTGAATGTACCACTTGCATCAGTTACCTAATAGCATTGAGGGCTGCAGGGCACACTCTAGTGGATCTGACCCTATGTGACTGAGTTTCCCACAACAACTCCAAAGCTAGTCAACCCAAATATCCTCCAGCTTTGGGTTCTCTGGGGTCCAGTGTGCTGGGCACAGTCACTGGAAGGGCAGACACAAAAGATCAACCACTGGTCTAACGTTATTGCAGGGGCACTGATTGCTAGTTGTAAAGGGGGGCATATCCTGGAAATGGCTTTTGTAGTCATATTTTTCACCAGGCAGGGGGTTCTCTTAGACTCAGGACCCCCATTGAATCCTAATGGGAATGTGAATCGAGGCTCAGAGTTCACTTCAACTTTAAGTGTGGATTTTTCAATAAAGCTTATGGTGTGGAATCCCATTCAAACTGTGTCATTCTGGCGATAGTTTTGGACAGATTTGTGCTGTCTTGTGCTTCTGGGTAGGTCAGGGCCAGTGCACACTTACCACACTCAGTCTTTGGTCTCTTGTTTCATTTGATATCACAATTATTGCCTGAGGGAATTCTGGGTAGTTAGTCTGCAAGGTTCTCCTTCCTTCTGAACAGCTCACTCCATCAAGGGGTACTATATGCAACTTTGGTTGACAAAGCTGTATTATTTGTTCTCCTATTCAGAAACGAAAGGGAAAAGTAAAAAGGAGCAGAACTGGACTGGAGTGAATGGAAAGTGGAGGCTAAGGTGAACATCTGAACCCCCGGACCAATAAATAAAATTATAAAAGTGAAGGAGCTTGAGGGTTGCAAGCACAAATAGGGCAAAGAGGACATCTCTGGCAAAGGGGAACAGCCAGTTGGAAAAGAATAAGGCAAAAGTTTGTACTTGACTTGGAGAACGCACAGTCTCCCCCAACTCCCAGTGCTGAAAACCCCTATGAAAGATTCACACAGGGACGTGGGACAACTTAAATGATGCATTTGAATAGAGCCGGCAGGGTTCACTTGGTTAGGATAGAGGTGGTAAAGGGATGGTAAATGGCATGCATATTTGGCTTTCCTACATTTAGAAGATGCAGTCTCCTCCTCAACCAAAGCAAAGTAGGGAAACTGTACATCAAAAAAATATGGCAGTGCTGACACATTATCAGATAATGTTCTCCTCATGTACATAGAACTCTACCTGGCACACTTACTCGTTGGACATGCCGAGGACTAGGAGAACTCACCGGAGAAGTCGAGTTTTTAAAAGGGCGAGCACTCAGTAAGAAGACCTATCTGCAATAGCTTCAAAGATTCTGCCTCACCAACAATGCTTTATGGTCATGTCTACAGAGACTAAATTGTTGTGCACAGTACAATATTATGCCAAATGTTTCATCTACAGAATACACAGAGACTCAGTCTGGGTCCTGTTTCAGTTATCTTTTTCACCAAGCACACTCAAATCAATGTTTTCAGTCTCTCTTCATCTGTTCATTAGGAAATATCCCAACGTTGTTCTTGTGCCATTACTTTTTCCATTACTGTCCACTTAAAAGTCTGCATTTGAGGGATTTTTTTCTTTAAATTGGTTTACAAATCTTGTCAATTTTTTTCTGCTTTATTGCACTGAAATGTGCTTGGATCCTTACCTTAACCTTATGACTGGTAATGTCATTTGTCATGTTTTTAATGTTGATTGTCTTTTGTGTGTACTTTTATGGTTTTAATTAACCGAATAAAGTAAGTTCTGACTGACTGGTAATGTCAATAAATACAATTTGGCATGGACAAGTCAGGCGAAATAATTCCCAGGTGGCATTACAATTCATGTTTCCCTTGTTCCCAAATAAAACCATTTCAGAGTGTAACGGTTTGAGTGTACCGCCAGTGCACACATAGTACTATAACTGCATGAATAAAGGACTAAGATCATAGGTGGACCCTGTTGTGTAGTCTGTGTCTCCTGGCCCATTCTAGGTCTAGTGTTTACTAAAGAGTTGCTCAGATTATTTGTCAGTTTAAACGCAAACGTGGGCGACGAAGCAGTCACCTTTCTGTTTTGTAGTAATTTCCGTTGTTTTCTTATTTGATTAGTCAGGGGATCGGATGCAGTTCCATTTTTATTTTTTATTTTCTTGTTAACTCTTTTTAACATTGGTTCCAATAAACCATCTCGAGGGAAGTTCTGTGCAAATTTAAAAGCTCTTATTACAACTTGCTTCATATATTCCTCGGGGATAATCTTGATTATAGTGTATCAGACTGTTGCATAAAATCAGAAGTGTCACTACAATTATATTAAAAAATGTCCGACAACTAGGTTGTCATGTAGAGCTGGAAGGAGTTGCATTATAGTAGTGAGTTTTTGTCTATTCGTTTGTGGTGTACAGAGGCCTGAAATCGCCCTTCAAAAGATTCAGTATTAAGATCTAGAGAAGTTATTTTTTTGTTACTTATTCTCCAAGAGAAAACTAGATGGCGATCCTGTAGGTAAATCCACTTAAGGAAGTGCTCTAAATGTTTAAAGTGAGTAACAACATTTTAGTTAAAATCTCCTAATTATGATGCATATGTTGGATATTTTGGCAGTGTGATAAATTCATATTCATGAGGAAAATGAAGCGGCCACACAGTCACATTTTCCCAGTGGCCCTGGATGTTGGTTGTGGCTCGGAAAGTGTGGATGCCATTGATGGACATTCACATCAATAGCACCGAGTCTAGGGTACAGGCTGCTGCCCTCTACCATACAATCATTGGAGCAGTGCATGTTTTGAAGTCATTTTCAAGGGACCAACTGCATGTGCTATAGTCTAGGTTTGGTTCTCACACGTTTCTTGCCCTTGTACAGCTCCATCATTGTCTTTGTAAGAAATTGGCTTATTAGTTGACTGGGGTATGAACCCGCCTCCAGTAATAATCACAATACTGTGGTGCTGGAGGGTGCACAGCAAGATGGCCGCACCGTAGTGCAGCTCTGCCGACCGAGCTTCGTTATCTGCCAATAATTTGTCCAACTGCAACAACAGCACAGGGATGGATTCGGGATACCTGTGTGCCACCACAGATTTATAAATCTGCTGGATCCGAAGCACGGGGGTGGAGAACCATCGAGGGGCTGCTGGGTCACAGGTGAGCAAGCAATTCTTGTGGGCCTGTCGCGGCCAGCCGAGGCATAACATCACTGCACCGGGGCCTGGAAGACAAAGGTGGGGAGCAGCACCTTGATCTGGCCTGGTGTCTGTGCTGGAGAGCGACATACTGGCCGTCTGCCCACCTTGCCCTGGTGAGTCCCTGGTAACAAGCTGGACCACCAGGGCCTACCTACGCGGGAGTAGCGAACTGAATCGGCCATCGCCAATTGAGACTGCACTGAATTCACGGTGTTCAAATCGGGACACCTACGCATCGACAGTTCCCATATCTGCTGAATCCCCGGCACCGGATGAAATACTGACGAGGAGCTGGTGGTAGCATGGGGGCTGTGTTGCAGCTGAGGCCTACGGCTGCACCGTGATTTGTGAGACCGCAGCGCGGAGCAGAGGCTGCGGCCTGGCCTGCTTACCGCGTTGGAGGGTGATGCCCTGAGAACCTACCTGCATTGCACCTGGTGAGTCTTTGAGAGTGAGCGGCCAGGGCTAGTGGGCACTGGTGTGGCGGCATTACGAGAAGGCCACGACACATCGACTGCGACAGGGTGGTGCCCCAACCCCAGTGGGGAATACTTGGCATCACTTCTATCGGGGTTGCATACAGAGCGATAGCGAGGACCACACCAGCTGAGTGAGACTTGCGGCTAGAGGGTAAAGCCCGATCAGAATGGTGCTGGTAGTAACCACTCATCTATTATTGATAGCTGATGAACTGAAGAGCGGAGCACCCTGTTGATTTGAGCTCACTGTGCTAGCACATATCCCCTGACTACAGTGATACTTGTAAGGAGCTGTTGCGGCATTACAATCAGATGTGGGGTGTGCGAAGGAGAAGATGACCGAGTAAGAGAGGCAAAGTGGCATGTGGCAAGTAAATAAAAAATATAATTGTGGATTCAAAAATTGCTGAAACGGTGGAGCGTTGGCACTGAGAAACCACATGTTGGTACGTGGGGTTGACTGAAATCCCGAGCTCCCTGGGCTCTGCTGGGTGGACACGTGAATTGGCAGCGGAGTAGAGCTCTATGGTGCTATATAGAGGAATCGCACGCACAGGACCGCGTCCAATTGCCAGCAAACCATCCTAATAGGGCTGGGGTTACTGTGAGGCGGCAGTGCATCATACCGAGTAGAGACAAATAACGCATCAGGGACATTGCAGAGCAGGACCCATATAATTACAAGCCCTATTTGAAGTCAGGGTAGTTTCTGTGTGTGGAGCCCAGATGCCGGGATGGCCTGGCGGTCGAATTGCAGGAGAACCTGGGCAAGACGGATCGCAATCAAACCCGCTTGAATTTGGAAACTAGGAGCTCTACAAAACCATCACAGGGAATACCGTCTGATGAAGAGCAGCCTACGATTTCGCAAGGACCAACGGTGCTGGAAGCTACCCTAATGGTGATGCAGACTAGTCTACAATCAATCGATGGGAAAGTAGATGCACTGAATCTCCGAATGGACATCATGGCTACCAAATTAGATAAGCACACCACGTGAATCAAGACAGTAGAGCAGAGAATATTGACGACTGAAGATGATGTCAATGCAATACAGTCAAAATGCTTCAACATGGAAAAAGTACTGGTGGCCATACAGGCCTAAAATGAAGACCTTGAAGCGCGGTCACACCGCAATAACCTGCGGATAACAGGTGTGCCAGAATCCACCAAAACTGGCAAGATGGAGACCTTTATGTAGGGACATTGTTGACCACCATCTTTGAAGCTAAAAGCATATCACATCTACTGGTGGTGAAGCGGGCCCATCGTCCGCTCGTGGCGAGTGCGCCGCCTGGCACGACTCATCAAGACAGAGAGACAGTGTTAAAATTGGCGCAAGAAAAACCGGACATAAGTTATCAAAGGAATCAGATTGCATTTTTTCCCGACTTCACAGTGGGGGTCCAGGCGGCCCACAGGGAGTTCCTGCTGGTGGAAAAATAATTGCAGAAAGTTGAGATCAAGTATGGTATGCTCTATCCGGCATGCCTCCGTATCGACTATAAAAGGAAACTGACAATATTCGCTATGCCTAAGGCATCCAAGATGTTACTACAGTCCATCTCACCGAGAAAGCAAGACCATACTTCGGATGACACCGAGGAAGAGGTGGTTGCATTATCAAGGACTGGGCTCTGTGTTTCTTCTTTTTGTCTCCTGTATTCTAGGTACCTGAGCCACATGCTGGACAAATGTGAATAAGGCAACAGGTTATGACATGCAGAATACGGCCCACCTGTGTTTACCTGGGGGTGGGGTTGATGGTGAACATTAATTCTTGCTCACCTTTGTCGTAGACGGAGGGGTACGAGTGCCTGCTGATCCCCCCCAGAGGGAACATCATGAATGGTTTTGATGAGTAGAAATGTATCACTTATCTACTTTATTTTTGTACTGTTTGTTTTGATGTACACTATTCTGTATGGGTGGGTCTTTGGCACAGTTACGATGCCGAAGTGGAAGGGGGGAAGTTAAGGGGACTTGTTCGAGACATCAACACTGACAGACTACCCACCCCATGCTGACGCAAGAGCTATACCTGTTGTCTGGGGACAGCAATTCGTGACGTCTGCAGTTAAAACCCTCAGCTGACTACACCAAGGGATAAAGTAAACTTGCTCACCTGGAATGTCAGAGGGCTAATTAATCCCAGCAAGACCCGTTTAATTCTCCAATATTTAGACAGACATAATATACAATTTGCTCTCCTACAGGAGATGCATTTGACGCAGCTCACTGATCAGTATCTTGGTGCACGATAGTTGGTTTATAGACTGCCATCGTCTTATTCCTCAAATGTGGTTGGGGCTGTTGATACTAGTCAAACGGGGCGTCCCCTTTACAGTGACAAATTTCAGGGGAGGTTGGCAATGGCGCATGGCAGCTTATATGGCACTTCTCTTACCTCGGTTACTACATACGGGTCAAATGTGGATGACCCGGAGTTTTATGCCTCTGTATGGAGGCAAGTACATAACCTGACAACCGGCAATACTATATGGGGTGGAGATCTTAAAAATATATATGGGGACCCTGGCATGAATAGAACTGCAGTGTCTGACTGGCATGGCAAGCAGTCGGCAACGGTTATCTGCGAGGGTATGGTAGAATATGTTATGGTGGACGCAAGGAGTTTGCACAATCCACAAAAACAAGAAGGTACATTTGTGTGGCACACACGTATGGTGAGGGAGGATGAATGCTGGCACATAAGCTGAGGGTACTGCGGGACACTGGGCATATAGTGAAAATAGTTGAGAAAGACGGGCAGGAGCATTTTGATATGCCCAATATCTTAGCTGCTTTAAGAGACTGTATGCATATTTGTACAATACCAGACACTCTGTTGCACTGGCTGACATAAACCAATATCTTGGAGATGTGGCACTGGTATGGCTGTCAGCTGGGCAGTGGAATTACCTTATGCAGCCTAGTACAGTGGAGGACGTTAAAGAGGCCATTAGAAAGCTCCTGAACAGTAAGTCCTTGGCCTCAATGGGCTGACTGGGGAATTATATAAATAATTTAGTGAACTCCTGGTGCCACATCTGCAGGCTGTCTATGATGAGGATTATTGGAATCTGACTCTTCCCCTCTCTCCGCTGATTGTAACTTTTCTTAAGCCGGATACGTCACCGGAAGCATGCGATTCCTATCGCTCTTTGTCTGTAAAAACAAATATTGATATGAAAATACTTGCCAAAATACTGGCAATTAGATTACAATCAATTCTGCCTGCCATAGTTCTACTGGACCAGTCCAGCTTCATATCATCTCGATCTGCTACGCATAATTTGCATTCTATATTTGCCTTATTACATTAACTGGATCCTACTGTACGTGCGGCGGTGGTACTATTAGATGCTGCCAAAGCATTTGATTCTTTTGCATGGGAGTATATGTTCGCTATCTTCACACACATGGGCATCCTGCAGGAATTTGCCCACTGGATCCGGCTGTTATACACCACACCGATAGCGAGAGTACGTATCAATGGGCATATCTCTGATGGCTTCCAAATAAGTAGGGGTACACGACAGGGTTGCCCTCTGTTGCTGTTATTATTCATGGTAATCCTGGAGTCATTGGCGTGTATAATAAGGCAACGGCATGCCACAGCGGCCCTAAAGTTTCGACTCTACCCTCTCAGCATATCGTTATATGCTGAGAATATGGTGTTATATATATATATATATATATATATATATGTGATCCTTCCGTCAACCTGGTGCCGGTTATACGGAAATGTGAGAAATGCATATTATTCAATCCTCCGTATTAACTGGTCCAAATTGGTTGTTTTCCCATTTACAGTGGAGACTCCAAAGTGCACGTTGGAGTGTCTGCTGGTATGGGATAGTGAGCTGGTTAAATATCTGGGGATATGGATACATAGGTATCCCGATTTGGTGATAAGGGACAACTATGGACGAACTGTGTCTAAGAAGATCAAGTATCTCGTTGGTCGAGATTGCCATTATCACTGGTGGACAGAGTAGCAGTGCTAAAAATGGTCATTCTGCCCAAGCTCCTGTACCTTTTTGTTAACATCCCTATTGCCCTTCCTATGTACTTGTTTAGGAAGCTCAAGACCATTTTGAATACACTATTATGGGCAGCCAAACAATTGAGAATTGGCTGGGATGTACTCACATTGCCGTGCGAGAGAGGTGGCTTTAATGCGACTGACCTCTATCTATACTATCTCTGCGCGCAGGCCCACTTTGCGCATTATTGGCACTCAGCACATCAATACACACCACATGTTGCGGTGAAGCATGATGATCATACTACTCCGCTGTCGGCTCGCATATCTCACAAATGGGAGAATATACTGCACACAGAAATCAACACCTTACAGTCCACTCAGTCAGCATGGCAACGGTTGGCCGGGGAGACTGCCGTTGTATGCACCGGCAATGCCCTTAAGACATAATCCAGATATTTTGGTCACTCAAGAGGACATTGCGCTGAAAATACTAATACAGACTAGATTACAGAAACTAGGAGATGTTTATCCTGGGGGTAAATTAAAACTGCTTGATGCATTTACAAACGTGAATAGGTAATCTCCACTCACAACATTCATATATTACAGGCTTAGAGTGGCAATATGGGCGCTTTATCTCCGCTTTCTGGTTACCAGTGCTGAAAGCCTTGCAAGTCCTCCTCACTGCAGAAATGCGTAGACATGTCATTACCAGCCTATAAAATTGCGGTACAGGCAGATAGGCCGCAGACCACTGACAGGGTGAGGGAGTGCTGGAATGCTGTCTTGGCAAACCCTCTGGGAGAGGAAGATTGGACCTTCTGCTGTTCACAATTACGTAGCCTCACTTCTAATTGTAACTTACGAATTATCTATTTCAAATTTCTTCATCAAATATATAACACGCCGGCAAAATTACACAAATATGGGCTACCAGCCGATGATAATTGTACCATTTGTGGGAGCGGGGGCTGATTTTGTTCATTTGGCGTGGACGTGTACTACTATAAGTCAATATTGGATTCATGTCACTGAAATGATATCCAAATCTATACCATGTGACCCAGTGGTTTGCTTGCTAGGACTGGTTAAAGATGTTCCACCTGCTTCGAGAAAGTACGCAGCAGTGGCCCTATTGTTGGCAAATGGGACGGGTGGCCCTGCACTGGAGCAGCAGAGTTAAACCCAGCAAAACAAACTGGATTTGAGACATGTCTATTGTTAATAACAGCTAGAACTCTATGTAGAAGAATTACAGAGAACATCTAGACCCCAGGATATATGGGAACCTTTAACAACATATATGTCTTGTCGCATCCACTGGATAATTCACACCCTTAGCAGAGGGCTCTACCCGAAATATGCACTGAATTCACAGGGAACTAGTTTGTATCACTTCGACAACCTGTACACTGTGTCAAATGTAATGATTTTGTACCCTTCCTCTACATTGGAAAGAAAATGCATATGGGGGTTTTAAGCTAATGTCTCACAGTTTGTTGTTCATTTCTTGTCGCTCTTGCATTTACTCAATGTGCATGTGTAACGTGTTTAAAATCGAATAAATAAATAAACATAAAAACTAATAATCACAATACTTGCCATAACCAAGGGAGTAAAGGTTCTCGGGGCTAGCCTTACCCACTTTTGGTGAATTCCTTGGCCACACTTAAGTCTAGACCCCAGAAACCAAAGAGTGGATACACACAAACTGTTTTGGCATTCTATTTCTCTTCTTTGAAGTGCGCCCCAAATGTCATATGAAAAACCCCAGCAGACCTGTCAAGCATGTCTTGACGTTTCAGCAGAATCTACCAAATAAACACGGGGTTTGCCCAAGTAATCCTCCACTATCTGGGTTGTAAATATGCAAACAAACAAGAGTGATGTAGAGGAACAAATATACTAAAGATTCAAAATAGGGTACATTCAATTACTCCTATATATTGGTTCAATGTCCCATCAAATTCACATATAATTCAATCAGGTCACATCCCATGCTCATTCCAGATCATAACCACAATTTATTTTAATAATTTTTCATCTGGTTAGGACCACTCATCATTTTATGTATCAACTTTGAATAAAACAACGAAACAAATATACATAATATACATTCACAAAACAAATATACAAAATTACACAAAACAAGAATAGTCGTTTCCTAAGCCCCAATTTTTACAAAAAAAGTGTCCGTTCCTTAAGTACAATGCGATCCACTGTGAGGTAATCCTTTTGCACATTAGAGGTACCCTATCCACCTCCAAACAACTTTTTCTGTGTGCATAGAATTGCCAGAGTTAAAAAAGCAAAGCAATTCCTTGCGTCAAGAGGCGTCGTAACAGTAGCTTGAATACTGCCCCACTTCTGACGAAATCCTCCAAAGGGATACACCTCCGGAGACAGGCTATTCTCGGACCACATAATGCTCGGCCAAGGGAGTCCGCGTTGAAGCGTTCTATGCTCAGGCGAAGATCGTATGGAAACGGAGACATATGCAAGTGGGGCGGTTATATCTAAAGAATTTACCAGGCATTTTTTAACTCTGGCAGTTCTATGGCAATATCTAGCAGTTGTTCCTTGCACCCCAGTCCTGATGAGGCCAAACTAAAGGGGCTGAAATGCGTCGACAATTGGAGAAGGAGGAATCCGTTGAATATTGAATAAAATTTAATAATGGACATGCACACAGAAAAAGTTGTGACCTGATTGAATTATATGTGAATTTGATGGGACTTTGAACCAATATATAGGAGTAATTGAATGTACCCTATTTTGAATCTTTAGTATATTTGTTTCAGCAGAATCTGGCACTGGAATGTTAACAAGAGGGCCACTGTGATGAAGGCCAGTCTGACTGACAGCAATAACGAAGGGTGCCGGCGTGGGTGTTAGCTACACTTGCTTATGACAGGGTAGGTTTTATTAAAGTTATTCAGGTCCTTGGGCCCAAACCACAAGCCATCCTGTCAAGAGTACGACATCTCCCCACACCAAAGGCCAATTGTCCCTATCTTGGGCGATTTCGCATCTCAGTCATACCTGTTGAAATGCTAGTAAGTGATTGGCAGAAGAGGGAGAGCAAATTGCAGATTTACCGTCCAAGAAGGGCAAAGGTAATTTTCTAAAAGTTACTTTTCCAGAATACCTAGAAAAAAGATAGTCCACTCATGACATTTAACTTACAGGCCCTGGGTACACATTGGTATCATATACTAGGGACTTCTAGGTGAGTAAAATATGTCAATCAGATGAATACCAATTTCATCATGTTGAAAGGAAGAGCACAAGCACCTTAATGTTCTCTACAGTTCAGAATGTTCTGCTTGTAGATTAAACCATGCCAATAGGTACAATATTTCCCTCCTGCTGTAAGCTTGCATCATCCAGAAAAGGTTTTGTGCATCCATCAGATTGGTCACTTCTGCACAGAGGTGTTTTGGTACGAGTGGCCTGCTGTAACGCCAATCATGGATGAAATGTATTGCACAGTGTCTCCCTGCATACACCCACAGCCAAATTATTCTTCCTCAATCCGACTGGAATGCAGAAGGGGTTTGTAATTTGTCATAGGCCCACAGTATCTGAGCTGCACCCTTCTACAGTGGCCCTGCATGATTATGCTATAATATTTTGTAGGGATTCTAGTGTTCTTTAGAGCCTGTCTCTATTCTATATGCTGCTTAACTAGCAGGCTCATCATGCTATATGTGATATTTAGTTCTCATATCATCCTGCTTCGTTGTCCATCACAGCACTGCCTGCCAAATGGCGGCGAGCGTCGCCCCACTGCTTTTAAGCAGTGCAAATAAAAGAAACATGAAATGATATCTTTGAGTTATCATTTTATGTTTCTGTGCTGCTTTGCGGGCTGGTGGGCTGCTCTGCTCTCGTAGCAGGGCAGGGGAGGAGTGGTTTTCCTACTCCTAAGTGCACATGACTGTTTGGCCGGCCCTCTGGGACAGGCCAAACAGTCATGCACACTTTCCCTGTTCTCCACGCAGGATGCATTACAGCCTGCTTGGAGAACATGGCCAGGCCCCTATCCCTGGCTGAGCGCCGAACCACAACACTCAAACTAATCATAACGCTGCATTGCAGTTTTGTGATTGGTCAGGGGATTCTGGCTGTGCTTCCTGTTTCTGGAGTCTGACAAAGGAGAGCAGGAACAGAGACGTGGGCCCGGAGGCAAGGTAAGTGTTTATTTTTTTGATTTTTTTTTTTTTTTTTTTTACATTGCTTCTGTGGTTCGTTTTTCAGACATCATTTTTAATTCCATTACTGGCTTAGTCTTGAAGTGTCTGCCTAGGCATTGTTTTACCAACTGTAGTTCATTCGCAATTGAATTTTCTTTGTTATTGATTGTTATGTCGGTCTAGTGATGTCCAATTTTGGTGTTGTGTGGAAGGGCATGCTGTTCAATAATATACTCACTTACACAAGATACCAAACAGACCTCCCTCCACCCATCAGAAAGGTGGGCTTTTAACCACATACATCTGATATCTGGATATTTGCTTAATTGGCACAACCGTAGCTTTAGACTCTTACTTTGTGGGGGCAAAGATTATTTTACCAATCTTGCCTTTACAACTGATGCGATCCACACTCTGCTTGATCGGGACTCTTACTACCTGAAGTTGATAACTCGCCCAGAACACCTTTCTGGAGGACCCGAGGCATATAGAACATTTTTTTCAGGCTATCTCAGAATATGCACTTGTGCAAGGAAACCCCATACCTGGTAGCGCCTCGGTGAATATTGTGGGTCTTTGGTGCTTTACAAATTCCGTGATTGAAATCATTTAGAAGTACCCAAAAAATAAGCGCCCTTTTCGGTCATTTGCAGAAAATTTTAAATACTCTGTTGTAGCTGCTTGGGACAAGTCTTATCTACCAGTGATTGCTAAGGCTGATACTTTGAAAGCACAGTTTTTGCCTGATACCTATCTTCACTAATGCCAGAAATGAACTGTGTTCCCAACTCTGCCCACTGATCTTGAATCATTAAGTAGAGACGGTGTAGCCTAGGTTTTTTTTCCCCTCTTCTATCAGTGAATGCTGTAAGTGATCAGGAAACTCACCAGTACCCTTGTGGATGCTGATGGGCAAAGCAATTGATCATAAGCTGATGACAATGTGGAGGTATAAAAACAGGTACATTAGCTGGCTTTGAAATGTCAAAGCATATAAGTTAAAAACACCTGTGGAGTGGATTACACAGCGTCATCAGTGAAAATCTCCTCAGCTATCAGGAGGCATTCATGGACGTGGCTCTCTGGGCTTTCTCCCAATGTACATTGTTGGGACAGGAATGTGCCTTGCATGGTTTTATAGATATATGCCCCTGCTCTGAGTAACTCAGCTGTAGCTTTCACTGGACACAGGAGTACTGCCAATGTCCATAGAGCAGTGGTGGCAGCATACCGTTTTTCTGATCTGTGGAGAGGACAGACCTCCTTGCTGTTCTTGATGAGTGAGATGCCTACCGACCTTACTTGGGTAAATTTCCTCTACCATGTTGTGCCCAGATCCTGAGTGGTGTGTGCAGTTGCAGTATATATGGTGACTGATAGTTCAACTCCAAAGTATGTGACTGTGAGGCCTGTGGAGTCCATTATAGACTGACCATGGTGAAGCATGACACAAGGTGGGGGCTGAGGGACAGCATCCCCAAACTAACGAAGTACATTGTTTCCATTTCTGAGATTGATGTTTCATATCAGACACTGAGGATGGGGAGGATGGAGATAGAGCTGTTTAAGTTATGCAACAGTGACCTTTTTAGCAGAGGATTACTTATTTCCCTTTTCTTGAGCACCAGCATTTTAACCTCCCAGAGGTACTACTGCCAAAGGCTGAGGATTGCCAGGTGGAAGGTCTTCATGCGTGATTGTGCTCATGTTTTGATTGATATAGTTCAATAGACCTCTCATCACTGCCTGTTCTGGAAACCATCACCTGACGCAAAGACGGTGTATGCTCTGCAGAGCACAGATACAGAGGGGGAACTGTTTTAAACTGGTTTCAGGGTCCCAACAGTAAAATCAAAATTCACTGTCCCCAACATGATTATAAATTTAGGGCTCCCGGTTTTATGGTATTTTTTTTTTTTACATTTCCGTCTGTATTTATCCATATTTATTTTTGTCAACTTTTTCTGTATTTATCCATATTTATTATGGGTTTTGTGAAAAAAATAAAGATGAAACTGGTATATTTCCACATTTTTTTAACCAATAAATATGCAGTCATGCTTGAATGCCTGGCAGGTTTCAGTGATATGAACCCCTGAAGAAGATATATCAATGCACTTATATGAAAATATGCACATTTCAGTATCAGCCTTGTGCATATCTACTGCTGTATAAGCCTCTTTACTAAAATTCATTTCTTTTTTAACCCCCTTACCTATCAATCCACACAGTTATTGGCCTGGCAGTCATGGCAAAGTGTATTTAGAATCACTCATAAAGCACCCAAATTCCGTTTTTACCCACATTTAAAAATAAACACAGACAAGAAAATAAATGGTTTCTGTCTGTATTTATCTGTAAAAATCAGTAAAAACGGAAAACAGGGAACCTTAATTATAATAGTGGGACTGAAACTTTTCCATTGGATTCCAGATTTCTTGCCGACTGAAAAGGTGGTATTTTGCAGAGCATAGGAGCGATTTCTAAGCCAGTCTCCCTTGTGCTTAATTTGTAATAGAGTGCCGAGGAGTGGGAGCCCCTACCTCTCAATCTCTACTTAAACTGCATCCAGCATGTTGCGCCAACTTTGGAGGAATGAACGTGATCATGGTCCGTGGTATCCAAAGACTGTGCTCAACATCTGAAGTCCTGTGTTTACTGCCAGTGAACGGAGGGTCGCTAGAGTCTAAAGAATTACCAGCACCAGAGGGAAGGCACTTCTTTGGGAGGAGGGCTTTTGCTTTGGGCCTGTTCACCCACTAGAGCCTGCAGCCAGCCACACTGACCAGTTGCAGTTCACATGGGACTCCTGATTGACATCAGAGGAAGATAGGGCCATCACACAAATAATCCCTCCTGAGGTCTTACGCTGGGGACCTTACTGCCACTACACTTGGGTAACACCTTGTGGTAAATGCATTGTTCAAAGTGTTTCTATGCTTGCGTGTGTACGGGTGTATTATTGTTATTTAATTTGGCACAAGCGCTACACGAACGGTCAGTGGGGATTCCATCCAGCAGTCATTGAGCTGTTGGGATCCATACCGGCAGGACGTGTCGCGTCGTGGGTCTGTGATATCTGGAATAAACCTCCTTCCAAACGTGCTTCGCTTAGTGGACCTTCTTAACTCATCACATATTGGTGACACTTGGGGATTTATTTTATAGACCCATTGACTTTTGGATTTTGTTTCGGCATACTGCGATCTTTGCTGAAATACCTTGCATTCCAGTTGCCATTGGAGGATTATCGTTGCAGCCTGCACCACAGCGTCTGACCTTTTTGCAAGTCCAGACATTGGAATTTACTGTGGGCCAGTTGTAAGGTATTTTGGGATGCGCCGGATGTTGTGCACTGAGGCATGTCGTTTAATTGGCTCACGCATGCCTTGCCGAGTCTCTTGACAAGTGACAGCATTCACAGTTCCTCACAGTTTTATGCAAGTTTCTGCCTATTTTATCGATTGTCTGGAGTACTTACTTAGATACTGGTGCACAGTTAAGCTACATTTCAAGCATTGTATGGCATCAATTTATTCGTACTGGGTTGCTTACCTCTGCTTTTGAAGTATTGTTGGCAGTTGGGACTGTTTATTTGTACTGCTTTTAATTGCGCATTTACTGCACGTTTGTCATGGCCACTCTGCAGCAAATTTCGCAGCCTCCTCCTTTTCTAGATCAACCTGGAAACCATTCATAAAATGTATTCAGTGCTTTAGGTTGTTTGAAAATCACCTGGTTGCCATAGACGCTAATAGATACAGTGGTGTGCGCAAATTTGCCTTATTATTTGGAAGCCTTGGTCGCGCTGCTCAACAGGTGTTTGACAGCTTACCGCCTGTATCTGCACCATCTTTAGATGGTCAGTGGAATGCTTATCTGGAGGCTATTGCTAGGCTGCGCAAACAATTCTCGGATGAGCCTAACATCATGCTTGAACATCATAGCTTCTGCAAGCGTAAACAACAACCAGAGGAGAATGTGGAGGAAATGTGTCAGCCCTTAGAGTGCTAGCTACAACGAGCAAATTTGGTCCCAACCTAGACACTTATATTCGTGGCCAGTTCGTGTTTAACTGTTATTCAAGGAAGGTTCAAGAGATACTTTTGAGTTGCAGGAATCCAACCTTGCAGGAGGTTGTTGACTTAGCAAAGAGCATCGTAAGGTCGCTGATTTTCTCCAAAATACTTCATCCAGAACCTGGTGTCAATGTAGTAGTCCCCAATGATGACTATTCAAAATCTGTGTGGGCTGTTAACACGAAAGGAAAGCTATTCAGAAATACTGGCAAGAAAAGTTTTGGCTCTTGCCACAGATGTGGGTCAAAAACTCACCTCAGTAATTTCCCTGGCTGTCCCGCTGTTGGCAAGAGATGTTTGTTGTGTAAAAAAATTGGGTCACTTTCAGTGTGTGTAGGAGTATTAAACAACCTGTAAAGTTTGGGAGTGTGGATGTGTGTGCGGAATCATTAAGCAATGTTGTTTTCACATTAGAGTGTACCGATCAATCCATGCCTGTTAAAGGCCCTACATGTGAAGCTCGCATTGATAATGTGTCACTTATGGTCATGGCTGATTTCGGAGCACTCATCACCATTCTAAGAGATACCACATTTCACGAGTTTTGAGGTACTAATTGCACCTTGTCTCCCACAGATGGTAATCCCCAGGCGTTTGGGGAGAAGGATATTGATATGCTTGACTTCTTCGAGCCCAATGTTTCTTGTCTTGGTAGAGTAACACGCACTAAAGTTTATTTTGCGGTTAAGGGCAGAAATAGTATAGGGTGGCAGGACCTTGCCAAAATGGGCTTATATTTAGTCCCAGGTTCTGACAACCCTGTAGCAGTTGGTGATGTTCCAGTTTCATTTGTTGGTGACATACAGGAAACTGTTGATAATGTATTGGTTGATTTCAAGCCACTATTTGGTACACATGTGGGCAAAGTCAAAGAGTTTGAACATCAAATCAAATTGGTCCCTAATGCTCAACCTGTAGCTCATAAGGTTTGCCCAGTGCCTCTGAGTATAAGAGAAGAGTTAAAGAAAACGCTTGAAAATTGTTATCTGATCATGCAGTCTACGGATTCTTCTCACTGGGTAGCACCCATTGTGGTGGCACGCAAAAAATATGGTGAGGTCGTATTATGTGCCAACTTGCGTACCCTCAATGAAAACCTCATAGTCGATTGACACCCACTCCCTAAAATCCAGAATCTGTTAGTCCGCTTGGGGGTAGCAAAGTGGTTTTCCACAATTGATCTAAGGTCCGCTTACCACCAGGTCGTCTTTAGCATTGACTCACAGGATTTAACAATGTTTTGTGACCCCTTAAGGGGCATACAAATTTCTTAGATTGCCTTTTGGTCTGCCGTATGCCGCCAGTGTGTTCCAAAAACGTATGGATAATTTCTTTGGGAACGTTGCTGGTGTGCAGGCGGATCAATAAGACATCTTGATTTTTGTTAAAGACTTGTGTGAACATAACAAGATTTTGAAAAAGGTTTTATCATTTTAATGCAACGTGGCATGACGATACAATGTGAAAAGTGTAAGTTTGCCGCTGATGAACTTGAATATCGTGGTCATACTGTGTCGTGCACTGGTACAAAACCTAAAATGTCACTCAAGGAAACAAAGGCACTTGGGACAAAGATGCATTGGGATTGTTTCTAAGGCTTGCTGGATACTATGCACGCTTTGTCCCAGGCTGCGCACAGTCTCTTGAGTCTGTAAGAGTGTTACTTAGGAAGAGGCAGAAGTTCATATACTGGAGAGAGCCTTTGAGAATGTCAAAAACTTAATTGTAACAGCTCCAGCGCTATGTGCATTCTGTGAAAATTGCCCGTTAATCATCACTGTGGACGCTAGCGCTCGTGGTTTAGGGGCCGTGTTGAGTCAAAGGGTTGTAGGTAATGAAAAAACTGTTGTCTTTGCATCAGGACCCTTAGGCCATACGAGTGTCAGTATAGCACCATTGAGCAGGAAGCTCTAGCGTGCGTGTGGGCTGTACATAAGTTCAGGACATATATATATGGGGTACCAGATTTGAGGTGATCATGGACCACAAACCGCTAGTGCATATTTTCAACAATTGTACTCTCAATAACATGTCCGCCAGGCTCACCAGAGTCGTCTCTAAATTGCAGGAGTACAATTTCATTAAAAAACGTATTCTGGGTGGTAAGAACATTCGCGTGGACTGTTTATCCTGCATGGCTTTTGATGTTGAAGATGATGTCTTGCCAGATGATGTGGAGTGTGTGGCGTTGGTAGATGTTGTGGCGGAGTATCAGTTTGTTACGAGTGAGCAAGAGTGGACTAGTGTGTAAACTGAAGATGGCTTCTTGCGAAAGGTTGTTGAGTACATTGGGCGTGGTTGGCCAGAGGGGAGGTGTTTAGAGGGAAATCTGAAAACCTTTTCTCAGGTTAAAGGAGAGTTATCAGTGGATATACTCAGGGGAGGCCATTTTATTACACCTACAAAATTGCGCAATGTCATAGTATCTCCGGCGCATTTAGGTCATTTAGGGTCCACCAAGACGTGCATGAAGATCAAGCATCACTACTGGTGGCCTGCTTTGGACAGTCAGGTTAAGCTTATGCTTGCCAAATGTCTGGAGTGTCTTCTATCTTATGAGCACTGGAGGGGTATGCATACACCTCTCCACCAGACTCCTTTTTGGGAGAGTGCTTGGGGAAAACTGGGTCTAGATTTTTCAGATCCTTATTCCTTGTTACTAGGAAACATGAGATATACCATACCTCTCATGGATTATTTTTTTTAATGGACGTGTCATGCATTTGTGGAGTCACCAGACACAGAAACCGTTGTCAAATTTTTGGAACATATATTTGTTTTGGAGGGTGTACCTAAAATTGTGGTTACGGACAATGGTACACACTTTGTGTCCTACCGCATGAAGGGATTTTAGGCCAGCATAGATATCAAACAACTCAAGGTAGCTCTGTATTCAACTTCCTCTAATGGCCTTTTTGAGCGTGGCAACAGCGTCATTAAGGAGGGTGTGCAGATGGCCCTGTTATTCAAAAAGTCTGGCCATATAACATTTTTCCACATTGTGCCACAGGTGTGACCCCATTTTCTTTACTGAGGGGCAGGGATGTGCCTACACCGTTGTTTCCATCATGGTTGAGTGAAAGAACTCACAATGGCAGGAGTGTCCGCATTAACAGAGATAACATAGCCTCAATGGCGTTGGGCAACAAGCAAGCATGAAGCAAAATTTTGATAACAAACATAGTCAAATAATAGTAGATCTAGACCTAGGTGATTGGGTCATGATTAGAAATCCCATCAGGAATAAGAAAGGGGAATCAAAATTTTCTGTGCCTGTACAAGTGGACATGGTCAGTAAAGACGCTGCACTTATCTTGGGAAAAGGTTGGTAGAACAAGAGGCAACTAGTGAAACTTACACCTGAGCAAGTGAGTATTATGCACAAGAGGAAAGGCCTTATTCAAAATGCTGGCTGGGAACAATGGTTAGAACCCAACGGCACAGTAGGAAGTCACGTGTGCTGATGAGAGTTCTCCGGAGTGTGTTGGTTTGCCTAAAGACTGGTTGGGGATGAGCTGTGTGGGTGCTTGCACCACAAAGGTTCCCGAGAAGTTTGATGATTATGTACTTTCATAATTGTTATTTGAATGTACCTTCACATTTGCTATATGGGTTATTTTGTGATTCTGTAATTGGCTTTTGAATTGTTACTTTGTCCGTTTTGTTTCATTCGTATTGTTTATTTTTATTTTTATTAGGGGGAAGGTGATGTGGTAAATACATTGTTCAATGTTTTTCAATGCATGCGTGTGTACGTGTGCATTATTGTTATTTGATTTGGATCACACGCTGCATGAACAGTCAGTGGGGATTCCAGCCGGTGGTCACTGAGCTGTTCGGATGCATACTCGCAGGACGTGTCGCGTCGTGGGTCTGATATCTTGAATAAACACGCTTTCAAACGTGCTTTGCTTAGATGACCTTCTTTACTCATCCCACACCTGCACTTGAAATGTGTGTCCATCATGCTTTGGAACAGTTTTGGCTTTAGGAAAAGCTACTGTGGAGTTGCCAGTCACTGGGATTGTTATTGGTGATCTGACCTAAGCTGTTCACAGTGAGCCTGCTCATTTGAGATTATTCTGAGCCTGATACACTATTTTCCTGCAAAACCTGTTATAGTTCCCTGTGCCCAGAGGCATATTACTTTGATTGGTATTTTGTTTTTGTGTAATAAAGTACTTCTCTTTCATAAAAGATAAGCAGTGGATTGAACAATCTGCACTGTATTGGGCAGTCATTACTGCGTACTATTTGGCAACTATTGGCTCTGAGTCTTTACCCCCCACGCTACCTCCTTTGGATTGCTAGACCCTTAGTGTCTAGTGCTGAAAGAGTGTTCTTGGTGTTTAGTTTGCAGCTCTATAGAAGGTCTGTGTAGGGAGAAATTGTTTGACAATGAACTGGATCATACTTTGGGGAAGTTTGATGAATCGAAGAAGTCAATTTTTTAGGACACTAAACCATGCTAAGACAATACAACTCTGTACTATAGCTCGATGTTTCCTACCCATCTGAAAAAAGACAGTGCTTTGCCAGACCAGACTTCGTGGTGAAAGTCTCAGTATAAGAGACCTGGGTAGGAATGAGGATGAGCAAAAGTGAGGACCATGCCTTGGCCATTGATTTCCCAATCATTTTCTCTTCCCAAGCTAAGCTTTCTTCATTCCACATGACACATTGAAATGCCAGTGGGAGGGAGACTGACTTATTTTTTCTTCAATGAGAAACTCTAGCCTTAGACCAATCGGTTCTGCTTATTATTAAAAGGTGTTACCGATTCACTTATCTGGGATTTCTTCTGGTCTTCCCGCCACTATACAACCTAAGAGTAATTCATTAGTTTGCCAAGGTGTCGTGTAGTTCCTACGAATACCCAAGGACCTTCGCGTTTTGGATAACCTAAACTGAGGGCTTGGTGTCCCTACCGCTTCCGGACACCCCCACAGGATATGTCAGCCGTTAGACCAGCTAGCTCTACAGTGCCACTACTACCCCCCCTGTATCTTACAGTGGTGTAGGTAGTTTCTGGCAACCACTGAACATGACAACCCTGATTCCTCAGGGATCGTGGAAAACAGTACAGTACGTTTCGCTCAGACACTCGTGCTTGCTTACTCTCAGGAAATACACAGGATGGCGATTAGGACGTTTCAATAAGTATTTATTGGTCTAGCGACAGTCTTGTGTAAAACATATGTGCTGCAACAATCAGGAGACAGAAGCATACAAAAGAGATTGCTAGTACCAATATAGTAGATACATTTCTACCATAGTGTTAATAAGATGAACGTAAGCAGTTCAGATAAAAACAGTAGCGCTTGCATTTTCCTAAAATGCGTGCCCTAAGTAATCTGCCTAAATGTACCTAGCCTAGATTTGTATGTGTAACATGTATATGTGCATCTGTATGTCTGTAGCCAAGAAACCCCTAGTGATGAACCAGCCCCCTCACCTAATGGTTGAGAATGAAGGACCCCGTCTCTGCTTCGAGGACGACACCCCGCAAGGGATGTCAGACCGCTGCGTGTCGAAGATTCAGCATGTAGGACCAGTGTCAGCTTGGAAGGAATTCTCCTGTAATTTGTAGGGGAGAGTGAGGGTCTTTTATACTAAAGTGGTCACTCCAGGATTTTTTCTAGAATCGATATGTTTTTAAAACAATCATGGATGCTTTGAAAACAATCACCAATGCTTTTCTAAACAAATGCGATCATGCACACCTGGCTGTAGGCCAAGGATGAAAGAAAGTGGTGACCCTTATACAGAATAATTTGCCTTGCCTGGGGACATGTTTATGTACGTCAGGTACAGGGATTATGATAGAATACTAAGAGCCTGGTGTCGAAGAGACAGGACCAAGCTACTAGGTAAAAGGTCAACTGTTTAAAATCGTTATTGTCGTATGGATGGGACAAATGTATGTAATAGGTTTATACATGACAGGACTAGCCTAAAAGACATGAGAAAGGCAGGGGAGGTTGATGCCAGGAAGTGGGGATTGTTGCATTTCCCCCCATGCTGTAAGAGGGTTTCAACCAGGGACAGAGTCCCAACGGTGCTTGCAGTACAATCCGCATGCCATTTTCCTGCCAGTAAAATTGAGCTTCTTGTTTTTGCACTTGAGAATTCTGGGGGCGGGAACACTGGGCCAGCTGTAATTGGGCCATAAGGGCATTTTCTCATTATGTAATGTCAGATGTCAACCACCATCATTAATCCTCATGATTTGACTACAATATTGCTACTGCCCTTTTCGCAATGAGGCCCACTGGAGTTTTTTTTTTTTACCAAGGTGCTACCATTAGCAGATGCCAAAATGGAGAATGCAATGAGAGCAGTAATAATCCCAACTCAAAAAAGCCTTAGAGGATGATGTTGACATTTCACAAATAGTGGGTATTTTTAATACATTTCATACAATTAAATCACATTGCACTACAGAATTATAGGAATTAGAGTGTTGAATGCTGGAGAAGGCTATTCTCTTTAGTTTGAGAATACAGACCATAAAATAGATGAGCCATCTTTTGCAACCTAACTGAATATTGCAGATGTGTGCCATTTTTAATGTATACAGACCTAATGGTGCTCAGGGCAAGCCTGAAGATGTGATCTACACAGTGGCTTTTGAGGATATGCTGAGTACAAAATCTTTGGTTGCTGTCTTTTCTTTTTGTAACCGAGATGGTGTTTGAAAACCTGGGTTGGGATTTCATGCACTGCACCCGTGACTGTGGAGTTTTTCACTAGTTACAGAATGATTTTGCACTGACATTTGCACATACTGTGCAGTGCAAGCTGCCATTTTCAGTTGGTGCAAATGTCATTTTCGCAAAAGAAAAGACAGCAACCAAAGATTTTGTGGACCCAAGTACAAACAATTCACATCAGTAGAGCCTACATCACGATGCCCGTGTCCAACTCACTCAAAACTACAGTGATCCATGTTTTGCTCGAGAGACTATCCAAAACGAGGAGAACTGGCAAACATGGTGTTGATGCACTGCCTGCACATTTGATCTAGTGGATGCCTTTCCGCAGCTCCTGACGATTCAAATGTTTAGGACATTTACAACAATTATGATTCTGGTGGTCACACATTGAATGAGGAGATACATTATGCAAATGTCCATTCACCTCCTCAGCCAGGACACACCTTGGAAACATCAAACGTGCCCCCCTTTTTCCGATGAAAGGGTGCACCCTACTGTAGAGGCATGATGCAGAACACCGTTTGCCAGTGGGTGGTCCAGATTCTGCTGCTGATGTGATCAACATTTATTAAACACATCGTCAATATTGTTAGTTACTGCACTGGATTGTATTTTACAACTGATCAAGCATAGGTTGCAAATCTCTACTGTATGTCTGTTTGTGGTGGCTTGGTCTTATGTTTTTTATGCAGAGACTTGGAAATCGTTCTGTCTTTGAGGATTCTGTGGTCTCTTAGTTCTTGAAGGACATGGGGAATAAAGACTGGCCAGCTCCTTATAAGCCTGTAAAATTGAATACATTTACATTCGGCTTTGGCTCACCTAATGTTCTCGTATTTGATTCCCTGCGCAGCTGCAACGTAATACCTAAAACTATTAAGACACTGTTGCTCGGTAGAATAACTTGGAAAAGGGAAAGGGAGGGAGATAAAGGCACTGTTTGGTTGGCTCCTTTGGCTGGAATATTGAACACTAAAGTAAACTCCAATGAATAAACCATCTTCTATGCTCAAGGGTTTGATAGCTTTTTACCTGGCTCAGTGAGTGCATACACCTGCTTTCTTTCCTTCACATCATCGAAGGTAGAAATTATGGTGGCCAGTCTAGATCTAAAGATTGACTTCATACATAACTTCTCCAACACAGATTAGTACGGAATTGACAGACATCCGTTTCCAAAAAAATATTGGTGGATTGCCACTTGTATTACAAAATGCTATCAGACTCCAACTTGAAACATAATTGTGTTCTGCACGATTGTGCAAGGGAATATCGAAGGCAGAATAACTCAACTCAATAATCTTAATTCGATCATACCAAAGTAGATCATAAAACATAAACACGTTACAAGATACACAAGTTAAAAAAGACAATAAATATACAAGATATTTAAAACATGTTAAAAACAACATACCATAATATAATACCTTTTTAAGATTTCACCAGTAAAACATAAAAATACAATATTACATTGAGCAGTTTGTACAAGGAACTGTAAAAGCCAAGGCATAAAGTGCAATTTTAAATGATGTACCATTAGTTAAAATAACAGTCTCCCTCTGACGTAGGATGCTTTTCAAGAAACAACCAACAGAGTGACAAGTGTCATAGCCATTAAGTTGCTGAAGAAAAAGCAAAGCAGTTTTACACTTAGTAAACTTATACCTACACAACAGGGGCAATAGGAATCTCCTGGTATAAGGAAGGTAGTAGTTGCAGAAGAAAATAAAGTGCAATAGAGTGACTTGATTGCTCGTCAGATGGGCTAATTCATACATTTGCAGGTGAGTATTGCTCTAGTGAAAAACATAACAATCAGCGTATTGTTCCTAATCTAAATCAAGTCAATAGGGTAGGTTCATAAACATTCTGTACAAAAAGTAGGTAGGGAGCGATCACAGCTGCCATTTGAATCAGACAATGATCTCTCACAGCTGACTTCACCAGCTCCACAGCCTCCCTAGTGACCTGCCTATGCTTAAAAAAGCAATCCTGGACTCAGGTTATATCTTTTTAGTAATGATATCAGGATTCTCCAACAAGTATGCACAGCCCAAGGCCAAGGTAGTGTCTGATATACTTTAGCCACAGGATGTTTAGCCCATTATTACATGAGAGACAATCTCTAATAACAGCATGATTGAGCTCCGCTTCCTTGTTCGTCCAGATCGAGCATCAGAGTACCAAAGGGGCTACATTAACAAGATCTTGAATGTACCCTATGCCTAATCCTTGGTGCAGAGAGAAATGAGGAGTATGGGGGGGGGGCCCAGCAGACTTCGACAAAATCTGATTTCTTCCGCTTCAATAGCCCCAACGTCTCTACTGCCCCAAATCATACGTCACATTCGAGAGGCATTTCCTTTTTATAAGTTTCTAAAATCAGGGCGACAGGTTTTCTACCAATACAGGCAGCAAGGGAAAAAGTGATTCCAACAACACAAAAAAACGGGTCAATCTGCTTCTAAGGCAAGGACACCACGTACAAGCATCATCAAAATACAGTCCAAGATATGGAAAAAAGATCACCCTGTCCAGTTTTCTCCCTCCACTACATAGAGTACGAATTTTAGGGGTATATTCACAAGAACGTGTGATAACTACCGCAAGAGTAGCGTAACTCAACTTTCAATAACGCAGCCTATCATGGGAAAATAAGCCCGTGTCAACGTGGAATTCACAACAAGGCGGTACCATGCGATAGTCACCAGATAATGCGTCAAATGCCAGCGTGAAAATCAACACCACGCCTAAAAAATGCGAAACGCGAACGCAAGAAATCATGCGATGAGGCCAATCGCGGTACAAAAAGCTGCGAAAAGCAGCCTCAGGCCTGCAACTCCCACGCGTCTGGCGGGCAATTGCACCATAAAAACCACAGGCACAACACACCAGAAACAAGCCAAAGCACGTAGCAACATCCATGCACCCTGACCCAGCGCAGAGGTCAACGCGAACCCCACAACCCCCACAGACCACCAGCAAGGAACAACTGGGTCGGGGAAGGCCAAGTAGAAAAGGGAGAGGAAGACGGGGTGCAGACCGCAGGAAAACAAGGCCAAGGCCACGGAGGCGAAAGAGCACTACCAGCAACTGACCCACAAGCAGACCACCTGGAATGCAGTCGCAGTGCCCAGGAGGCCAAGAGGCGCCGGCAGGACCTGACAACCTAAACCAGGTACAAACCCGCTGCCAACAGGAAGGCAGCAACGGCGACAGGAGGTGGCAGTCCAGCGCCACAGGAGGAGCAGAAGGAAACCCAGGCCACAGTCATCAGTGTGGAGAGGGTGCAAGGAGTAGGGAGTACGGACACAGCCCGACAGGACCTGACACAACAACAACAGGGTGAGGATCCAACAGGGACTGGGGGGACGGGGGTGATGGGCATAATGAGGTGTAACACACTGCACACCCACAATTACCCAGGGACATGTCCCCCATCCCCGTGGCACACTGCAGCACACACACATAGCAATCACAGCACATACCATGACAATGTGGCACAAAGTGCAACACCCACACTCCAGAACAGGGAACACAACTGGGTCCAACCAGGCACAGTAACAGAACAATCACATCGGACAGAGCAGGGAACTGTGAGAGGCACATCTACCCCTACAAACCCACATCAGCCATGTAGGCCAAATGTACACTGTCCCAACTCAAATAGCCACCACTGCCCAAACACTCACAATGTACATCGTCACACAGTCTGCATGTCGACAAGAACAAGGCGCCAACACAATGCCAACATGCACCTCCCCTTCACAATGCAGAGGGACAAACAACACCTCCAGCAGGTCAAAACAGACAACCCATCAGTGATGCCTGAGACGAACACCACAGCCCAGACACCGACGCCATGCAACAGCCCATGGACATCCCACACAACCCACCACCAGGACCAGAGCAGACAAGCTACTCAGAGGAGAACCCAGCCCCTGCAACAGACCACACAGTATGAAGCACCCGCAATCACGGCTGCCTCACAACACTTCACCCACCCACACATGGCACCCCAATGCCAGGTGGCAGAACGCCAAAAGGAGGTGGTCCAACAGGTGAGGGTGTTGCCGAACCCATGGAATACGAACTAGAACACATACGTGGGTGGCCAATACCCTTCAGGGACCCCCCACACCCCACAAAGGAGACCCACACCTCCACAGAGACACATGCACATATCATGTTGAACAGGCTACGGGCATGTGCGTCCGGCCCCTTTATTGGCAGGGCCACATGTACAGTGGTGCCTGTGCTGGATGTGTGTGGGGGTGAGTATAAGCCAGCCCGCACGGAGTGCTTGGTGCTGCCAACAACCTGAACAGTGGACACCAGTGCAATGGAAACAGAAAACACCAGCATAACAGAGTCAAATGCAGAGCAACATGGAGGTATCCGGAGTAAGGACAGAGGTCACCCAATATTCAGTCTGGACGTTCCTTGAGTTGCAGTGCACTGAGGTAGGGGCACTAGAGAAGAGCACGCTCATGTGATGAAATTGCTAGGATTGTGTCCCTTCGGGTCAGTCCTGATGCAGATGCAGTGGGGTGTGTTAAACTTGCATCAACTTCCTCATCAACGTCCCAGGTCTCCCACACTGCCTGAGGTGACAGTTGCGTCCGCAGTCCACAGCGCAATACCCAGCAATAGATCCGGGTGTGTAGCTTGACTACCACCACCAGTCTGCATTCCTGCCTTGGGGCTGTTGCCTCCTGCCCTCCCATTGTCTGTGCCCTCTCCCTTCCGCACACTTGACACATCTTCCTCATCATAGTCCCAGGTCTTCCCCACTGCATGAGGTGACATTGCTGCGCAACCTCACAACAGCACAAAACACAATCAGTAACGGACAATGGCTTGCGGTGCACTGAGTCACTGGCACCTGGAGTGCTGAGCAGGGTATCAGGCCGATGATGACATCCACGACAGGTCTGAGCAACTCCTTAGGTCTTTCAGGACCACCGTTTCGACTCTGGCAAATGGCGGTTGAAGGTGGTCCTTGCGGTGGTGGCGTGTGCCTCCTGCGGTGATGCGACGTCCGGGCCGGTCAAGACTCGATGCCATGTATGGGTCCTGGTGGACCGCAGTTGGGGCCGGAGGAGGCGGACAGCGCAGGGCCACAGACACATGGCGTTGATGACCCCAAGACCATCGCTACAGAGGCCATTCAGTGTCTCAGAAGAAGGGGTCCCAGGCCTGAGCAGCACAGAGTTAGTGGCCCCGGATGCACTGCGGCCGGCACAGGCACCCAGCCACGGGACGGTGACTTGCGGTGCAGTCAGATGGGCCATGCGACCTGAGCGGGTCCCCATCAATGCCCGAGGTGTATGTTGCGGAGGGTTTCGGGGGACAGTGGAAGGTGTCCTCCAGGGCATGATGCGGAAGGTCTGATGTTATCTGGAAGCAGCAAATGGAGGAGTGGAAAGCGCAACCCTCGTTTGCACCAACAATTCGGGATCAGCTACATGAGGATGAAAACTAGCCCCTAGTCCATCGACTCAAACGCCACCAATGTACGACCAGTGAGTGTCCATGAATGTCGGGGAACAGACTTAGTGGCACAGGTGCTGTGAGGGCATGCAGTCTGCGATGATGCCGGTACACATATGTGAACTCCAAGAATGCCAAATCAAGGCTCTGTGACCTACTGGACCGCAGTGTAGGCCGGAGGCAGCGGTCAGCAGTGGCCCACAGCCACGGGTCGTTGGCTCGCGAGGCACAGAGTTAGTGACACAGTGGCAGTTGTCGGTAGTGTTCAATCACCTCCGTGACGCTGATCCTGTTCCCACCGGACTGCAACGTGTCATCCTCTTACGCCCCTCCGTGCGTGCGAAGAAATGTATTCTTCCTCTTGAATTGCCTATGTTCAGTTCCAAATCTGTGATCCCACTCGTGCGCAGCCTAGGCCGAGGGCAGTGGTCCGCGTAGGCACACAGACACGTGTGGTTGTGATGCCATGCACAGACTTGTTGCCACCACATAGGAGGGTGTATTGTGAATTGTTCTCTGCCATAATTAATGTTCACTGCCATGATGTAATCAGGACTCAGTTCCAAATGTGTGACCTACCTGACGGTGGTGTAGGCCTGAGGCAGCAGTCAGCACGGCCCATTCACCGAGTGTCTCCGGCATAGGTTGGATGGCCCCACTGGCCTGCGTTGTTCAGGTTCAGTGGCACCACGTGTAGCAGGCTGGCGTTGAACAGGGTTAGTGGCACCACGTGTAGCAGGCCGGCGTTGAACAGGGTTAGTGGCACCACGTGTAGCAGTCCGGCGTTGAACAGGGTTAGTGGCACCACGCGTAGCAGGCTGGTTTTGAACAGGGTTAGTGGCACCACGTGTCGCAAGATGCCCATATGGAACTATGCCTCACTGAACTGGGGGGGCTGGTGCTGTGGCCGCTGGCCGGGATATGGGGTCACTGCCATTCATGACTCAAGACACAGTTCCACATGTGGGACCTACTGGTCCGAAGAGTAGGCCAGGGGCGGCAGTGGAGTATGTCAATGTAAAAGGAATAAAGCGGGCCGGTGTCGTGGCGGCCGTGATGGTCTGAGCTGGCTGCCAAGGACTCGGGCCTCGGGCTTGTGGCTTGCGCCGGCACGTGGTGGGCCCTCCTTGATACATGCCGGTGTCGGAAGGTGATCAGTGTGGCCTGGCTGCGCAGGGGATGGCCTGACGGGTTCGTGGACCATCGTGCCGGGGTCCGGCAGGTGCACGGCATCTCAGGCAAGTCCACTCACGAGGATGACGTCGGCCTCGTGGCGAGGTGGGAGGCGCCGCCCTGGCAGAGACGTGGGTCTTTCCGGAAGTGGACCACGCCCAGGCCTACGTGGTTTTTATTCACACCCCTACGCTGGCGTGGCGTACGCCGGGCCATCCCACTGCGCTGACGCTTAGGGGGGCCGTAACAGGCAACATTTCCGCAAGGTCCCCCACTGGCTGTGGTGACATGGTGGCGTCCACTGTCCACTACACTCCATACTCAAGTGGTGTATGTCGCCATGGATATGGGTGTGTTCTGCAAACTGCGAGGTGTCCAGCACATCTCCGGCACTGTTGGCATTGTGTACTTTCCCAATCATGGTTCTGCTGCATCCTTCACACATGCCTGGTTGCCACCTCTCCCCACATTCGGCTAGTATGTGGCTGAGGTGCCATGCCGTTGCTGGCTCATTTTCAGGGCTTGCCCATGTGGACATTGTAAGTTGTTCTGTCGTGTCTGGTGGGTGGGCATATTGTTGTGCCTGTTGTGTGTGATTTTGTGATGTGTGCATTGCCAGAGTTGTGAGTTGCATGGTTGTGGTGTTGAGGTGTGTGGGGTGTTCATTTGTATATTGCCAAGGGGCTGTACATTTCCCTTGTTGCCATCCTGGGAACGCTGGTTGATGATGGACTGTCGGAGGATGAAGGTATCATGCACACTGGCTGTGTATTTGAAGGCGACATTGTTGGGTGTTCCACGGTGTTCTGTTGTTGCCTGCCCATTCGTGTGGGACGTGTGCTTCCTGTTGCGGTGGTTGTGTGCTGTGTCACCAGGGGGCACAGGTAGTACATGTGTGCTGTGTATTGCCCCAACACGTGCGTGCATCCTGCTATGGCGTATGGTCCTTGCTTGGTCTCCAGCGGATCCTGCGCATTGTGTTGTACGTATGGGGACTGGGGTACCAGGGTGATGGTGATGTCCAGGACAGGTGTGGGGGACTTGGATGTGGCTGGCTGTGAGACTCCTCCGACTCTGGCGGGTGTTGGATGGGGGGTCCCAGGGGCCAACAGGTGCAGCCACGCCATCAACTTTGTGTGGGGTGGGATGTTGGTTTTCCGCTGTGTTGTTGCCGTAGGCCTGTTAGGCGATGATGGTCAGGATGCGTATGTTGGTTGTCCCTTTCAGCCTGTAGTGGAGGGTGACATTGTCAGATGTTGGGTCTATGCGGCTGGTACGTTTCCTGGGGTTCCGCTGTCTTTGTCTGCGCTGCGTCTGTGTTGGTCCAGGGGGGGGTGTTCCGGGTGTGGGATGGGGTCCTGGGGTGGTGGGGGTGGGTGTTGTGGCCCTCTTGTGTGTCCAGGCTGCATGATGAGTGGCTCCATGGCATCTGTTGCCCTTCGGATGTGGCCCTGGGCTGTGCTCCCTTTTGTGGTTCTGGCTGCCGTCCGAGTTTACACCAGGTCAGAGCAGGTGTAGATTTCCTGGTGCTAACGCGCCTTATCGCCTGTTTTGTGTTTTTATCGCGGATGTGGCTGGTTGTTGTGAATGTTGAGGTGTGCTGTTGTCTCGGCTTTTGTCACGGGAACGCCTACTCTGCATCTCATTAGCGATATTTGCGAGGGTCATCTGTGGCGATGTTTTTTGTGGCTGCTATCGCGGGTAAACTGGTGCTGTGGGCTGTTAACACCGGCTTGTGAATGGGGGGGGTAAATTTATCACAACTTTGGCTGCGATAAAGTGCGGTTAATTCGGCGATGGCTCCTTGTGAATATGCCCCTGAGTGTTTCTAGGGCCACATACCATTGTAAAGATTTTTGAAATGTTGGTCTCCAAATCAAGCCCCATCATAAATACCACAAGACTGGAAATCAAATACTTTAGGTCATTAGCCGTCCTGCCGAAAAGCACCACGTCGTTCACATATAATAAAGCGGGCACAGCCTTTTTATCAACACGCAGGACATCCGCCCTGGCAGACACCGTGTCCTATCCAGGCCATTAACATAAAGTAAAAAAAAGAATGAGGGCAAGTACACAACGTTGGCGTACTCCACGATTAACTTTAAAAGATGGAGTACACTGGCCGGCATTCCCAAATCTTACTGAGGTCTTAAGAAGGAAACCAGACCCACAGACACAAGGGTAGCCCATAATGTAGACCTATTGACACAATTGAATGCACTCGATAAATCCATGAATGCAAGATGGATAGGAGTGCTCTTTGCATATTTGTATTTAGCCACAATAAGATGTAAATTAAGGTACTGTTCGATTGTCCCAATGCCCTTCCTGAAACCATATTGCACCTGAGAGAGGATATTACTCTCATTTAGCCAGGAGAGAAGTTGTTCCAATATAAATCTGCCAATTATTTTGGTCATAGATTTAAGAAGGGATATCGGTCAGTAACACCTGGGGGATGGGCATTACCCTTTTTAAAGATGGGTAGAACAAATGACATGTGCCAAGAAGGCGGGGGCCCCACCTGACAACTGAGTTAAAAACACTATTAAGCACAGGAGACAAATACCCAGGATCCACTCTATATAAATCCAGAGGGACCCCGTCCGGTCCCAGAGCCTTCTTGCACGGACTATCATGAATGGCTTTAAGAACTTCTTCCTTAAAAGAAAGACTGTCGCATAAAGAGCAGTCATTCTGTCCTTCTTCTGGGATCACAATATTGGAGGAATTAACAGTAGAAAATGTTCTATCCAAGCCTCGGAGGTAATGTGAACTGTAACTTCATTTGGGGACGGCACAGGGGATAAAGCTACCCGAACCGCCTTCCAGAACACCTTGGAAGCTTTGTTCTGACAAGCAACCACAATGGCCTCCCACTTCTCATCCTTGACGGCCGACTTCCTATTTCTCAATTCAATGCCAAAGCATATGCCTTTCTACTGGCTAAAATTATACTCTGATCTCTAGGGATTTGCTTTAAGGCCCTACACAGGCTATCATTTGCTGCTCTGCAATCTTTGTCGAACCATGATTTATCATGGGGAAGCCCTACACACAGGTCTAGTCAGCATGCCTTTTACACGAAGTTCAGCAAAACAGCTTAGAACCACATCAAGGTCTTGGGCATCCAAAGAGCAAGAATTAACAAAAGCCACACTACTGCTGACAACCTGGTTCATAACTAACTTGATGTCAGCATGGTGCCAAACCAGCCTGTGCCCGGCATTCTTGGTGGTTAACACCTAGCTACACCCTACAATTACATGCTGGTGCTTCGAGGGGACCACAATCTGCAATACTACGGGGTTATGACCACTATACACTAATACGAGCACCTCAGCCCCCATAATTAATGGACACAGGCTCTGACAGGTAAAAACATAATCAATCGTGGTCCCATTTCCCCTCCCAGTGAAAATAGGTTTTGCTGATGTGGTAGAGTCGAAAAACACATTTTTTAGATCAAAGGTCACCAGAAATGACCTGTCATCCATAGTATTAAGATCTGCTTCCATTATAAGAGAATCAAAAATTGATGATGATAAGGAAGGCAAAAGGCCCAACTTGGCATTAAAATCGCCAGCCAAAAGGAGATTAAATGGTCTACAAGCCTGTGACTCCTTCTTGTCTAGAGATCCGATCGGAGAAAACAGTCCCTGGAAATTGGTCTTGGTTGAAAAATTGTTATTATAAAAATTCACCATATAAATCCTGAATTTACTTCCCCAAAGTAGGTCAGAAGGCTGCACCACATCCATTTCTGTTGCAATGGGAAGGATTTTACATCCAATATCAACCTTAAACCATGCCGCCTGTCCCAGATTAGCACAACCCACAGGGGAAGACAGGGCATGGAGTTTGAAGCACGTAAACCCACCAAAAACAACCCATTCACAGCCTAAGTTTCCTACACAAGCACAATTTCATAATCTGTGATAAGATTGCCAGCCCTCAATTTGAAGTTTTGAGGCCAAGCTATTGATATTCCAGCTGAGGAAATTAATGTCCGGATTACTCTCGTTTGTAAGGGCACCAGATACCTCCACCTTTGATACATCGCAGGTCAACATAGGAGATTCTATATCAAGGACTGCATACAATGAGCCTGAAGTTACCATCAATGGGAGAGTGATCAATGCCAGAAGAGCTGTGGATCACATGAGTGTTATACCCGGGAACCACAACATCAGCAACACAAACACTCTCCCTACCGTGATGTCAAGCATTATCTTCCAAGCCTGCGAGGGCCACAAATCTGTTTTGAAGGGGGGGGAAGAAAGTGCTATTGCGGCCTGTTATACAAATGAATAGGGGCTTGGGCCCACTATACCTAGGTGTACCTGGGGCCAAATTCCTATTACAAAAAGCCCAATAGCAAAATCTTAATCAGGCTTGATTTAACCATGCCAGTTGTAGGGGGTTGTGGACGTTAATGATTATTGTGTCCCCAAGAAATTGCTTCCCCAAACGTCCAATGCTCACCACCCGTTGCACAAAGAGAATCTCATTATGGAAATCCCATTGTCCGCTCATGTTATTGTTCAAACAATAAATTACTTTGTTCTTAAGGGCCAATGTTAATTTGGGTGGGTCGACCAACACACTGGGAATGTTGGCTAATACAATTACATAAGGGCATGAGGCTGGGGGATTGTCAATTGCGTTTTCTTTCAACCTGCTTGGCAGTAGAAACCAAAGGGGCCCGAGGACCATCCCTCTGTGATTGCAAATTCTTGGCTGTTCATGTGCTATAGCCAAAGATTGAGTGTTAACATCACCTCTGCCCCTTATATTCTCATTACAAGCAAGTTGTTGCACAGCTTGTGCTGCAAGGATTTTGCAGGAGATTAATACCAGCAGCTGGGAATATCTATGGCTCCGGGGGGCAAACAGGGCCTACCTCCCCAATTTTAGTCAGATTGCTCAAATTGGCGTTGATAGCAGCAAGCTGGTTGTAGACCAGATGCAGTTTCACATCCAACAATTCACTTAAACGCTGAAGACACGTTCACCAGATCATCCAACCTTCATGTCATCGATTTAACCTTAGACTCCGACAGCTTTGATTTTGGGACTTTTTTCTGCGTTTTGCCACTGGCCCGGGTCAGGTAAGCAAACATCACAGTTCCAGCATTTACCTAGACCCCGTCCACTGAACCACCACAGGCAGGGCCCTTATCTCTATCGCTTACCATCACAGATGACTCTAGCAAAGTAACTGGAAGGACCATAGAGGTAGAAGTCTCATCACTACAAGAGGAAAGAAAACGAGTGGCCATGGGCACAAGTAATAATTCGGGATTCTCAGTCCTAAGTGAAAGTCAACTCACTGCCAATTTAATTTCATTAGAGACAAGATTAACCGCCCACATCAAGAAATTGTCAATTGTAGTTTGCAAATGCGGTTGGAGGCCCATAGAGGATCCAGGAGCAACATTTCTCTTACCCATAATACCCTCAGGCGTTCCTCAAAAAGAGGGAGAATCAAAGATTTTTTTTTTTTATCACACACTACCTGAGCAAAGGACAGGCAGATGAATCTTCCAGGCAACAGAGGGCGCGAAACCAAAGAGCCAAGAGAAAGGGCCCAGCCCAGTCTCTATCGGGCTATGGGGGGCTAAGATATGCCGGTCTTGGCCTAGTCTTTCCCCGGGCTTGCTCCCTGGCTGGTCCCATGCCGCAGGAAGTAATGGGTGCTTTTTAGCTTGCCTTGAGTAGCCGTCCCCTCATCTGCCACATGGTGTGGTGGGGGTTGAAGGTCCACCCCAGCAGAGCCTCAGGGAAAGTCTCTGGCATTGCGGGCAAATACAGGCAAGCTACCGGTATAGATTGGCGTCCCACGCCGCAGGAAGTAACGGACTCTTTTCAGCTCGTCTTGAGCAGCCAACCCCTCCTCTGCCACAAGGTGTGCTGGGCAACATAATCCCACCCCAGCAGGGCCTCAGGGAAAGTCTCTGGTAGAGCAAGCAAATGCAGGCAAGCTACCGGTATCGATTTTCAAAATAATGAAGGATCACAATATCGTGATCAGACTATCGTGGGACAAAATATCAAAAAGGTAAGTGCACAGAGGAAGGTATGAATTTAGTATTCTTAACTCCACATCTACATGCCTTGAATATATACACATATATGTGTGTGTGTGTGTGTGTGTGTGTGTGTGTATATATATATATATATATATATATATATATATATATATATATACATACACACATACTGAAAATACCAAATGTGGAAACACTTTATTATTTCTTTACAAAACCAACTTCAACTACTTTAGGTTATTATTTCTGCCCCAGCCAAACTTTCTATAATTAGCGCACCTTCGCACAAACTATTGTGAACTTGTTAGGCAGAAAAAATGAACTGTATCTCGACCCTCAACATAAACAGTGTTCTCATACATGATGTAATTTGAAATGGCATAAGTGTTCTTATAAATGCTGCGATTAAACATGCTATAACTGATGTAATATGAAAAGGTTTAAGCTGTTCATGGGGAAGGCGCAAGTTATAGTTCATTTAGTCTGCCTAGCAAGTTCACAATACTCTGTATGAAGGTGCGCGAGTTATAGAAAGTTTCGGCCGAGGCAGAAATTATAACTTAAAGTTATAACTATAACTTTTTAATTTCTGAGGTTTGTGTTGAAGTTGGTTTGGTTTAGAAATAATAAATTAAGTGTTCCTAACTATAACTAATTCTCAACCTTTGTTTTTTTATTGAATTTGTATATTTTTTTAAATAAAATTTCTTTATAATCATATAAGGTTGTTTATTATGCTATTAATTATTTTAAATGTTTGCTTTGTTTAGATACTGCTGCACTTTGGAGGTAGTTCAAAGTTAATTATGAACGTTGGTGTTTGTTTGCATGTTCGTTTTCCTTTTTAATTGCGGTTTTTCGAAAGTATGTTGCTACGTCCATAACATTTTTAAATGAAATTGACAACAATAATTTATTTTTAATTTAAAATATAGATCAAGGATTTGGTGGCTAGTTTATGTTTTCAATGGTATATCTGTGAGCATTGAAACTCTAGGTTCTGTTTGTGAACCATATAGCTACTGCAATACTATTGAGATACTACTGCAGTAAAACAGCATTTTGTTGCCTTATAACTCTGCCAATTGTAGGAAACAGGAAGCGTATACCCCTTATTCCCATTTCCAATTGATATCTTCAAAGGTGAAGGTTGTCTTCTTTGTAAGAGGGAAACTCTTCTGTTCAGATGCTACTTTTGAGGTTGAAGAAGATCTATAATGGCTGAAGAACATGATCATGTTGTAAGAGGAGGAAGAAGAGATGGCGTGGAGAAAGAAATTGAAGTACTCCATAATCTGCGAATTATTTTCTTTGCCACCTGCAGAGGAAATAGTTAATTCAAAAGTTGTTACATTCAACCTATGTATAAACATGTAATAAAGTTATTTCCCTTCATGATACATTTTAAGTTCATAATAGAGTACTATTATGTGATTTTATGTACTAAACATAGCACAAAGCCAATCCATCGTTTTTTAAATTTGTTTTCGGACATAGCTACTATTTCTGTTACACTGTGTCATCATTTGAAACATTTACAGTTCAACATGATTATATGGTAATAGTCATCATGAAACACTGGGAAAAACAAATTAATTGGATGGTGAAAAAGCCCATAGATGCTGTGCATGTCGAACTGTTCATATATGCCACTAAGCAATGTGATATGTGTGAAAGCATAGAAGACAGCAATACTTGGAGCAGAAATTTACAAATGTCATCACCCATGCCAAGCCACATGACACCTCTCCTAAATTATTAAGGTACAATTCATAAGTAGTGAAGGATTGGTGTCTCACAAAATCCCCAAAGGGGGAAGATCCCTTTTAGGACGAAAACCTAGCGTGTGGATGTGTTGTTGGGGGATTTTGCTCTTTTGCTCTCATTTAAGTTAATGAAGCGCTGGGTCATCTCAAGCTGGTATTAGATGTTTTCACCGCATTTTTGGTCAGTATCTTTACTGACATCAGTTTATAATTGCTAGCGGCATGACTCTTACTTCCGTGTAATAAACCGCGCATTTTCTTCATAGTGATTATACTCGAGCACGTTGGGTCACTTCAAGTTGGTACTAGATGTCTGGTTTTGTTCCTGCTCACCGCGGTTTGGTCGGTATTTTTACTGACATTAGCTTACAATTGCTAGAGGCATGATTCTTGTTTACCCTCTAGTAAGCGTGCTTTTGCCTCACAGTAATTACACTCGATCACGTTATGGTTATTTATAAACCATACGATTTTGGAAACTACTTAAAAAGCTCCCATAGAAGCCATCACTAACAGCGCATTATCCTTCCAAACACTCTTTGGGATTTGGGATAACATAAATTAAGTAATTCCTACAGAGTGCTGATAAAAATCCCTAATGGTCTATGCATACGGTTCTCTGATTCTATATCTATCATTTTATATCTGCCATTCTGTGTGACTAGATTTTTAACCATTCCATCGAGGACAATATTGTGATTAATAGACACCTTGATACCAACTAAGCCACCATGGTCCAGCAGGGTGTTGGGCTCATTTTTCCAACATATTGGAAACTGTAGCCTAGCACACTCATGTATTGGACTGAAGTAGGATCTCGGTTTTTAAAGTTCCCTTACACTGTTTGTCTGAAATTGTTAGTTCACCATCAATACACTTGTTTGCAGACCAGTGCCCACATTTAGAGCCTCAATGTGTGACACATGATCATGTTTCTTACAGAGCGGGGCCCCCTTCCCTGAGCTGTTGCCAGGTTGAGGTGTGGCTACTTATCCAAAATTCTTAGGTAAGTGTATTTATTTAAATACGTTTGAGCACCAAGTTGGGCTTGAAAGGAGTTATTACTAAGCCTTTAAATTAGCACGTATCGTAATGTAAATGAAGGATTGTTTTGTTTGACTTATTGCACTTGTTTTTCTGTCTCACTTTTACAGATAGTTCAAGTAATACTCAACAACAAAATATAGGATTACTGTTTTTGTATCATTTTTTCTTTCACTTTGCACTAGCAGCAGCTTCAATGTCTTTCTGGTCCTGAAGAAAGCCTGGATACTTGCTTAGATCGCTTAGGCTGAAACATGTCGACCGTTCCTGGTATTTAGCAGTTTAAATCCATACTGCTTATTGCACTGCTTTTTAACCCTACCAGTGCAAGTAAGCTAATAAAGAGTCTTGTTTTTGCCCCTACTAGGTAGTTTTAATCTCACTATTTCAACCCACTTATCCACCTCTTTTGCGCTGCGTCCTCACTACACCAGATACTTGCATATGGGATTTTAGCATCCTTAATAGGGTAAAATCATCCGAAAAACATCCCAGAGCTCCTGCCTCACAGTGAGGGAGTTGTAGCCCTCATTGGGACTAGGTCTTCCCACTGGGAGGAGAAACCCATATGATGAAGCATGCCACCTATGGTGGGTGAGGGTTTTCATCCTAAAAGGGATCTTCCCCCTTTGGGATTTTGTGAGACACCAATCCTTCACTACTTAGACTGTCTTCGTGCTAGCATAGTTGTTGTGTTATAATTGTATAAATAAAAATAAAAAATACATTTAAAAAAGGGGATATTCTCCTCGCAGGTCTTTAAACTATCTCCCTTGGACCCTCTCCTCCCGTTTCTTGTGTTACAATTCATAAGTACCATTTTAGCGTTATAACAATGGCAATATCATTAATTGGAAATTTTGATGTAAAATAAGAAGGTAACTGTCTTGTAAATTTTCAGGAAGTCTGTACTTAAAAGTAAGACTAGTATCATTAATTATGTTTGATCCAACCTGTGTTATTCTTTTAGTAGACTGTATAGTGTCCTGATGCTGCAGTCTCTCCATGATGGAAAATTATGGCATTAGTAGTATAAGTGCGTCCTGAAATAAAAGTTTACGAAGCAGTAAAGTTAGAAATAGAAGTATTTATTTTTCTATCATTGACAGTACATCTTGGAATCATCAAAATTACATATTTAGTTACCAGTGCTAAATTAACTGTGGGACATGTTCTGATTAGGGGTGGGCGGAACCCGTGGAGTTTGTCTGCGGAGTTACCTTAAAACTCAGGAAGATTCTGCGGAGTTCTGCTAGTGGCGCAATTCTGGTCCGTCTTGCTGCTCGCACTGATTTTCAGTGCTGAGAGCTTGTCCTGCGCTGTAAAAGTGCAAACATCACCACGAAGTACACCAGAGGGCACTGCTTCTTTCTGCCACTCAAGTATATTTTCTACTCGAGCAGCAGCTTATGCAATGCAAGCAGCAACTTTTTTCAACGCGAGTGGTAGCGACTTGCGGCAACCACCCGCGTTGAGAAATCTCGCCGGGAGGCGATCTAGCGCTTGTTTTTTCTCGCTCTCCAACTTAACGTTGGCGAGCCACGCGTGAGAAAATCTCCATCACTTGGCTGTTGGTGGAGATTTTGCTGAACTCCGCACTCTGAGCGGAGCCGACAAAACTCCACGAACTCTACATGCAGTGCGGAGTTTAACTCCCACCCCTAGTTCTGATTTACAGTTAGGACATAAGTTATTTTGCACAGTTTTGGATATTAAATTCTTAAATGGATAGATATACAAATCTTTCAATGTTTGTAAGAGTGGAGCTTCAATGTAGACAATTGACGCATTCATGTTCACAAGAGTAGCTTATACCGAACAGGTCAACACTCGGGTGAGTTTCGGTAGCTAATATTACTACAACAGCCATACAAAATTCTTGAGCATCATGTTGTTCATTGATAGAAAATTGAATCAAACATCTACACATATCTAACATATCTCTTATGGCGCTTGTAGAGTGGCATATGTGGTTCTGTGACAAAATCTGTTCATGAACAGGTATCAAGGTTTTGCAGAAGCGTTGATCTACATGCTTGTGGATTATTTCTTTGACAGACAGTATGCAAAAAAGATTAACAGTTTCATTGCTGTAGCTATTTATACCATTCTGATTTTGAAACTGATGTCCTATCATTTCTGCGTGTTTGTTTTTTTAGGTTCTTCCAATTCTTCTTTGTCATTGTAGTTTGTTTCAGTTTTTCTTTTAAAAGACACTTTAGGTTTTGACAAAGTGGGATATTGGCCAAGATAAGGAGCGTATCTGTTTTGCAAATGATTATATTCTGTTACACAGCTACTATCTGCATTAATTCTTGTCTCATCGAAATCAGTAATATATAGTCCTGTACATTTGTTAACTCGAGAAAGAGCTACATATGCCATACCCTCTTTGAATATTGTTGACCCAATGTTAATGAGTGCACAATCTAAGCTTAGTCCTTGTGATTTGTGTATTGTTACTGCATAAGCCAAATAAAGAGGAAACTGTTCTCTACGAATATATAAATCTTTCAGAAGTACGAATCTTGTTGCACACGGGAGATATGTTTGTGCTGTTTAATGTGGTGAAATCTGACCACAATAAATTCAATGTCTTAAATTTTTTCCTAGCACAACAAAGTCCACAACAAATCTCATGGCTCCATTTATTAGTCCTTGAACTACATGTAAATTTTGTTGTAAAATTGCACAGCAATTTTCACCTAGCTGTAAATCTTTTTCCAATCCCTCTGTACTTGAAACTGATTTTTACATATTTTGTAATTTATTAGCTAAAGTTTTACCTATAGGTATGCTTAGTCTGTGATTCTCCACTTTATCCTTAGTAGGAAGATGTTCCATTGTTTCCTTTTCTGGATTTAGCATTTCGTAGTTTAATTGTGCACATTCTTCTACAGTTGGCCTTAAACAAACAACAGGTTTTGATTTGGAGCACAGGTAATGCATAACTTCAGCAGGTGAATGAAGGTTAGGAAATAATTTTCTTGTATGTTGTTTCTTTAACATAATCTTTGTTTTATTTGTTACAATTTCCAAAATAAAAGAGAGGGGTCCTTCTCTCCAAAGGGACAGAACACCAAAATGACAATATGTCAGAAACAGATTCCCTTTGGGTCTCTTAATGCATACAAATAAATACACACTGCTATCATACCCATCCAAGCCAGTCACCAACAGTGAGGATGGAAACCAAAAAAATAATATAACATTTTTGTTAGTATTCAAAAGGATCCTAATAGGATTCGAAATATTAAAAATATATCAGCATTACATGTCAAATATTCATAAAAAGTTAAAAACATATCATAGCAAAAAGATCTGGGAGAATAAAGCAACAGTTAATTTTATCGGAAACACATGAATCTGGCAAACACCCCAAGTAAAAAGATTGATACTGGTCTAGCACTTGATTGAGTTCTATTTTTCTTAGTGGGACCCAATACAACTTGGATGCTTTTAAACACAAAGCAACGCGTTTCGGTGGTCTAGTCTGATTCAGCACCTTCTTCAGGCTTATAGATACAATGCGGTGTCTCCCAACACTTTCATCTAAAAAACATTACATACACAACCGTTAAAATTTATACATGGTTTACACTTTATAAATCAAAAAGTCATATTTCAATTTAGCAAGTATATTAATTCAAAAAAGAAAAGCAAGCAAGCTCTAATAAATTCAATTAAAAAACATTTATATTACAATTTCGGTTCTACCCATGGTGATTCACAAGCTTATATCCAAACACACCCACTCTCATCTAACATACTCAATAAAACATCAACTGTAATTTTATATAGATTTAGGGTGTTACCCACCGAAAAGTTTAATAAACCACCTTTTAAAACGGGGGAATCTGTCTCCTCCCTAGTGATGTGTTGTTCCTCACGTAACCTCCACAGTATTAATGTACTGGAGAAAAGGGAGAACTTATGCTTCTTCCTGAAATAAATGATGATACAAATACTCAATAAAACATCAACTGTAATTTTATATAGATTTGATAAAAATGGGGATACACTCATATAGAATACATTTCCTCATTATTCAAGTATGCGCTTCATTCGCAAATTAATAGACCCAACTGTACCTTTATCAAGTCTTCTTATCTCCACTCCACAATGTTGTGTAACTGAGGGTAAGGAATAACTTTCCCTATTTCCCTAAAAACCGAACAGTGATAAAAAAAAGGGAAAAGACTTATATACTCTACCATGCCTCCTTATTGTAACAGTCACTAATAATGAAAGGTAGTAAAAATAAACAGAAATGCACTCTACCTTTGTGGGGTCCTATATAGGTTAGGCCACTGGAGCTATGGCTCTAAATGCGGTCATATCGTGTATAAAATAGAATATCATCCACAAACGCTATTACACAGTTTTGTATGAAGATGTGGAGATCATTATAATGCAGCCGATGCCTGTATAAAAATATATATAAAGTTCCATGGTGAGTAATAACCACCCACACTACAATGGAAACATAGATCTCATTGCACATAGGGAATGTATTTGTAAATTATTCCTGCGGTCATAAACTCCACTTCTATGTAAGGCGTTAAACATTCTGCCTCCAAACAATGCATTAAAAACTAAAAATAAAATTCAATATATAAAAGAATGGCAGCGATACCTTCCAATGTTATCCAATAATTTGCCTAGTTGGCACAAATCGTGGCGTATACATTTTAAACCATTGGCCCCCCAGCATGAAAATAAAATAGAGGAAGGGAGCCCGCTTAGGGCATGAGAAGGTTCACCCTATCAACAAAGGCATCCCACTACCCACTGTAAATCGGGATAAAACAGCCTCCTGGTGTGTTACAAAGAATTACAATAATCACACCAAACGCCGTGATGCATATTAAACCATTGGTACCCCAAATTCTATCAACAAAAGCATCCCCGGTACTACCCACTATTAACCAAGATTAAACAGCCTCATGGCATGTTACAAAAAATTACAATAATCACACCAAACGCCGTAATGCATATTAAACCGATAGTACCCCAGCATGAAGTTTACTAAGGGCAGGGGGCCCGTTTGGAACTCGAAAAAGTGCCCCCTGCCACAAAAAGCTTCCCTAGTACTCCCCGCTGCTTACCGGACTGAAAAGCCTCCTGGCGTGCTCCAATGAATTCCAATAATCGCAACGAATGCCACAATACCAGTAAATCGGCTTTAAGTACACACGCCCTCAAGGCATGAAGATAGAGGGAGGACTCAGTGATCTCGGGATGACCGCCATCTTGGAAAGGACTCCGGACTAAAATTACGATCGTCTATAGATACACGGTGCAACCATGCAATTATCTGTTGCACCCTCATATTCCAATTTTTCTATAGCTTCCCTTTCAATGATGATTATCTCCTGGGCTGTCTCTATAATGAGAAGCATCCAGTCACGGCTGCAACGGTTTGATATTTGAGTCCATATCTCAAGAATTGTTTTGTTTTCAGTAAACAAACCGGGTTCATTCCGTATTTGTAACCCAATGGGTATAACCCCTGATTTAACATATTCAATTAAAAGGGAAGCTATAGAAAAATTGGAATAGGAAGTCAAAGATAAAACAGTTCTTGATGATGCCAAACTTAAGCTTGAAGAGATTAATAAGGACGTAGATGGGTATAGAGACTACCTAACAAATAAGAAGACAAATAAACTTAGAAAGGACATTAATAGGTTTAGTCAGGAACTTGCCTATCCGTACCTTAAAGATAATTATTATGAGCAGAAAAATGACCAAGGCTGGGATAGAAATTCATACAGGAGACCTAGATACACACGGGGAGGGAGAAAGCAAGTAACATTCTCCGAGACCTCGGGGTCCAGTAGTGAAGAAGAATACACTCACAGAGAAGAGAATGGCAGAGGACCAAATGAAGAACAGGGTTTTTTTTAGAACAAAGGAACAGAAGGGGCAGATAAAATGGGAATCAAATGAGGGGCCAGCCGGCTCGCAGTCAACCTGCGCAGGAATATATACGGACCAGGAGCCAGAGATATTGGCGGTAGACAAGATACCTATTATTAATTTATCTAGCAGGTCCCTAAGCAAAAGTGAAGTGGAGGTGCTTGGTAGAGGGTTTAGTTTTGTTCCTACAGCGAAAGTAAATAGATTCCAACTAGAAAGGGACCTAAGATCTTTTTTTAGAAAGATTAGACTCAAAAGATTTTTTGAGGATAGACCATCGAGGGAATCTAATAACATTACTGGTCTTAAACCCAAGTCGATATTCACTCCCTCCTTAGCACAAGTGGGAAGGAATATAGAGACCTTCGAAAGAGTAGTCGAAATAGATATTCAAGACATAATCAAAAAGGAATTCCCCCAAATACACAATTTAGACAGTGCCCATAGAATAGCCATTAGCACCCGTAAGGAAGATCTTTCAATAACGATTAAACCCGCCAATAAAGGCGGGGGTGTGGTGGTGTTTGACACTGAGGATTATGAACCAATAACAGTCAAAAAAAAAACCTGTCTTGCAATAATATAGAAATTGTCCGTCAGGATCACAGTAAAGTAATAATCTCGCTAAACCAACGACAACCCAGTTCCCTGAACAAACTAGAGGAAATTAATTAGTCAAAAAAATATAAATCTTATTTTATTTATATAATAGTCTTTGATATTCACAGTATTTATATCAAGGTTAGAACCAAAATGACATAAGACATAATTTTATAAATGCAGAAATAAAACAAATAAGTCAGGTCCCACATTCACACACTACAGACATTCACAAATGCACACATACTCAAACAATCTCACCACTCAAAAGAAATTTATCACATAAAAAGATAATCCAAAATACAACATATTCAAAACAATATCTATCGTCGTCCTCTCCTTGAAAGGTAGTAACAAATTCTGGGGGCACGAAGTTGTCCAACGCCAACGCGCGTTTGGTGTCTTAACCCAATGCGGGTCACACCTTCATCAGGGCGAGCAAATCAAAAGTGGGACCCAACAACAGAACCACCTTGATGTAGAGTGTCTAGGTAAATAGCCTTGGAAAATAGCCTTGAGTAGAAAAGATTAGGTTGAGACCAGCTCAATCCGAAAAATCCGTATGGAAAACGGCATACCATAAACATAAAGACTTCTTAAACTCCGAAATCGGAGTCAGTTTTAGTATTGCGTGGCAAAAATGATCCGAATTCCGAGAGTGGGGGCGTTCATACGCGCATAAATAGTCAGATGAAGCCAGTCTTCGGGAGCTTTCTGCCCTGCCAGACGTTGGAGGACGCCGTGCACTGAAATTCGCCATTTATACTATGTGATGAGGAACATCTGACTATTTATGCGCGTATGAACGCCCCCACTCTCGGAATTCGGATCATTTTTGCCACGCAATACTAAAACTGACTCCGATTTCGGAGTTTAAGAAGTCTTTATGTTTATGGTATGCCGTTTTCCATACGGATTTTTCGGATTGAGCTGGTCTCAACCTAATCTTTTCTACTCAAGGCTATTTTCCAAGGCTATTTACCTAGACACTCTACATCAAGGTGGTTCTGTTGTTGGGTCCCACTTTTGATTTGCTCGCCTGATGAAGGTGTGACCCGCATTGGGTTAAGACACCGAAGCGCGCGTTGGCGCTGGACAACTTCGTGCCCCCAGAATTTGTTACTACCTTTCAAGGAGAGGACGACGATAGATATTGTTTTGAATATGTTGTATTTTGGATTATCTTTTTATGTGATAAATTTCTTTTGAGTGGTGAGATTGTTTGAGTATGTGTGCATTTGTGAATGTCTGTAGTGTGTGAATGTGGGACCTGACTTATTTGTTTTATTTCTGCATTTATAAAATTATGTCTTATGTCATTTTGGTTCTAACCTTGATATAAATACTGTGAATATCAAAGACTATTATATAAATAAAATAAGATTTATATTTTTTGACTAATTAATTTCCTCTAGTTTGTTCAGGGGAACTGGGTTGTCGTTGGTTTAGCGAGATTATTACTTTACTGTGATCCTGACGGACAATTTCTATATTATTGCAAGACAGGTTGGTTTTTTTGACTGTTATTGGTTCTTGTACCCCTGTCCGACCTGTCTGTTATCCTTTTTCAGGGGCCCCCTTGTTTTAGCGGTTACTGAGGATTATGAAGATAGGATGTTTAAACTTTTAAATGTTCAAGCACACTATGAGAAGGTTCAGGATAAGGAGCTTTCAACTTTGGCTAGAAATTGTAATGACCTTCTAAAGGAGGCTAGAGACCAGGATTCAGGGCCGGCGCTAGGCATGGGCAGCGTGGGCAGCTGCCCAGGGCCCCGCGCCGGCTCGCAGCCAGGGGGCCTCGCGCTTTCAAAAACTTCAGAGTTTGGAGGCCCAGGGGGCCCAGGAGGCCCAGGGGATTTTGATCAATTTCGGCCGGCTGGTCCGTCTCTCTTGGCCTAATCGCTGCATCTGCATGAGGATAGCAGCGATTAGACCGGTAATTAAAGAGCCCTTGCTTGTGAAGTGCGCCCTGCCCCTGTTTGAATAAAAAGCAGGATAACCTGCAGGGCGCAGAACAAAAGATAGAATGACGGCGCCTCACAATGAAAACCGCTCAGCTCACCCAGGATGAGGTAAAGGAGCACAGAGGTGAATGAAAGGGGTACGAAAAACGGAATAAAGTGAGAGGGGGCGGGGCAGCAGATAGGTGTGAGTACAGCAGCCAGACAAGTGGTGCACGAAGAGGAGCACAATCAGAATGTAAAAGTGGCTGGACTAGGGCTTAAAGGGTGCTGGGTCCCTCGAGTCTTTACCTGGTGGTAAATTAAAACGCAGATTGAAACAGGCCCCTATCGGACCCTATATTCATGTCCTTTACTTTACCTGCAAAAAACAATGATCCAGTGTGTGCACAATAATTGTATAACACAGTGGCCGGGTTGGACTGGCCAATAGGGCAATCAGGCAGTGTGTGATGGTCTAATCTGTCAGGTTAGTATGTAGGCCGTTTTTGGGCTGTTTGTTGGCCTGCTTTATGGTCAGGTGAGCAAATTTTTACTGTTGATTTTCATGATATTAAAACAAACATTGCCTGCAGCAAAATCAAATCTATGCAGTCTCCCATACCTTACAAAAATGTAAACAGCATGTCTTTACAAGTTAAAAACTGCCCTAATTTTGAAACATGGGACACTTTTCTAGCTAACTAATTCACTAATGGGGGCCACTTTTATTTTGGTGCCGGGGCCTATTTCCTGACCCAGTCTCACACTGCATGATAGGGTAATCCATGGCAGCGATTTTGTTCCTGTTTATATTTCACATGCTTTACTTAATCTTGCATTCCCCAAGAGTGTTAGCTATGTCCAGGATGTGTGTTTCTGTATTTCATTTCACAGCATATTACTCTTGTATGGGGCACACATCGTTGTGAGTCGCCTCCAGGTGTTTATAACAGGCTACAGTTGAGTGCTTTGGAGTTGAGGCTGAAGGCAGTACAACTTTCACACTGTGCCTGTCTGTGGGTCAAAAAGGTGTCCAGAATACATGGTCATTCAATACATGGCCTCTCTGCAGAGCACACAGAGCAACGGTCCCGTATTCCAGTTGCAGTTGATATTCTGTGCCAATGTGTGTGAAGGAGGTACTCATTGGTCAAAACAGTGACAGGGTGAACGTAAAATAATTTATTGTTGTTACTCATTTATCTTAAACAGCCATTGACAAAAAACCAATACCCCTGGCTGTTTTTAGATGCAAGTCAGTTGTTGTCTTATATTTCTGGATTCAATCACAGAAAGCTGAGGGAAAGATGAGAAAAGAGTAGAGCATTGAGGGGAAGGTGGATATAAAGGGTCATCATCAACAAGAAATGATAAGATGCTCCAGGAGGATGGAAGGGGAGAGGTGGATGTAAATGAAGCAGAACAAGGAAAGAAGTAATGAGGCTGGGGGAGAGATGAGAGTTGAAGGGGAGTGTATGGATAAGATGTGTGGTTATAAGAGAGACAGACCCAGCAAGGGAACATAAGCAGAGTGGAGAGAGAAGTATTGGTGAGAGATGGATGGAAGAAAGCAGGACCACTGAAAGATGTCAGAGGTTGGGCGGGATGAGACAGGAGGGGACAGGTGGAAGTTAGAAGGGTCAGAAACAGCAAGAGAAATTTGAATCCTAGAAAAAAGAAATCAACTTCCAAATGTCTTTCATAAAACGTACTTTACTCATTACAATGTGCTGGCTTCTGACAACTCTAGGAGTTTGAAGTAACATTTGTGCTGTATCAGATGATTTGTGGCTGACTCTTGATCGTAGAGGTCACTTCCTGTCAGGTTAAATCTTATGCAAATTATAGGGGCCTCGCATGTTCCTATTCTGCCCGGGGCCCCACAAATCCTAGGACCGGCCCTGCCAGGATTGGATTTGGGAGGAGGAATTTAGATTCCTCTGCAACAAAGACCCGAAAATTCCAGCGATGTATGGCTTGCCGAAAGTTCATAAAGATAGTAAGGACCCTCCCATGCGACCAATTGTCAGCTGTTTGGGATCGTTGCTAGAACCGTTAAGCAAATATATTGATTTTTTTCTGAAACCCTTGGTGAGCCAGTTAAAATCCTATGCAAGAGATTCCACTCATATTATCAGTTTGGTGGAAAACAAACCCTTTTGTAAGGACACTCAGGGGCCGATTCCGATTCGGGCCGGAAATCTCCCCGACCGAGCCGGACCCGGAGAGATTTCCGACCGAATCGGACCTGTGCAGTCCGACCGAACGAGTACGATGCGCACGTATGCCATCGGACTCGAGTCGGTCGGACTCCCATTGAAGTCAATGGGAGCCTGCCGTACAACGCGTACGCGGGCTCCCATTGACTCAATGGGTGCGATCGCGGACAAGTGCGCCCCTACAGCGTGTACGCGGCGAAGCGATTCGCTCCGTACACGCACAGGTAGGGGGACCCATGGGTCCCCCTGTGTGCGACTCGCGCGGCTACGCGTACAGGAGGTCCGACACGGACCCCCAAAGTACGGCTCCGACAGCTCTTTCGAGCTGGAGTGCGCGGCTCGGTCGGATTGCTCGCGGCGCGCATCGTACTTACCCGGCCGGGAACGTCTCCATTGCGCGGTGCGAGTCGTGTCCGTGCGAGTCGGTCGGTGCGGTTCGACCCGGGATCGAGTCGGTCGGAGCGGTCGGGACGCCCGGACGAGTCGGTCGGCGAATACGCATCGTACTCGCTCGCCCGGACGCGCGTACGGATCGGTCGGGAAATAGGGCTCCGAATCGGATCCGGTTGAGCCGAATCCGATTCGGAGCCCTACCGGCCGAGATCGGAATCTGCCCCTCAATGTCTAGTCACCCTGGACATTGAGGCCCTATACACAAATATACCTCAACAATCCACCATTGAGGTTATACATGAGATCCTTGAGAATATAGACATAGAGGGAGCAAACATGGGCTTTATTATACAGTGTACAAACATGGTGCTGAAGAATAACATCTTCCTTTTTAAAGATCAACTTTTCAGGCAAAAGAAAGGGACCAGCATGGGCGCAACTTGCGCCCCAAGTCTGACATGTTTGTATGTTGGAGAATTTGAGAAACACCACATTTATAATGAACTTGCCCCCTTTTATGAGAATATCTGTGAATGGCATCGTTTCATTGACGATGTTTTTTCCATTTGGGATGGCCCCATGGAACAACTTGAAGAATTTCTTAGTTGGCTTCATCTGGGAGATGACAATCTAAGATTTACTGCCCACTACAGTAAAGACAGTGTAGACTATCTGGATATTACCATCAAAGCCGAGGGTGGTAAACCGGAAGTGGAATTATACACCAAACCCATGGACAAAAACACCTTACTCCATTATTCCAGTTTCCACCCTAGGTCACAGAGGGATAACATACCATTTAGTCAATTTCTCCATCTCCGGAGAAATTGTACAGAGCTGGATGACTTCTACAAACATTCGGAAGTTTTAAAATCTAAACTAAAAGATAGGGGATACCCCAAAATGTTAATATCTCACTCGTTCAAAAGAGCAAGATTCTTTGACCGGGAGGCGATGTTTGAGCGACCCAAAAAGAACTAAAGAGATGTCTAAAGTAGTGTTTGTCAGCCAGTTCTATGGGATTAGCAATAAAATCAAAAACATTATAAATAGACACTGGAACATACTCAATGATGAAGAAAATGTGAGACTAGAGAAACCATTATTTGCATATAAGAGAAACATGAATTTACGTAATCAATTGGTCCATACATATAGGGAGGAGCCAGTTAACAAACAGAGAACGCTTGACAACTCTATAGCGAAGGGTAACACTAGGTGTGGCAATTGCATCATGTGCTCTCAGTGCATAGTGGCGAAAGAACTTACACACAATGGCAGAACCATTGTAGCACATACATTAAACAACTGCCGCAGTAAAAATATAATTTACTTGTTACGATGCCCCTGTGGCTATGCCTATTTGGGGGAGACGGGTAGAGAACTTAGGACACGTTTATTGGAACATAAATCTGCTATTAAAACTAAAAAAATTAACGCCCCCATAGTAGCGCATTTTTTAGAACAAGGACAAAAAGAGACCGACTTTGAGTGGTATATTTTAGAAAAAGTGACCATGAATAGGAGAGTGGGAAATATGGAAGATAAAAGAAAAGCTAGAGAACAATGGTACATTTCCATCCTTAATACCATTACACAAGGATTGAACTCACGAGAGAAATGGGAGAAACTAATAAAATAAACTGAATCTTTCATCTAAGGGACCTGTGTTGAAAGAGATCATTTGTATTGATTGATTAAGATCTTTCCTGAATATCGTTCATTGTGGCTTTGGTGAAAAAATCCAGGTCATTATGGAAGGTTTGTTTAGGAAATTTTGGTTCATTTAAGATGGCCGCCTTGAGATTTAGTTCTGAGTCCGCTCTTAGTGTTCATTAGACACTATAATCAGTTTAGGGAAGTGGGAAGTTAACACAGATTAAAACAACGAATATGTATTAAATTGCCTGGATATTTGGGTTGGTAAAACTTAATTATGGTGAGAGGAGTTTTATATCCCTATTGCTTGGGGAGGAGGGTGCAACAGATAATTGCATGGTTGCACCATGTATCTATAGACGATCGTAATTTTAGTCCGGAGTCCTTTCCAAGATGGCGGTCGTCCCGAGATCATTGAGTCCTCCCTCTATCTTCATGCCTTGAGGGCGTGTGTACTTAAAGCCGATTTACTGGTATTGTGGCATTCGTTGCGATTATTGGAATTCATTGGAGCACGTCAGGAGGCTTTTCAGTCCCTGTAAGCAGCGGGGAGTACTAGGGAGGCTTTTTGTGGCAGGGGGCACTTTTTCGAGTTCCAAATGGGCCCCCTGCCCGTAGTAAACTTCATGCTGGGGTACTATCGGTTTAATATGCATTACGGCGTTTGGTGTGATTATTGTAATTCTTTGTAACACGCCATGAGGCTGTTTAATCTCGGTTAATAGTGGGTAGTACCGGGGATGCTTTTGTTGATAGAATTTGGGGTACCATTGGTTTAATATGCATCACGGCGTTTGGTGTGATTATTGTAATTCTTTGTAACACACCAGGAGGCTGTTTTATCCCGATTTACAGTGGGTAGTGGGATGCCTTTGTTGATAGGGTGAACCTTCTCATGCCCTAAGCGTGCCCCCTTCCTCTATTTTATTTTCATGCTGGGGGACCTATGGTTTAAAATGTATACGCCACGATTTGTGCCAACTAGGCAAATTATTGGATAACATTGGAAGGTATCGCTGCCATTCTTTTATATATTGAATTTTATTTTTAGTTTTTAATGCATTGTTTGGAGGCAGAATGTTTAACGCCTTACATAGAAGTGGAGTTTATGACCGCAGGAATAATTTACAAATACATTCCCTATGTGCAATGAGATCTATGTTTCCATTGCAGTGTGGGTGGTTATTACTCACTATGGAACTTTATATATATTTTTTATACAGGCATCCGCTGCATTATAAGGATCTCCACATATTCATATAAACTGTGTGCTAGCGTTTGTGGATGATATTCTATTTTATTCACGATATGACCGCATTTAGAGCCATAGCTCCAGTGGCCTAATCTATATAGGACCCCACAAAGGTAGAGTGCATTTCTGTTTATTTTTACTACCTTTCATTATTAGTGACTATTACAATAAGGAGGCATGGTAGAGTATATAAGTCTTTTCCCTTTTTTTTTATCACTGTTCGGTTTTTAGGGAAATAGGGAAAGTTATTCCTTACCCTCAGCTACACAACATTGTGAGTGGAGATAAGAAGACTTGATAAAGGTACAGTTGGGTCTATTAATTTGCGAATGAAGCGCATACTTGAATAATGAGGAAATGTATTCTATATGAGTGTATCCCCATTTTTATCAAATCTATATAAAATTACAGTTGATGTTTTATTGAGTGGGTGTGTTTGGATATAAGCTTGTGAATCACCATGGGTAGAACCGAAATTGTAATATAAATGTTTTTAATTGAATTTATTAGAGCTTGCTTGCTTTTCTTTTTGAATTAATATACTTGCTAAATTGAAATATGACTTTTTGATGTATAAAGTGTAAACCATGTATAAATTTTAATGGTTGTGTATGTAATGTTTTTTAGATGAAAGTGTTGGGAGAAACCGCATTGTATCTATAAGCCTGAAGAAGGTGGTGAATCAGACTAGACCACCGAAACGCGTCGCTTTGTGTTTAAAAGCATCCAAGTTGTATTGGGTCCCACTAAGAAAAATAGAACTCAATCAAGTGCTGGACCAGTATCAATCTTTTTACTTGGGGTGTTTGCCAGATTCATGTGTTTCCGATAAAATTAACTGTTGCTTTATTCTCCCAGATCTTTTTGCTATGATATGTTTTTAACTTTTAATGAATATTTGACATGTAATGCTGATATATTTTTAATATTTTGAATCCTATTAGGATCCTTTTGAATACTAATACAAATATTTTATATTATTTTTTTGGTTTCTATCCTCACTGTTGGTGACTGTCTTGGATGGGTATGATAGCGGTGTGTATTTGTATGCATTAAGAGACCCAAAGGGAATCTGTTTCTGACATATTATTATTTGTTACAATGCCAAGGCCTTGAAATATCTTGGCATCTTCCTCATTGTTAGCTTACCTCATATTTTGTGTTCATTCTGTATATGCGAAATGCAGCCAAATGTTGACATTGCCTATACTTTCCAAACAATTCCGAGTTTGCAAATGTTTATTAAAAATCGGTTGACCTTTTACAGGTGTTAGTTGTAATAAGTCTCCAAACACAATCACGTTTGCCTCCAAACAGCACAGCATAAGACATTTTGAGTACGGTCTGCATACGAAGATGAACAACATTAAATTAGAAATCAAAACTTAAAATTTTTAAGGACTCTTCCAAGTTCTTTGCATACAGCAGTATTTAATTTGAAATATTCCAGTTTATTATCATGCTCCAAAAACAGTAACAGTAGACTATCTAAGGTAATTCCTTTGAGTACTGTTAAGCCAGTAGGAGCAGTAACTACACAAGGTAAATTACAGCTAATACTTGATGTACATGCGCAGTAATTACTTTAAATTGAAACCTTTTCCCTCTTGCCACCTGTCCACTGACATATTGTAATGTAGGTTCATAAGTCCTACATTGACCAATTCCATTTCATGTTGAAGTCCATGATCAACCAATTTTTTTATGTATTTGTAAATTTGTATTTGTTTACTATTTAATTGAGATACTGAGTAATTTAAATTATGTACATCCTTTTTGACGTGTACCTCGTCCATGGCAACCATAGCTTCAGTATCAATAATTGGTTGTCCAACTTCAGTAGTCCTGGAAGTAGAAGTATTATTATTAGTTAGACTATTGTGTTAAATTTCTGCATTAATATTGTTCACTTCTTTGACTACTTTTGAACATTTGTAAGTATGTCTGAATTCAGGCAATGCAATGTCATTTTTATAAACATCAAATGCAACTTCATAGCATTGAAAGGGACCTATAAGTTTGTCCTCTTTGTGCCTGGTTTAATTATTTGAAAAAGGGCTAAATTGTAAAAATATTTTTTTTCTCATGTGTCACAACTTAATTTATGATGATTAATATGAGTAGGTTTACTGTGACATTTTAAACAACCATTGGTACCTTCAACTCAAAATTTGCCAGTGTTGATATGATCTGCCACACTGTTTCTATAAGTGTGGAACTGAGCAACTTCACAGAATGATAGTGTTTCTAACAATGGTCTTCTCTTTGGGTAGTGTCTGTCCAACATATCAGTTTTCAAAATGTCTGTGTTTGTGGATCAAAAGGGGCGCATACCCCCTGTAGTTAGTCTGGACCAGGGCAAGGAAGTGTGGGCACCTGTTCACTTCAAAGGCATGACTATAGAAGCTTCTTCCCACTTAAGTGGCACAACTGGGCATACATACTGGACCTCAAACACTAACTCTTCAGTATACTCCACCACGAAGAAGGACTGCTGTGCTGCTGAAAGGACTGCCGCTCTGCTGGACTGCTGCTCTGAAGGACTGCTTCCCTGCTGCGCTGACCTGCTGCCCTCTTGCCTGGGTAAGAAGGACTGGACCTTCTTCTCTCGAACCTAGAACTCCATAGTGACCCCAAGGGCTAGTCAGCTGGCTTTCTGATCTGAAGCTTCAGGGAAAGGCTTCCAAGATCCCTCCTGCTCTACCATAGACTCTGCCATCTGTAAGTATACCTTGCCAAGTGGTGCCACCCCAGTACTGGGCCCTTAGAAGTGGGCTTAAGGTGCTTTGCTCTGTGGCTCTAGTGGAACCAACCCATCTCCTCTACTTTGCGGCACAGCACTGAGCAGAACCGATGCATCACTGCTGCTGCATGGATTGGACCAATTGCAAAAAACCTGCTTTGCCGCTGCAGCCTGCAACCTCCTTTGGAGCCACTACTGCGTGACACATCCGCAGCGTAGGGCCACGCATCTCTTGTTGACAGCAGCCTCAACAGCAACGCCAGAATCAATTTTAAAATTGAATATCTCATGTACCAATCAAAACCTATTGCCACTCTGAGATATATATATATATCTCCTACTGGCGCTTGCCAGTAGGTAGTCATAGTTAGGACGATGTTTCCATAGGAAAAGCGTTTTGTTTTGCCAATAACTTTGGCGCCGCTTTACAAATCTTCTTGAAATTTCCAAAACTTTTCTTTTTTTGGCTCAGCTGCTGTGTTGAAAGTTTCGGGATGATCCGTTAAGCGGGGGCAGAGAAAAAAGGGATATCCCAAAACGCGTTTTCCCCATGCATTTTTCCATAGGGATTTTGAACATGACTACAGCCCGAACCGCTGAACAGAATTACACCAAATTTAGCAGAAAGCTAGATGTTGGCCCAGAAAGGTCCTTTTTGCGATTTGGTGTAAATTCGTTCAGTAGTTTTAGAGATATTTAACTTGAAAAAATATAGATATCTGGGGATACGGATTCTTGCAGTGGACTCTCAGATCCACAATCCTGTGCTGAAATTTGATTGGCTGCCAACACTTCAACCAGGATTGTTAGCAGCCATCTTAGGACTTGACTTGAAGCAGAGTCCCACAAAAAATGTAAAAAATAAAGAAAAGGGGGCAGGCTAGGAATTCCTTTACCCCCCAGATATGGTGGGGTGGTCCCACAGGAACGCGTCCAGGGGTTAAAAGGATTTTTTAAAATAAACTTTTGCGGCAAATTTGTGGGTGGACCTCCGGCAAAATTGAAAGAAAACAAAAAAGATGTGTGTCTTTTATAGGAAGCACCCGGGTTGGCCAAATCCCGGGGGTAGTGTATTTTAATTATGTGGGTGGTGCCCACGCTGCACCCTCGTGCCCTGGGGACCGCCACTTCCCAAGGACAAACAATATTAAAATGATGCGAGGGGCCCGCATGGCACCCCGCAGCCCCGGGGACCACCACATGCCTGGGACTATTTCTAAAATTAGTGCGGGGGAGACCTGTACGACCTTCCCCGCAGCCCACAGGACCACCACCTCCCCGGGGCAAAGAACTATAGAAATACAGGGGGTGCACAGCCCCAGAGACCACCACCTCCCCAGGGCTATGAATTATAGAAGTGAAGGGAAGCCCACGTCGCCCCCACAGCCCCAGGGACCACCATCTCCCTGGGGCAGTTAACATAGAAATGCAGGGGGGCCCACATGGCCCCCGACAACCCCAGGGTCAGCCACCTCCCCAGGGCTCAAATAATATAATGGAGGGGGTCCCCTTTGGGCCCCGTGGGTGGGCAAAGGTTTGACTCTTTTTCTGTGACTTGCTTTTGGGGTCTAGCTTTGCTGCATTGTAATGCCCACCAATCTTTTTCTGTTGGGTTGATGTGTCCTCTTCAGAAGGGTCTTGATGAAGGAGTCTACAGAGGTATATTCTTTAATAGATATTCATCTTAAGATGTTCCTTGTAAGAGGGAACTTCATTCATAGAATGGAGCTTTTATGAAAGTAGCCAATAGAAAAGGGCTCTAGTTGAAGGGATCTGCTGAGGATGGGTTTTGTTAATGGGGTTTTATGAATGAGGTTCTTGTTTAAGAGGTTTTCTAGAAGGAGCTCTTTTGGAGGGAGTTTTCAGAAGAATGCAAGTGTAGCAGTCGGTTTCTGAAGTGAGTTACTTTGGTAGATTTCTTTGCCTCTCTGGAAGAGGTTTTTTTTTGCATTTTTATATAGCTCAAACTTGACCCGAAGGTATCAGAGTGCTTCACATGAGCACCAGTTGCATTACAGATGAACACATTCATTATTAGGTACAGGGAGATTAAGAGATCTGCCCAGAATCACAGTATGTTTGAGCCTCCAGCCAGACTCGAACCTGGTTCCCCAGCTTCAAAGTCGACTGCCCTAGCCGTTAAGCCACACCCTCTCCCTTAGCAGAGGAACTCTCCTGTTGAGGTGAAAAGGCTCTTGGGAATTGCAGGAAGAGTACTTCTGAAAAAGGCTTTAGGTATAGGATCTTTTAAGAGCTTTCGAATGGGAAATATCATCTGCTGAAGGCACTTGGGCACGAGGTGTATTTGAGGGATTTTTATGGAAGGAATAACTGATCTTATGAATTGAAGGGAACTATTTTGACGGTGTGTTCTGAGAATTCATTAAGAACCCCTTCAAGTCTTTCCAAAAGAAGAAGACACGTGTAAGGGCCTTGCAAAGAACGATTAAGGTAAACAGATCAAATGAAACTGGATTCAATGGAAGGATTTGCCGAAGAAGTGGTTTCCAGCAGGATCTTCTGCAGAGGAATGATGTACTGAGGCCATTATTATGATGCTGCATTCGAAGTGGGTCTTTTGAAGAGGTTGCCTATGGAAGGGGCCTTGGAGAGAGGGAATTTGTGGAAGGATTGTTAGGAGATAATTCTTCCGGAATACACCTTATAAAGAGGTGGTTTTGCATGCCGTCTTCTGGATATGTTTTGTGTAGAACTGATCAATGGAAGAGTCTTCTTTTGGAATGGGTTTGTAGAAGATGGTTCTTATGAAAAGGTTTTTTTTGCAAAGAGATCTCATGGGAAGTCTTTTCTGAAGCTGGTTCTTATAGAAGGTGTCTTCAGGGGGGGTTTCTGTTGAAATGTTTTCTTATACATATTATTCTTTGAGTAGCAGTTTCAAAATAGCTACCACAGAAAAGGCCTTTAAAAGAAGATTTTTAATGAAAGGAGTCATCTGAGGAGTGTCTTTATAGAATCACTCTGTAAACAACGCTCTTATGAAAGAGGTCTTCAGAATGGCAACTAGAGACAATTTGATGGAGATAATCAGGAAATATCACTAAAAACGGATTATCCGCAGGAATATCACTTGTTTACGTCCAACCTAGCACCGCACTGCTGTTTCCAATATATGCCCTCCCAGTCAGCCCCTGAGTGCTGCCTCACAGCTTCTCTGTATGTGCAGCACCCAGCCATGTTTTGACTTTTCCCGCCACCCATCCAAACTTTAAGCCTAGCCCCAACTCAGAGCAACAAAGACTGTGCCTACAGTCCACTTCTCTGCACCACATGCAGTCTCTTACACTTAGGCTGGTAAATTTCTGCAGAAAAATAACAGAGAAATGTTGCTGTCCACATCTTTTTTTTTAGAAATTTGCCATGGAGGTGAGACACAGCAGGAGAGGCTAAATGGCAAAATAGAGAAGCCAAGCCAGACGGAGATTACATCCATTAAAGGGGGAAGCACAAAAAAAAGAAATGGGTAGAATTGGCACAGAACAAAAATTAAAGTGCAAAGAAATTAAATATATACAGAAGAAATATTTTCAACAAACAATACAGTGTAAAGAAATGTGAAATAATTTTTGTCGGGAAGAAAACAAAGTAAATCTTGTGGAAGAGGTCTTCTGCCGAGAGCTGTCAGCCTGGCACCTTACTCCTCGGAAGCCTGCAAAATCATATGTACAGTGCCTTAAGGTTCATAGCACAACCCCACTCTCCAAGTCATACATAAACCCTCTGGCCAATGTCATCAACACACACAAAATCAGCATCCTCTCCCAAGCGCAATACATGCAACTCATTCTCCCTCTCGGACAAGACCTACAACACATGAAACAAGTTTACTGGCTGCATGACCAAAGTCGGTAACTGAATGAAAGCGGACTGTCTCTAACTCAACTCCCTCAAGACAGAAGTAGTGATCTTTGGCAAAAACACCTCACCATGGGACTCCAACTGGTGGCCTGCCGAACTCAGACCCACACCCACACCTACTCCCAGAACCCACTGTAGGAATCTCAGAATAATCAACAGCAAACTGGACATGACCACACAAATGAACGCCATAACTGCATCCTACTTCCACACCCTGATGATGCTGAGGACAATCTTCAAATGGTTCCCACGCAACTCTAGAAAAGCTGTCACTCAAGCTCCAGTCACCAGCAAGTTGGACTATAGGAACACTCTCTATGCCAGGATAGCCAAACAGCTCACTATAAGACTACAAACCTTCCAGAACTTGGCATCCAGACTCATCCTTAACCTCCGCCACAGAATTCACATCACAACCACACGTCAGGGAACTACACTGGCTGCTGATACACAAACATGCTTAATTCAGACTCCTCACACACATATTCAAGACACTACACAATGCAGGCTCCACCCACCTGAACAGTTGCATCTCCTTCCATCAACCACCCAGACAACTCCTCTCCGCAGGACTCCCATTTGCACAAAACCAGATCATTAGGATGGGCATTCTTGTACATCGCTCCAAAAGCATGGAAGGACCTCCCACTCCACATCAGAGCCTCCTCCTCTCTTCTTGAATTTCGCATGAAGATGAAGACATGGCTTTTCAATTAACCAGCTTACCATAGGCAGGGCTAGGCACACACACCTGTTCAGGGCCAGAATACCCTTGCAGGTGATAGTGCGCTTTAGAAATACACAAAACATAACAGATCTTGGGGAAGGGATATATCCAGTATGGCACTTGAGGTCGTTTTTTTCTGCATGCGTCTTTATCCGGAAGGATGCAGTTATAATGAATTAGTAGGAATTCAGTCTTGTTGTTGTGGTCTTAGTCTTGATGGTTTCCCTTTAATCCATCCAATTTAAACAGTTGAACATTAACGGATGCCTTGCTCTTCCAAGTCGGGTATTTGTCTGTAAGGCATGTGTTACCAAAAGAATGACTCTGCTGTCAAATGTTCAGCCTGTGACATCTGTGTAACCTGATGGACAGCTATTGTGTGTGAGGTCTGAGTCTGAACATTTTGTGCAACCTGAGATAGATCTGCTCTCCAATGCCAGCACTTTTAAAATCCAGGGAACCTGAGGGATGGCTGTGCTCTGAAGCCTGCCTGTCTGAGATATGTGTACCTTGAAGGATACCCTACTGTCTGGGGTTTGAGGATCTAACCTATTTACAGGATATATATGGCATGCGCTTTAGAAGCTATAACCCAAGAAAACAAGGGCAACCCTGCTGCCTAATGCCCAAGTTCGTAGTATGTAAGCAGCCTTAGGATACCCTCCTGTGTGGGGGCTGACCTGTGACGTCTAGATGGTTAGAAAGATACTCAGCTAAGTCCTGGGCCTGTAATATTTAAGACCTACAGAACAAAGTAATTATCTGTGATATGAAACCGTAGGTTCTAGCTACTAGCAGGAAAGCCCTTTTTCCATTGCACCTTTATTAAGTGATACATATGTTCAAACTCTATAATCCAATATGTACTTAATAGACTTGCATATCTTAAACAATAGTTCTGCTGTCTGTGGAATACCACCAAAATAAAAGCAACCTGAGTGATAGAGCAGTTTACAGCGTTTTCATGTAAATTGGTGAATTAAAGGAATCAGCTGTGCTGTCTACAGTGCCTTTCTTTGAGGTTGGTACAAAGATAGCTGTGCTAGCTATGGTGTCTGCGTGTGAGAACGCTGCATGGATATCAATGGCTTGTTTTTGTGTCCTAAGCCCTGTTTTAGATTTTGGTGGAGATGGGGCTCCGTCTGAACAGCATCGGAGTACCCCTTCCTCAAAAACAAAGTCCTGCCTCCTCAAACCTGGCAGAAACGGACAGTGAAAACTCCAAAATGACTCTTACGCCATAGGACAAATCTCCAATGTCGAGGGTGTCATTGCATTATTTATTATTTTCAAAAAGGAAAGCCTACTTTGGGATTTTCTGTTTGAAAATAAACGTTGAAAGGTTGATGTACTGTTCCATAATGTTGACAGAGCCCTCTGTCAAACTTTCAAAGCATTTACAGCAAGGATGTCCGCTGGGCCGGCGGACATCTCATAATCTGGGCGTTGGGTACTCTCTCAGGGCAACGAACGGAGTACTTTCCTGATGAAGTAAATTTCCGTCAGCCAAACTCTAAATCAAGCCTTCAGTTTCTACATGGATAGTTTGCATTGTTTAAACTGTTAAGAATATAAACGCAATTGCATACATAATTTCTAGATATCTTAGTTTGAATGACAAGTAGTTCTTTGTAGTGTGTGTAATGTGCTTGTGAAATGTTTTCAGTGAGCGAACTCAGTATAGCTAGGTTAGATGGTCTCTTGTTATAATAGGCTTCTTAACCCTATGCTTTAGCAATTGTGTGAAGCTCAGTCTGGTAAATTCCTCAGTCTGGGTATATTTGGTTTGAACAGGTCTAGTTCTTCAAGTTTTTTGGTGACATTTTCTGAAATCGTTCTGGATTTGTATCCTTTAATTTTCATGAATTGGCATCATTGCTGCTTTCGTTTCCTGTTGGTCAGGGTTTGTTTAGTGTAACAATCGGGATCTGCCTCGTTTTATTTGCTATCGCTGTCAATGCCTGGTATTGGCTTGGTTAAATGTGTCTTCGTTTGAGATTGATATGGTTTTGATTGATTTTTGTGTTTGAGACGTGCCTAGTTTTGTTTTATTCTACTGTCTGTTAGTGCTCTGGTTTTGTCTAAAGATTGTGTTAGACACTTGTATTGCTTTGTTTGATTTGGCAGCCTAAAACTTGTTTCGTCTGGTTTGGTGTCATTGTCTGTGATTGTTTGGGGTTCTTTCTATACCATTGTGCCATTGTTGTGGATTCTTAAGATTTTTTTCATTTCACTATTTGTGATTCGACTTGCTTTGATGCATAGTAATATATTGACATAATTTGACAATGGCATAGTGTGCTTTTTTGTTTTTAATAAAATGGGATTAGGGCAGGTTTTAGTTGGGTTTTTAGCTTGTTTAAACATATGGATCTCTGTTGTAATTTAGATCTACTTTCAGACTGAGATTTTGTCTAGTTTCATGGCACTGTTAAATTCGATTTCCTTCATTTGTATAATTGTGACAAACGATGAGTTACTTTCTTAGGCAGAATCTCACTAGAGGTGAAGTTCACTGGTGAGTGTCATATACTAGGTAGTGCTATTACACCTAATTTACACCATGACACGAAGCCTCATTGTTAGACAGGTGTTCTCAGTCTGCCCAACCCCTAGACCTCCATCAGTGAGCCCTTCACATTAGAGTCAGGAAGATACAGCCCACAGCCTCTGTTTATCGAAACATTTACGCTCTCACCATGGCTTTTGGTCTTGTATTCCTCTTCAGCGAGAGTGAAAGAATGCCATCAATATTCTCTTATACTCTTTCCTGAAGTTATGGTTCAGCATGCCATAAATAACTGCGTTCAGGCAGCTGTTGAAGTAGGCCATGAAGTAACTGGCTGTGAAGAGCCACCCTGGGATAGACGTGCCAAGAGCTGGATCTACCGCCACTGACAACCCAATGAAGTTCAGTGGTGCCCAACACACTGCAAAGAGCACAAAGACTACGAACATAGTCAGGAAATTCCGCAGGTCGTGAGGCTTGATCCTCAGACGAGCATCGGGCTTGACCCTCTGTCGCACTCTGATGACCAGCACCCAAATCCTGAGGTAGCAATAGGTAACAATGGAGATTGGAAGGAAGAAGTGGACCACCACCACGGCAATGGTGTAAAGGGAGCTTGCTGACTGGGCGAAAGTACATGAGTACACACGGCGATCATACTGCAGGGAATCCACAAAAAAGTTGGGCACAAGAGCCAAGAAGGTGAGCACCCATACCAGTGCCACATAGAAGAGGGTGTTTGTACTGGTGAAGACCTTGTCATACTTCAGGTTGTGGCAGATGTAGCAGTAGCGGTTGACGGCAATCGCAGTGATGTTAAATATGGAGCTAATGACGCTCAGCCCCATTAGGAAGCCACTGATTTGGCAGTGAAGGTTGCCCATGACCCACCCATCGTGGAAAATTGCAATCAAGACCAGCGGATAGGTGTAGAAGGCCACAACAAGGTCCGCAATGGCGAGGCTCACCACAAATGCATTACCTGCAGAGTAAGGTACACAAAGAACAGCGTGAATGACAGACCACTTTCAATTCAATATAAGTGTAAATTGCAAGGGTAACATTTATCAGCAATGCAATGAAAAGAACAGCGTAATATTGTTCTGTATCTCCTCATTATCCCAACCCTATAATCTCATCCATCTAAATGAGAATAATAGAGGACAAGAGTGCCATTGTTTCTTCCTCCAATCAGCTATCGTCATGCTCTTGATGTCTGAGGACTCCAAACTTGTATTTAGCATTATGCACATTTAATACAATGTAGTTTATTACTATCAGCATAGGAGGCACTGCAGAATACACACTGCATGATATATTATGTAGCATAGCATACCCACACTTATAAGAAGGCACTGCAGGATACACACTGCAGGATAGATAACGCAGCATAGCACACCCACACTTATAACTGTGAACTGGACACATTCAGTAGCATAAGGGATAAATACCAATATAAGATAACACCATGCTATTAAACTTTATTGTAACAATAATCTCTCATATATATATATTCACTGAAAAAAACCATAGGTTTCAGGGACATTATAGTTAGAAATTAGCATTTAAAAAACTTTAGAAATTCACTGAAAAAACCATAGGTTTCAGGCACGTTATAGTTAGTTGGACATTTCACTCGTACAAAACCATAGAAATTCCACCGTTATAGTTAGTTCAGCTAACTATAACTCGCGCCCCCGCAATGCACTGCTGATGACATCACATATTACATCATTCATGACATGGTCAGTGACATCACTGATGACATCACTGATGACATCTCAAATGACATCACTGATGACATTACTGACGACATCATCCACGTGAAAATCTGATGCACCTCGTCACACTCTAATATACCTTTCATACACCCACTGTAAAATGCAGACTACCATTTTCTAGATCATTGACACACCAATACCAGTTACTACATACGCACTCACTGATTGCTAGGTCTACACACATATCTACTCATTCATCCATACAATAACTCATACATGCAGTCACTCATCAATACAACACTATCATATGCACTCATACACCTATACAGACAATCACACACCGCCACTCATCCATGCAGTTACTCACACACCTACTCAGTCATGCTAAGAATCTATCACACTCCCATTTACTCACTTATACAATTATACACACACCACCTCACTTATTCATACAGATACTAACGCATACTTACTGTGTTATATAATCAGTGATACAAGTACACACTGATCTATACAGCCAGTCTCACAATCACTGACTATCATGTAGAGTCTTTTATATACTTCAACTCTCACATACACTGCCTTTTACATATGTAGTTACATGGACATGTACCACTCAGACATTCATTCACTCACCAAGACACCGATACACACACTCACGCACTCATACAGCTGTTTCCACGTGCACTCTTGAACCCATACACCCAGTGAATCAACCACTCACACATCTATGCACAGAGACACACACCTCCCACCCACCCACACACACACTCAATCTCCCCCCAAAATACTCAGACAACCAATCGATAACCTATATAGACACTGATGTAGCTACTCACCAACCCATGCAGCAGCTTACACAACAGACAGACTAATACAGACATTCACACAGTTTAGTCACTAACCCCTGCATTCAGTAAGACACATTTAATCACTCACTTATACAGTCAGTCACTCACCTACTAAATCCTCCATCCAGACACTTATACACCCACTCATTCTTCCATACACCTTGGAATATATATAAAACATATTAAAAAAATTACAGAAACACACAGTCACTGGATGATGTCGTCAGTGATGTCATCAGTGATGTCATTTGAGAAGTAATCAGTGATGTCATCAGTGATGTCACTGACCATGTCATGAATGATGTAATATGTGACGTCATCAGCAGTGCATTGCGGGGGCATGAGTTATAGTTAGCTGAACTAACTATAACGGTGGAATTTCTATGGTTTTGTATGAGTGAAATGTCCAACTAACTATAACGTGCCTGAAACCTATGGTTCTTTCAGTGAATTTCTAAGGTTTTTTAAATGCTAATTTCTAACTATAACGTCCCTGAAACCTATGGTTTTTTCAGTGAATTTCTAAGGTTTTTTAAATGCTAATTTCTAATTATAATGTTCATTAAACCTATGGTTTTTTCAGTGATTTTAAATTATCATTCCATTTTCAACCTAGTGAAAACAGCCGATATCGCCAGTTTTCCAACAATAGCTTCCGCCAAAAAATTCGCCACAAATGAGAGCGACAACTAACGCTAATAATATGCAGAGTAGGCGTTCCCGTGCAAAAATAACACGAAAACTCCACTTCCCGATATTTTGAACGAGCAGCCAAATCTGGGGTGCGATCCAAAAACAGGCGATAAGCTGCGTTAGCAGTAGGAATTTAACAACTCCCTTTTACTGGTGTAAAGCAGGACGACTACCTACAGTGTGAAAGGGAGCCCAGCCCAGAACCACATCTGAAGACCAACACATGTCATAGAGCTACAGACCATGCAGCTCCGACACCCAAGAAGGCCACAACACCCACTGCCATCACCCTCAGGACCTCCCCCCCAGACCACCCCCCTCCCTACTACCACCGAGGCAGCGCAGAACAGGACAGCGGACCTTCCAAAAACGGCATGGTCCCTCAGCCACACAATAGCTGAATCTTGGGAGATGTGGCAACCAAGTATGTGTGAAGGACGCAAGTCACCCATCAATAAAAATGCACACAATACCAAGAGTAGCGGTGATGTGGTGGACAGACCTCACTATGCAGAGCACAAACTTCTCCATGTGGACATATACTGCTGGTGCTTGTAGTGTTGTGGACAATAGACGCAACCATGTTACCTCAGGCAGTGGGGAAGATCTCGGTCATGTAGCTGTGTTGTCCCCCCCTGGAAGCGGAAGCGGAGTGCGCTGGTCCAATGTACGCCACTCCAGCGTAGGAGTATGAATAAATAGGCTGGGGCTCTGGGCGCGGTTCACTTGTGGGAAGGCCAAAGCGTCTGCCACGGCGGCAGCCCTCACCCTCCCATGAGGCCTCCGCCGTGACCGCCGGCCTCCTCGACACAGGCCCCCTGCGAACCCAGCAGCAGAGCACCACAGACTTATGTCTGTACAGACTACTGCCTTCGATCTACACTGCGGACAGCAGGGCTCACAATTCAGATCGAGTCGCGATTGCAGATGACGCAGTCCAGTAGGCAAGAGACATTGATCCCAGTGCGGCCCGCCCGGACCACGCATCATCGCAGACTGCGCACACACTGAGTGCTTCAGGTGCCACTAACTCAGTGCACCACAAGTCAACGCCACGTGGACTTATTAAGACAGAATTCATTAGGCAAAAGACATTGCTACCAGTGCGGCCCGCCCGGACCACGCATCATCGCAGGCTCCACACACGCTGGTTGCTTCAGGTGACACTAACTGTACAGCTCAACTCAACGCCACGTGACTGTGGGCCCTTGCTGACCGCTGCCTCCAGCCTACACTGCGGTCATCAGGGCTCACATTTAAAATTGACTCTTGATTCATTAATTGCAGAGTCAAGTAGGCAACTAAGTATTGCGTCCCTAAAACCTACATAATATCCTTTTAGTATCCTTGCTTCAAGAACTTGTTTTATATCAGTTATAGCTTTAGTACAATGACCAAATTCATCTTGCAAGTCCAAAGGAACACTGAATGGCAGTCTACACTGCGGACAGCAGAGCTCACAATTTGAATTCAGTCTTGATTTATTAATTGCAGACAGAATTGTACTCTATGTCCTCGAATTTTGTCAAGAGGAAGTGACAAAAAGCATTCCTTGATGTCTGTGCTGACTACTGCCTTCGATCTACACTGCGATCAGCAGGGCTCACAATTCAGATCGAGTCACGATTGCAGATGACGAAGTCCAGTAGGCAAGAGACATTGCATCATTGCTGGCTGCACACATGCTGAGCGCCACACCTACCACTAACTCTATGCATCTCAAGTCAACGCCAAGTCAACGCCACGTGGCTGTGGACTCTTCTTGACCACTGCCTCCGGCCTACACTGCGGTCAGCAGGGCTCACAATTCAGATCGAGTCGCGATTGCAGATGACGCAGTCCAGTAGGCAAGAGACATTGCATCATCGCTGGCTGCGCACACGCTGAGCGCCACACCTACCACTAACTGTATGCAGCTCAAGTCAACGCCACGTGGCTGTAGGCCCTTCCTGACCGCTGCCTCCGGCCTACACTGTGCTCAGCAGGGCTCACAATTCAAATTCAGTCTTCATTCATCAATTTCAGAGTCCAGTAGGCAACTAACTATAACGTCCCTGAAACCTACATATTTCGACAGTGTATTCCATAAATGTTTCATCTTTTGTTCCATACACCTACACTGCGGTTAGCAGAGCTCACAATTTAAATTGAGACATGATTTATTTATTGCAGAGAGAATTGTACTGTATGTCCTCGAATTTTGTAAACAGGAAGTGACTAAAAGCATTCTTCGATGTCTGTGCTGACTACTGCCTTAGATCTACACTGCGGATAGCAGGGCTCACAATTCACATCGAGTCGCGATTGCAGATGACTCAGTCCAGTAGGCAACAGACATTGCTCCCAGTGCGGCTCGCCCGCACCACGCATCATCGCTGGCTGCGCACACGCTGAATGCTTCTGATGCCCCTATCTCAGTGCAGTACAACTCATGGACCCTTTATGATACAATGTTTTGTGTATAATTTCACATCTGCTGCCCCTACCTCAGTGTACCACAAGTCATGGACCCTTTACGATACAATCTTGTGTGTATTATTTCACATCTGTTGCCCCTACATTAGTGCAGCACAAATCATTGACCCTCTATGATTGAATCTGTGTGTCTGATCCAATGATTACTGTTGTACTTGTTGCCAGCACCAACCATTCCTGGAGGGCTGGCTTACACTCACACCACACGCATCCAGCACAGATGTCACTGGACATGTGACCCTGGTAATAAAAATGAGTCGAGCGCACGTGCCCGTACCCAGTTCCACTATCTATCTGTGTCCGTGTGTTCATTATGTATGCAAGATGCCGCCCCTGGGCCCTACCACATTACATTGTGCTGTGGACAGCGTATGCAACCATGTTACCTCTGGCAGTGGGGAAAACTTCGGTTATGTAACTTTCTCTCGGTCATTGTACAAGTACGTAAGTAGAGACTGGATCATTAGAGTACTGCAAGGAGAGTGTATAGTGAATTTATAAGTGCTTGGGGATTGGCAGAGTAATTGTATAAGTACATATGTTGGCGCAGCCTAACCCCGAACACAAGCTTGGCTCTAATTGGCTGCCCTCCATGTGCCAAAAACTGAAACTTGAACTTTGCATGGCCCTGTATTGCTACAGCTGCAACACTCCACTGAATGTGCAATAAACATTCATATCCACACAGATGTGTAATGTCCACCATCTTCCATGTGTGGAACTATGGATGAATGTAGGGTCAGTGATTCCCCGTACCTTCCATGTTGGCCATGTTGTGGGACTTGGCTCACAGAGTGACACATTGGCGCTTGCGACGCGGGTGACGTCAGCACTACAACAGGGACACCCGCATCAGTTGATTCCTCATACAGCCCAGGACGGAGCCACGCCCATAGCTCTGGAGTCATTCCTCACAGCCTCACGCAGGACTGGCATACACCAGGCCAGCCCACTCCGCTTACGCTTACAGGGAAGGACAACAACGCTACATGGCCCAGATTTTCATTACAGTGATCTGCTGGTCACACCCTAGTTGTCAGTACGCCACAGCCACTCCCTCACGGCTAGTATACACCCACACCACACCCATCCAGCACAGGCATCACCGGACACATGACCCTCCCAATAAAAAAGACCGGGCGCACGTGCTCGACGCCATTTCAGAGTTGCTCGCACCGGATGCACTGCGGCCGGCACAGGCACACCGGCACGGGACGGTGACTTTCGGTCCACTGAGGTACGGGTACCGTAACTGCTGAGCGGGTGTGCAGCCTGCGGTGATGGCCCGTCCCGGCGGTCTGGACAGCTCAGGTTTTGTGTGCCCTGCTGGATCGCAGTGTAGGCCTGAGCCATCAGACAGCGCAGGCCTACCGCCACGTGGCGTCACCTCGCTGGTCACAGAGTTAGTGGCACCGCAAGGGCTGAGCGGGTGTGCACCCTGCGATGAAAAGCCCTGTGCACTGGTATGTCCTCTGCCATGGCGAAATCAAGACCCAGCACCAAATGTGAGACCTGGTGGCCTGCGGAGCGGGGCTGCATGATATGCAGGGTGCCGTGTCCGCGGGCTCCGGGCTTGGGGCTTGCAGCGGCACGTGGTAGGCCCTCTTTTCTACACGCAGGTTGCGAAAGGTGAGCAGAGAGGCTTGTTAGCGCAGCGGCGGGCAGTCACCTCCGGGCAGTGGGAGTGGATGGAGTGCAGCAGCCTGGGTGCGCAGCGGTGGACAGTCACCTCCGGGGAGTGGGAGTGGATGGGGTGCAGCGGTGAGCAGACACCTCTGGGAAGTGGATGGGGTGCAGCAGCCTGGATGCACAAAGGCGGGACACAGAATTAGGCGTGTGCAGTTGTATGTACTCTGCCATTACTGATTCCATACTACTTTTCAGATGAGTAAGCTTGAGGGCTCCACTATGTCCCGGCACGTGGTTGGAGACACACCAGTGACGGAAAGGTGAGCTATGAGGGTTTTGTCCACAGTGTGGGCACTCACTGTCCCTCTCCATCTCTTCCTTTCTCTCCCTCACACTCTTTCTCTCTCTCTTCCTCTCTCTCTCACTCTATCTCTTCCTCTCTCTCACACTGTTTTTTTCTTTCTCTCTCTCTACCTCTCTCTCTCTTTCTCTCTCTCTCACTCTTCCTCTGTTTCTCTCTTCCTCTTTCTCACACTGTTTCTCTCTTTCTCTCTTTCTTCCTCTCTCTCACTGTTTCTCTCTCTCTTCCTCTCTCTCTCACTCTTTCTCTCTCTCTTTCTCTCTGTCTACCTCTCACTCTTTCTTTCTTTCTCTCTCTCTCTTCCTCTCTCTCACTCTTTCTCTCCTTTGATGGACGCATGATGCACAATCTTATCTTGTTTTTTGTCTAGCAGGCTGTGATTCACAGATTGACGACCCCCCCCCGACACGGACCTCCCGCCACGAGGCGATGACTTCAGTTTCACTGAGTTAGTGCCACCAGAGCTGAGCGCGTGTGCAGCCTGCAATGATGCGTGGCCATCCTGCAATCAACACCCACTTTGAATTGTGAGCTCGGCTTGACCGCGTGTACGCAACGCCTGAGGAGGTTGCTTCGGCACGTGGTGGACCCTCTTAGACACACGCCGGTGGCGGAAGGTGAGCAGAGAGGCTTGTTTCCGCAGCAGCGTGCAGTCACCTCTGGGCGGTGGGAGTGGATAGTGTGCAGCACCCTGGGTGCACAAGAGCGGGCAGACACCTCCGAGCAGTGGGAGTGGATGGGGTGCAGCAGCCACGGTGCACAGGAGCGGGCAGTCACCTCTGGGCAGTGGGACTGGATGGGGTGCACCAGCCTGGGTGCACAGCAGCGGGCAGACACCTCTGGGCAGTGGGAGTGGATGGGGTACAGCAGCCTGGGTGCACAGAGGCGGGCAGACACCTCTGGGCGGCGGGAGTCGATGGGGTGCAGCAGCCTGGGTGCGCAGGGGCGAAACAGAGAATTAGGCTTGTGCAGTTGTATGTACTCTGCCATTACTGATTCTGTACTATGTTTCAGATGACTAAACTTGAAGACTGCACTATGTCCCGGCACGTGGTTGGAGACACACCGGTGGCAGAAAGGTGAGCTGTGAGGATTTTCTCCACAGTGTCAACACTCACTCTCACTCTCCCTCTCCATCTCTTCCTTTCTGTCACTCACACTCTTTCTCTCTCTCTCACTCTCTATCTCTTCCTTTCTCTCTCTCACACTCTTTCTCTCTTTCTTTGTCTCTTCCTCTCTATCTCTCTCATTCTTTCTTTCTCTCTCTCTTCCTCTCTGTCTCACTCTTTCTGTCTCTCTACCTCTCTCTCACACTGTTTCTCTCTTTCTCTCTCTCTTCCATGTATCTCACTCTTTCTCTCTTTCTCGCTCTCTTCCTCTCTCTCTCTCTCACTCTTTCTTTCTCTGTCTTCCTCTCTGTCTCACTCTTTCTTTCTCTCTCTCTTCCTCTCTCTCTCTCACTCTTTCTTTCTCTCTCTCTCTCTCTCTCCTTTCATGGACGCATGACGCACAATCTTATCTTTCTTTTTGTCTTGCAGGATGTGATTCACAAATTGTCGAGGGATGACACGCCATAGATGTACCTACTTTTATTTTGTTGTTTTGTTTAAATAAAATGTTTTATATGTAAATCCATAGATGACTGAGATTCTTATTTGTCCAACCTCACATGCATCTTCTTTACTATAATTGTGCGACATCAGCCAATTTGTTACGTTCCAGATTTGCTAAGGTTGCTGTCACATTTGTTTGTGTGGGGGGGGAGATGAGGGGGGGATGGCGGACAAGGGGCTGGTGGCGGGGAGTGTTGGAGCAGTGTTGGGTGTCCGAGCTGCATGATCTTTGGCTCCATTGCATCTGTTGTCATTCACGTGTGGCTCTGGGCTGGGCTCCCTTTCATATTGCAGGTTGTAGTCCGACTTTACACCAGCTCAGAGCAGGTGTAAACTTTCTGCTACTAACACACCTTATCGCCTGTTTTGTACTCTCTTCGACGATCTTGCTGGTGGTTGAGACACTTGCGAAGTGATGTGTTCACTGCTTCGAATTTTCAAAACCATACAGGGCCATATTCACAACAATGGCGATAACATTATCACCGCTTTAGCGGCAGGAAACTGCCGCTAAAGCGGCGATAATGTTATCACTGGTCTTGAGAATATGGCCCACAGTCTTTTACAGATGACAACTTACACTTTTTCTTTGTGAAAAACTCCTAAACATATATAAAGTACTTGTTTAACAACTAGTTACACATTATGCATATTTTAGAACAAATAAAACACCAGACTTTACTAACACTATGTTCTTTAGAAATAAAAAATACTTTCAAAGTTAAAAATATCGTCTCAAATACTTAACCACTACTACAAAACACATAACACACCTTCTTAATTTCTAATTTACCTTCGTAGTTGGTATGCAGATTTCAAATGTCACAAATGCATGCAATTCTTTTCTTGTCACACAGTACATGTAATGCACCGCTTTCATCAAGAATGGAACCAGTAATGGCACAATTTCCCTGTTGCTCCACACATAAATACATGTAAAGAACAAATCAGAATAGTTCCTTATTTTTTTAGATTGCAAAACCTCTCTTTATTGCTTATTTTTGAACTTTCCATATAAACAGTTTTTTTAAGGACACATACAGGTGAAAAGTTCAAGGTATTGTATCAACACTTTCTAGAACATTCTACGACACGTGCAGGTTAAAAGTTCATCATTTTTTTAAACCTACCGATATTTTTTTTTGCAACATTTTCTCCAACATTTAACGGCACGTGGAGGTCAAAAGTTCACCATTCTTTCAAGTTTGAACTGCACCTTCCAAATACAATTAGCAGGTGTGGTTGAGCTGAGCAAATTTCATCCTATAATATGTACTCCACGTATAAACTGCTTTTTTATTAACCAATCACAAAGATGCTTTTCATCAAAACTAATATACACCCTACTTTTTAGGTCACAATACATTTCATCTCCCAATCGGTTAACGTTTTGTATGTAAAAAAAAAAGTAGTTCCCCATGTTTAAACATATCTCTTATTCTACGAACGGACTGCATGAGTTACAGACATTTATCCATATCTTCTAGCCATACCTTCAAAATGCTAGTGTGCATTGTAGGACATAGCTATGTTTTCTGGTGCAAGAGGTATGCAGAACAGAGACGTATTGACTTAGACCTAGGTTTACAAAATGTGCACATTAAATGGTTTGCACAGAGAGGATTGAAGTGGCACCAATTTCTCCCTTTGGTTAAAACCTGTTTGCATCTCCAACACCCTGATCTCATGATTGTGCACTGTGGTGGTAACGACCTAGGCACATTGACTGGGGTAGGTTTGGAAATGCTTATGAAGGACACCTTTGGACAATTGATGTTACTTTTGCCTCAAACTGTCTTTGTATATTCCAATATATGCCAAAGACAGAAGTGGAAATGGTCAAACCAATTTTGTCATAAGATTGAAAAATCTAGGAAGAATGTCAACAAAGCTGTGTCTGCATACCTCAGAGACCATAGAATGGGGTTGATTTACAACAACAACATACGTTTTGATATGGCTGATATCTACAGAAGTGATGGAGTACACTTCACAGATGAGGGAAACCGAGTTTTCCTGATTAACCTGAAGCTGTGCATTCGCACTTACATGTAGCTCCAAACTAATAAACACAAGGGCTCTTTTTAGAGCCGCCTTATATTCCCAATTTCGGCTCACTGAGTGTCAGCTGCGGTTCGGCTAGCAGAGGGACACCTGCGGGCCGTCGGGCAGGCTCGCAGAGGAAGAGCTGCGGCCCGTGGGCTCAGCTCGCAGAGGGAGACCTACGAGCCGTTGGCTCGCAAAAGCACAGCACCGTACTGGCTCGCAGAGGGAGAGCTGTGGCCTGACTTGCAGAGGGAGACCAACGGGCCAACAGGCCTGCTAGCAGACACACAGCTATCAGTTAACGGGCTGGCTCGCAGAGATACAGCTGCGAGCCCTCCGAGCTGCAACACGATGGGCTAACTCGCAGAGGGAGAGTAACGGGCCAACGGACCTGCTAGCACAGACACAGCTACGAGCTAACGAGGTGGCCCACAGAGGTAGAGCTGCGGGCCCGACGGCTCACAGCTACGAGCTAACGAGGTGGCCCACAGAGGTAGAGCTGCGGGCCCGACGGCTCACAGACACAGAGCTGCGAGCCAACGGACTGGCTTCTAAAGGCATAGCCGCGAGCTGATGATGTGGGGAGAGGGAGCGTAAAAGGAGTATCTCGCACAGACAGACCTGCGGGATATTTTCAGTATTGCCTCGCAGAGGTACAATTACGGATCTGATGCCTTTTAGAGGGAGAGATGCGAGCTAACGGACTGAGTCACAAAATGGCTCGCAGTCGCAGAGCTGCGAGCCGACGGACTGGCTTCTAAAGGCATAGCCGCGAGCTGGTGATGTGGGGAGAGGGACCGTGAAAGGGGTATCTCGCACAGACAGAGCTGCGGTATATTTTTAGTGTTGCCTCGCAGAGGTAGAACTACGGACCTGATGCCTTGTAGAGGGAGAGTTGTGAGCTGACGGACTGAATCACAAAATGGCTGCCAACACTTCCTAGTTTCAACAGTTCGTAGCCAATGAGCCGCAATCTCGTGCTCGTAACGCTTCAACCAATAAGATGTCAGAATTCTTAAATATCGATATCTGGAAAATTTGATATTTCTCTAAAACTACTGAACGGATTGACCCGATTTAAACAAAAGCGTGCTTTCTGGACCAAGACCTTTCTCTGTGCCAAATTTGGCATAATTCCGTTCAGCAGTTTGACCTGTAGCCTTGTCTAAAGTTTCCTATGGAAATTGCATGGAGAAAACATGTTTTGGGACCCCCCTTTTTCTTAGCCCCCTTGACGAATCCCCCAAAACTTTTAGGATAGGAGCTGACCTGAAAAGAGGAACTTTTTGGAAAATTTCGTAAAGATTCGTCAAACGACGCCAAAGTTATAAGCACATCAAAAATACTTTTCCTATGGAAACGTGGTCCTAACTATAACTACCTACTGGCGACTGCCAGTAGGTAATATATATATATATACCTATATATATATATATATATATTATCTACTGGCGGTCGCCAGTAGATAGTTATAGTTAGGACCTATTTGCCATAGGAAATCCGCAACATTCTATTTGAAATAACTTTGGCGCCGGTTGACGAATCTTCGCGAAATTTTCAAAACTCTTGGGGCGCTCCGGTCCGCTCCTATCCTGAAAGTCTCGGGGTGATTCGTCAAGTGGGGGCCAAGAAAAAAGGGGGGTCCCAAAACATGTTTTCCCCATGCAATTTTTCATAGGAACCTTTAGTCGCAGCTACAGCCTGAACTGCTGAACGGAATTACACCAAATTTAGCAAAAAGGTAGCCCTTGGTTCAGAGTCGTGCCTTTTGCTTAAATGGTGTAAATCCGTTCAGTAGTTCCTGAGAAAATCAAAAGTAAAATCACATATATATCTATGGCCGCGTAGGGTCCGCGCACCCTCCCGATCACGAGCTGCATGCTAATTGGCTGTCAAGTGGCTGTCAACACTCCAAATCAGGAAGTGTTGGTAGCCATTTTGTGCCTCGGTAGAACCGAGACACAGAAACAACTCGCAAAACTCAAAAAGGGGGCAGGGTAGAAACACCCTGACCCCCTAGGTCTGCTCAGGGGGTCCCACAAGGACCCCCTGGGCAGAAAAAAGCATTTATTAATTTTTTTAAATCAGCGGGATGCACTTAGGGTGCGCGGATCCTGCCGTGATTACAAAAAAATCGAAGCGCGGTCTGCCGCGCTTCGAGGCTATTTTGCCCCCGGGTGGGCCAAGTCCCGGGGGCATGTGGGGGTGGGTTTATATTTTAGGGGGCCTCTAAGGCCTCCAAGCCCGGGGACCACCACCCCCGGGGCTTCAAATAAATAATGGTGGCGGGGAGCACACGGCCCCCCCGCAGCCCCGGGGACCGCCACCCCCCGGGGCTTATTTTTTTTAAACAAAATTACCTGTGTGGGGGGGCTCCAGCCCCCCCACACGCCCCAGGGACCGCCACCTCCCCGGGGCACTAATAAAAGAAATGTGGGGGTCCGTTTCGGACCCCCGAAGCCCCGGGGACCACCACCTCCCCGGGGCTCAGTAGATGTTGGGAGGGGGACCGCCACCCCCCAGGGCCGGCTCCTGCAGTGTCCCGGGGTGCCTACCCCCGGGACACTGCTGTTTGCAATGGCAGGACGGGAGCCTCGCGGCTCCCGCCCTGTCATTGCAAACTTGCTTTGCTTCATTGAAGCGAGAGCAGAAACCTGCTCTCGCTTCAATGAAGCAAGCAGATTGCTTTTCCATAAAGGGAGCTGCATATCAGCAGCTCCCTTATGGAAAAGCAATGCCGGCTCCCGCAGGACGCGGGAGCCGGTGGGACCGTGCAGGGATTGGGGACCCCCACGGTCCCCAACGAGTGGCCAGGCCCCGGGGATGGGGTCCCCGGGGCCATTAGTGGCTCGGGAGGGGGCCACGCAGCCCCCCCAAAATAAAATTTTTAAAAATCAAAAAAAAACGTCAAGGCCGGCCCCGGGGATGGGGTCCCCGGGGCCTTAAATGGCCTAAGGAGGGGGCCACGCCGCCCCCTCCAAATATTTTTTAATTAAAAAAGAGGGCATGCCCCGGGGATGGGGTCCCGGGCCAATAGAGGCCCAGGGAAGGGGGCCACGCGGCCCCCTTCCCGTTTAAAAAAAAATAAAATCCTCAGGCCCCGGGGGATGGGGTCCCCGGGGCCAAAGTGGCCGAGGGAAGGGGGCCACGCAGCCCCCTCCCATACAAAAAGAAAAAAAAAGACCGGCATCGTGCCGGAGGCCCCGCCCTCCCTGCAGCAGTCTGCAAACGCGCCCCTGGCGCGTTTTAAGAAGGGTAAGTAATTCCCCTTGAATACTGGGGGTCCCTGGGGGCCAACTAGCCCACCAGGAACCTCCAGTATGCGCCAGGGAGCTGCGTTACAGAGAGGTGTACAGAGGCCATGCCCCTTTTTACACCTCTCTGCAACGCACCTCTATGGCACTTTTTGGAGGTACATGGTGGGCTAGTTGGACTCCAGGGACCCTCAGTATTCAAGGGGACTTAATCCCCCAACTTAAAACACGCCACGGGACGTGTTTGCACAGTGGTGAAGGGAGGGGGCGGGGCTTCAGGTGACATGTGTGCAAACAGGCCCCGTGACGCGTTTTAAGATGGGGAATTAAATCCTCTTCAATCCTGAGGGTCCCTAGGGGCCAACTAGCCCACCAGGTACGTCCAGAAAGCACCACAGAGCTGCGTTGCAGAGAGGTGTAAAAAGGGGCGTGGCCTCTGAACACCTCTCTGCAACGCTGCTCCCTGGCGCATACTGGAGGTACAGGGTGGGCTAGTTGGACCCTAGGGACCCTCATGATTCAAGGGGACTTAATCCCCCAACTTAAAACACGCCACGGGGCGCGTTTGCACAGTGGTGAAGGGAGGGGGCGGGGCTTGAGGTGACATGTGTTCAAACAGGCCTTGTGGCGTGTTTTAAGTTGGGGGATTAAGTCCCCTTCAATCCTGAGGGTCCCTGGAGTCCAACTAGCCCACCAGGTACCTTCAGTAAGCACAACAGAGTTGCGTTGCAGAGAGGTGAAAAAAGGTGCGTGGCCTCGGACCGCCTCTCTGCAACTCAGCTCTGTGGTCCTACCTGTAGGTACCTGGGGGGCTAGTTGGGTCCCAGGGACACTCAGGATTCAAGGGGACTTAATCCCGCAACTTAAAATGTGCCACGGGGCGCGTTTGCACACATGTCACCTCAGGCCCCCTCCCTTCACCACTGTGCAAACGCGCCCTGTAGCGCGTTTTAAGAGGTAGTTTTAATCCCCCTGCCCTATTATGTACTAGGGACTTACAGAGGAGGTCATGCTAATCACAGGGGTACCCCAACGCATAGTGTTCCCTAGTGTACGTAGGTGTTTTCACTGTATTCTAAGTGTGTTTTAGCATAGCACTGGCTCTGGTTAGTCAGAGTCAGTTACCACCAGTACACGTCGGAAAAGTTGTGGGCACAGGATGATTTTGGAACAAGGCCTCTTTCTGCTCCTCTGTTGGTTCTTTCTGCACATCTTTTGCTTCTTCCTGCACTTTTCTTCGTCTTTGTGGACTTCTGTTGCTTCTTTCTGCATTTCTTTTTCTTCTTTCTGTGCGTTTTTTCTTCTTTCTTCACATGTCCTACCTCTGTAGGCATAGTTAGAAACTAGCATTTAAAAAACCTTTGAAATTCACTGAAAAAACCATAGGTTTCAGGCTCGTTATAGTTAGAAATTAGCATTTAAAAACCTTTGAAATTCACTGAAAAAACCATAGGTTTCAGGCACGTTACAGTTAGAAATTAGCATTTAAAAACCTTAGAAATTCACTGAAAAAACCATAGGTTTTAGGAAAGTTATAGTTAGTTGGACATTGCACTCGTACAAAACCCATGAAATTCCCCCGTTATAGTTAGTTCAGCTAACTATAACTCGCGCCCCGCAATGCACTGCTGATGACGTCACATATTACATCACTCATGACATGGTCAGTGACATCACTGATGACATCACTGATGACATCTCAAATGACATCACTGATGACATCACTGATGACATCATCCATGTGATAATTTGATGCATCTTCTCACACCCTAATATAACTTTTGATACACCCACTGTAAATTACAGACTGCCATTGTCAAAACCATAGACACTCCAACACCAATAACTATATACACACTCACTGATTCTTAGGTCTACACACACATCCACTCACTCACCTGTACAGTCACTCATACTTACGGTCACTCAGTACAGGACTATCATATGCACTCATACACCTACATAGACACTCACACACCGCCACTCATTGATAGAGGTACTCACACACCTAGTCAGTCATGCAAATAATTAATCACACTGCCATTTACTCACCTATACAGTTTTACACACACCAGCTCACTTACTCATACAAATACTAGCACATTCTTACGCTCTTATACAATCAGTGATACAAGTACACACTCATCCATACAGCCACTCTCACAATCACACACTCTCACTTATAGCCATTTATATACTCCAACACACATATATACTGCCTTTGACATATGTAGTTACTCACACATGTACCACTGAGATATACATTCACTCACTAACACACCCATACACACACTCACCCACCCATACAGTCCATCACAGATGCACTCTTGTAACCATGCACCCAGTGAATCACCCACTCACACATCTATGCACAGAGTCACTCACATCCCACCCACACAAACACTCAGGCACCCATACAGATACTCACACAACCAATCAATAACTCATATAGACACTCATGTAGCTATTCACAAACCCATGCAGCCACTTACACAGCAACAGACAGACGGATACAGACATTCACACAGTTTAGTCACTAACCCATGCATTCAGTAAGATACGTTAAATCACTCACTTATAGAGTCAGTCACGCACCTACTAAATCATCCATCCAGACACTTATACACCCACTCATTCTTCAATACACCTTGGCATATATATTAAACATATTTAAACTTTATAGAAACACACAGTCACTGGATGATGTTATGAGTGATGTCATTTGAGATGTCATCAGTGATGTCATCAGTGATGTCACTGACCATGTCATGAGTGATGTAATATGTGACGTCATCAGCAGTGCATTGTGGGGCGCGAGTTATAGTTAGCTGAACTAACTATAACGGGGAATTTCACGGGTTTTGTACGAGTGCAATGTCCAACTAACTATAACTTTCCCTAAAACCTATGGTTTTTTCAGTGAATTTCTAAGGTTTTTTAAATGCTAATTTCTAACTATAACGTGCCTGAAACCTATGGTTTTTTCAGATCATATGGAGATCTCCGGGTGACTTTAGCAGTGCACCTTCTTGTGCTATACCTCAGTCTATGACCACAGCACAAACAATATCAAGCTCATTTATGCTGTTAATGGTGTCCTGGGGTCTGTTGTTCTGCTAGAGTTCCCTAGGTTTTTACATGTACCACTTAGTGCTTCAATGCTTCTAATAGTGTCCCTTGATCTCATACTTTTAAAATGGGTCTGTGGCCTCTTATGCTGTTAGCAGTGTCCTGGAGGGTCCCCCTGACTCTAGGCAGTCTAATTGTACACTGATCAGGATGTTATCCCAATGTTGCCACCATTCTCTTTCTGTCTTTTGCTAAATCTCTGGCCCACAAGTTACCATTCCCCCTCCCCGATTGCCTGTTGATACCACTTCTGCCTCCCTCTACTCTAAGTGTAATCCATTAAGCTGTTTGTCTAATCTCTGACAGCTCCACAGCCTTTCTGATTTGCAGTAGCTAACTTCCACAGACAACTTCCATCTTGTCTACAGCATCCAGCCAACGTGTTTCGTTCAAAATCAATTGAACTGCGTCAGGGCTTATGTCTATTGTTCTGCATTCATTTTCTTACTCCATGAACTAGTGTCAATAGTTTCCATGTATCATTGGCCATGTATGGCATCCCATCATTCAATCAATTGCAGTGTCCTACACCAAATCTGGCAGGCTCTTAAAACAAATTTCATTAGAAGAGGGGGTACTTGTATCCCCCATTCGATACCCGAGTCAGTATGGAAACACACTGTCCGTGTCCCACCTGAGATGGTATTGCCAGGTATCGAATGGGGGAACTTCAATTGATTTTGAACGAAACACGTTGGCTGGATACTTTGGTTGCTGGACCTTATATTTTAAAGTAATAAATAGACTTGAATATTCGTAGATTTTTCCTTTGAGTGCACCATTCCATTTTGTTTTGAACTTTCAGAAAGTTACAAACGTTTTTAAAAGTACCTCTGAAAAACTAAACAGTCTCAGATTTCCTGGAGTACTAAGGGAAAGCTTCTGTTTTCGATAATTCAGAGGCATTTCTGCATGCACAGGTGTTTGTGCTGAATATGGGAAATTTACATGTTGTTTGTGCAATGACAATTTTTTTATTCTGTAAGGGGAAATATTTTTCGCATGCAAAACCCCTTCACTTTTACTCAGCCAATTTTGAGGGTGTTCTCTTCCCACTCTAGAAAGGGATTAAATCCCAGCTTTGTCAGTAGTAAATTTCCCACTTTTTCTAGGATGGGAAGAGGTCGGAGAGGAGTTTGGAAATAGTCTCAAACGTTTAAGACTATAGTTGTGACCTGCAACAGCCACTCCCAGCACACTCCCCATTTCTAGAGGTAGATTTACTTAGAAGATAAACTTTGTGTGAGTACATCATTGAACAAGTGCAGAAGCAACGTTTGGAATTTCATTTATATTGTGCTTACTACTCATGACGAGGTGTGCTTACAAAATGTAGTTTTCTTCTTGTGAAAAAAGCTATTTGCATTTGTTAGTCAAACATACACATGCAAGTAGCTTTGGGAATCAGGCCTATTGCGATTTCCTTGCAATCACAATTGTCTCCTTTCTCAAAGCAGGTTTTCCGCTGAATGAACTTGTTTTTCATTATTGAGTAATCAATAGAGTAGCCCAGGTATTGTGACTTTATCAAACCGAGCTACTGTAGCCAACATCTACTTTTTCCCTAGAAGTCAATTGCAGTTCCACTTGGTAGTTGGCCACCGATTGGCACGCAGCTCCATGTTGGGAGACATTCAGTAGTTTCGCCCTGGTCGATATTTCTATCCTAGAGTACTGTGTCTGTATCAAATACCCAGTCTCCCATGGGTAAAATCACACTTCCTGTTACAGTAAGAGCATTTTGCTCCACCAGTTAGTGTCATGATCCCATGTGAGTTTTTACCTCTAAAAGAGGAGTATGCCAGAGGATAAATTCTTTGAAAGATGAGATAGGCTCCTGTGGGAGTGTACTGGTCCTTCCACATATAAAGATATGGAAGCGAAGTTTCTGAGCCCATTGCCACTCCTTGGGAGCTCCCTTCAGCTTTCCTCTCTAGCGTACTACTCAGAAGTTCCTATAAGCACTGCTCCCGCAAGTCTTTCTTTCTTATTCACTCAAAGTCCCAGCACATTGCAACTTCGCCCAGTTCTGCAAGCTCCCAGGTGTAGCTTAGCTCTAGAAGAAAATCTATAAAGCAATCTGAATGAATGTGTTCTTTTACTAGAAAGGGCGCTATGCAAGAGTACTACTACCACTGTGACCTACAATGAAGACCTAGCCAGTAATCCCTGAGATAATAGTGCCAGGAATCATTCAATATCCACACTACTGCTAGCTTTTTGGCTGTGCTGCCCTTGGAATACTTAGAAATGAGCCTTTGACTGGAAAAGGGAAGGATGACAGTCATTTGAAAGAGCAAACCAGCTACAGTAGAGGATCTACTCATGATACACCATTCAGAACTTTGCAGAGTTGAATGGAAGGCCTTCCTTACTTTTCTTTATGTGTTGAGTCTACTTATGTGGACTATGTTATTGTTTGATTGTGAATGCAGGTCTTTGCTGTGTTTTGTCTCTCAAGTCTCAATGTAGGCCATATGCTTTCACTGGGGCATTATATTGTTATAAATATTATGTTTTTCCACATTTGGTATCCCACTTCTTGAATTTTGTTATGTAAGTTGTTGAGGTATAAATGTTTAAATATACAATGCACATTTATTCGTGCCATCATTCATTTAACATGATAATGAAGTCTGCCTGAATATATTAATGTTATTTTATATGAATTGAATTCTCCCTTTTTGTGATTGTTTAAATAATTAACAAAGTTTCATAGAAGCTAACAACTTTACTTCTTATTTTAGCTTTCTGCCAATTGTGGTGTATTTCTGTTCATCCATTAATTCTGTATTACCTCTTAAAATTCCTATGGGAATTTGAATGGGGAAAGCGTGTTTTGGGACCTCCTGGTTTTCTTGGCCCCTGGTCTACAGATCACCCAGAAACTTTCCAGGAGGGAGCGGAGGTGTGTGGACGTTTTTGTGACAATGTTCCTGGATATTCATCAAACTACACCAAAGTTATTGGCAAATCAAAAAACAACTTTCCTATGAAACTATGGCCTAACTATAACTACACAGTGGTGACTATACATATATTGAACTATTAATATATTATTTTATTATTTTAAAAATAGTAAACTTAATTTGAAAATTATATTGAAATTTTAACTGCTGTTAATTTTTTTTTTAATGATTTCAATTAGTTCAATACATAACTTTCAAAAACTTAACTAATTCCATGTATTGTGCATTCCTGCTTCCTTAACTCTTCCCAAAGTCAACCTCCTCCAGCACCTCCATGATCAAATCAAAAGCAAACCCCTTTTTGGTACATATGTTTTTTTTCCTATTTGGTGGGACTGGCTCCTTCTAATCAGTAAGATCACTGCCCTTCAGAGGAGTAAGGAGACAGACAGGTCCCTTGATGAATAACTGTCACAACAGTAGGGAAGTGACAGGCAAGAAGACCTTTGTTTAGGCAGCACTTTGGTCAGAGTCAAATTTCCTTTGACAGATAGGGGAGAGGATGTAGCCTTACAGCTAGAGCGGTCGACCTCGAAGCTGGGGAACTGGGTTCGAGTCTCGGCAACGATGCTCAACATCCTGTGAATCTGGGTAAATCACTTAATCTCCCCGCGCCTAACAAAAATGAATGTGTCCTTCTGTAACGAAACTGGTGCTCATGTAAAGCGCTCTGATACCCGATGTCTCGGGTCTAGTTTGCGCTATATAAAACTCTTAAAAAAAAAAAAGTGCCAAACAAGAGGGACCTGCAACGCAGGATGGGGAGACCGTTTGGTCAGTGGGAGTGGAAGAGAAGTGGTGTGAAAGAAACCTATTCATTTGTGAACCAATGACGTCTTAGTGGCAGGAAAGAGATTAAAACCAATTTGAAAAAGCTAATTTCTGAAATGACAAATATAATAACAAACTTATCTAAGTCACCCTTGTAGCATGTAAAATAAAAATCCATATTCAGCAATGAATATTTTAACTTCTTCAATTAGTTTTATGCTTCCATAATGTATTTTCCAGCTTTCACCTAACCTGAGTTAGAGAGAAATAGGTTTGTGAACACTGCACAAGTTTAACAGTATTCAAGCTGACTATTGCCTAACTTGTAACATAGAACTTAGCTTGTTAGAGTTTATTAAATTAAGGATGTGCCACAACTTAAATTTAGGTTAAATCCCTATGCAGCTTGGCCCAACTTTCACAAGGCACAGTTATAGCTAACATATTTTTATAGATTTAAAGTCAACATTCCAACTGCAGAACAGATTCAGTTGTTTTCATTTCTGCCCTCAGGCCTGGCTTGCAGTGTTACATGACTGCTTCTTAGCTCATGCTATAAGTTTGCTCCAGATGTGAGTGTTTAGAGCTTTTGCTGCAGGCTCACATTTGGGGCTTTACAGTTAAATGGCTTATGGAGTTTATACACACTATATTGACTAATAGAAGTATCAAATACGCCATTTAAATTGACAAAATTGTTCTCAGGCTTTAGGAATAGGCATGTGTAGTTATGGCCTGTTTTGCAGGCCCAAACTGTCTAGAGCTCAGAAATACTGCCTGTCCAGATCCACAAAATGAAAAAATAATGCAAGGTAAGACCTACTAAGCAGGTAGATTTCCTTACTTGAAGCACATACAAATAATGCAGATTCACATTTGTTTTCGTGGTCATTCTGTGGTTTTCTAAAGCTGCGATGTAGGCACATTAAATGCTGAGGGCTGTGGGTGGCATGCGTTATTTCACAGGGGGTTAAATGGAATAGATGTAGTCTTTACATTAGATAGTTCTGAACTTGCCGCTGTGCTTAAAATCAAGCTTCTCCACTTTATAAAATTGTTTGATGCTTCTCAGTCGACTTTGTCCCTGTACCTAATACCTTAAGACAATTCTCTCTGCTGTATGCAGTGTGTGCTATAAAACAAAATGCCTGCTGTTATACTTGGCTAATGCAAAGCTCCTGACTCCCTATGATGTGAGGGCATCTCCTTGACTTATAATGGGCCCATATGAAACATCTTCTGCAGCGCGAGTTTTTCATTGACTTTACAAGACTATGGTGATAGAACTGTTTCTTGGCAGTTAGACATACTTAATGTAACTTCAGTGGTCCTGCTTCTTACTGGCACATACTCAATCCTGTAAACTAATCTTGCTGTGGAATGTGGCGAAATGGAGACCCCCCGCCCCCCCCTCCCCTAAAAAATATCTTCAGGGCAACTATAAATATGCCACTGGCTCCAAAAACACATCCTCTGTTAAGTGAGTTTCTGTTACGTTTTCGGGCACTCCGTTTTAATGACAGTAGGGCTCTCTACTTCTGTCAAGGCTGGGACCCTCACTGTGAATGACAATGGGGTTATGCTCTGCTGCCTGTGTCTGGGCCATCGGTTTTAATGATAAAAGTGGTCTCTTCTGCTGTCAAAGTTTGCAACCTCGGTTTCAATTGTAATCTCCTACAAATTACTTAATGGGCCAGCATAGTTCTTTCACCTGTGGTTTGAGGGAGTTTGAATTGCGTATTCATGTTACTCTAAGGCTGACCTTCTCATATACTGTCTTGCGTGTCTGGGTGTGGCTCCCCCATTCGTGCCTCACCCAACCCTGATGCCCAAAGTCCTATTAAGTGGGCAGGACGTGTTGCAGGATACCAGCAGAAGGAGAGAGAGACAGAGAGACACCGGCAGGTCACGCGTGGCACGCTTGCACTTACCTTACGACGGCCAACCCACCAGTGTTGCCGTGCAACCGGTTTGTGGAGGGCTGCACATGAAGGATGCTATTGGCGTCTCCATTTCCCCAAGCTTTCCTCTTTTTTCCCGAGTTCCCTGGTGAGGAACTCTGGGCTTATCTTTAGCCTTATCCAAAATGGCCGACACTGAGTAGACACCCAAAGCACCTTTCCCAAACCAAGATGGATTCCTATGACTATCCTGTTTTTAGGCCTACAAAAGGAAGAAAGTCCAGTTCATTCCTTGTGTCACAATGCTTTGAGCTACTAGCCCTCATGTTCATTGCAACTGACCCTCCTGGTTGTTTCCACTGATAGTTAAGTCAGTCTTTCCTGAATTCCTGCATTTCTGTCACTCAAGTATTTTCTTCTGCGTCATTTCTCCTAAATCCCAGCCTTGAATTCTCATTCTGGAATTTCACTGCCACTTTGGAGGTTTTTTGACCTCTGGCTCTTTCCTCCGTTGGGATTCCTTCTGGAGGGCACTTTTCTACTTAGATGTACTTGCATGAGCAGCAACATGGCTACTAGAAGAGGTCGCCGTCACCTCTGGCATGCCAATACAGTCAAGACCTGGAATTGTCCATCAATCCTCGGCCAGAAATCCTTGACTAGACATCTGTATCCTGGCACTGGGGACCCAATGTCAGATGATATTGTGCTTTCTAAGTGTTTTTCTTTGAGTGAAAGAGTCGAGAATCACATGCCAGGTCCTCAGTTTTAATGATAATGGGTTCTTGCCTAGTATCAGAAAGAGTTTAGGTCATTTTGATTATAGTGAAATTTGGCTACTAGCAGCAGGACTGAAGTTCAGCCTTGCTGCACTTTATCAGACCTTTAATGCTAAAGACTGAGTTCTAGCCTGCTGCTAGTATTTGAACTGCAAGGGCTATGAGAGTGAGTTACACTAGAAGAAAAAAAGAACAAAATCAGTGAATGCTTAGGAGAATAACTCTTTTTCCAATATATTAACATAATTAGGACTCTTGCTGATCTTACTATCACGAATAAAAGGAATATCTTCATAGACGTGATTCAATACATTCCAATTTGTATGTAGGGCGTAAATCCACCTGTCTATCCCCACCTTGCTCTTCTGCTCCTCACCAGCCTGGGATTTGCGCTATATGATGCCATAAACATCCCCCAATCCAAGACATACTACACAACCACCTAATCAGTAGGCAAACGACATGTACCCCACACCATTCTGATATGCCACAACTCATCCAACTGCACAACATGATTAAAATTGCACTTATAATTGGTCTTTCTCAGACAGAACGCCCTACACAGGCTACTGGACACTCTCTCAGGCACAACACCCAACCATGTAGGTGGGAAAGCACAAACAATCTTAATAGCACTGCCTTTCCATTCCACCACACAACAACACAGATCTTAGAATCATCCAGATAAAGGCAGCTTAAAAGATACTGCACCTTCAGGCTCACAACATTGCATCATGGCTGACAACGCTCTCTAGAAAACAATCCGCATATGCTGGGAGGTGAAGAAATGATTTTCCAACTCAACAAAAAACAGCAAAGTCTTTTAGTAAACCAAAGACTAAGGGGCTCATTATGATGGCGGGCGGACATCAGTCCGCCCGCCATCATAGCGGTGCTGGGACCGCCCGCCAGACGTGCGGCGGTCCCACCAGTCCAATTAGGATGCGTCCGCCATACTGGCGGGCGCATCCTGGCCTTTTAACATTGCGGACGGTGCTGCTAGCTGCAGCACCGTTCGCAATGTTAAAAGGCCAGGATTTGCATTTCCATGCACAACGTGGCAGGCACCACGTGGTGCCTGCCACCTTGTGCATGGAAATGTAGGGGGGTACCATGGGTACCCCCCCCAGTGCACCTACACCCTCCCCCCACACAGAGGGGGCCCGCAACGGGCCCCCAAACCCAATCCCCACCAGCCTTACCATGGCGGCGCTGCCTCTTCCAGGACACATCATAATATGGCGGACGGTGCCTGCTAGGCACCGCCACCATATTAGTGGCCCTTTTCCGTCCGCCAGGCAATCGGTGCGATTGCCTCCGGCGGAAAAGCGGCGGACGGACTTTGCGTCCGCCGCGATACCCACCGCCATCCTAATTTGGCGGTGGGTAAAATGCTCAGTGATGGCGGAAGGACCGCCACCGCCTTCCCGGCGGTGGCGGTCCTTCCGCCATCGTAATGAGCCCCTAAGTTCTTTGGCAGGAACTAACTCATTTGCCTTTCCCATTAACAAACGCCTGTTATTGATAAATTAAACATTTTACAGATCTTTATTATCCACAGAGCTAAACACGAGATACTATTAGGCTGGAAGGTGCAGCAGGGTGCCAGGGGACCCTAAACAGTTCTGGCCCTTGCTGCACAAAAACGTGTACCAGTTCCACGCATCTCTAAATCTCTACCACATGTAAAGGGCGGGGGATGGCAACGATTATCTGGGGTGGCAAGGGGCACCAGTCACCTCACATGGAAAATAGGTATTGCCTGCTGCAGATGGAAAGGCTGGGTGTTGTTCAATGTAAGCCTTGTTGGAAAGGGGGATGTAAATTTCAGTATGAGAGAGAGAATAAACTTCTAGAAGCATTAGCATTTACAAGTTTGCTTTTCTTTGCAAAAAGCCATTTGTGACTGGAATAAATTATTTTATGTGAAGTTAAAGCCGAAAGATTTTGTCAAGTTTATTTCATGCATTTTGCAGAAGCAGCGACCTTGAGCTGTCCCCTGAAACGCGCGCGCCAGCACTCCGCGCTTGTCTCCAACATGATAGAAGCCTCGGAGGGGCGGCGGAGCGCGCTTTGGCAGACCCAGTGCCTCCCTGTTCCTCGAAAGAGGGAGCAGTTCCTGGGGGGTATATGGAAGCAGGCGCCATGCAAGCGCATTAAACCGGCTGCATTATTAAAAGCCTGCAGCACTGAAGGATCTTGTTGAGCGTCGCGTGGGCTCGCTCCCGGCTCCTCCGTTCCAAGTCAGCCGTGGCTAATTCCACGCGCTCCAAGGGCTTTCACTTGCAGACAAGGTTTTGGTGCGTGGCCACTGGCGTAACGCAACATGAGGGGACCCCCTGCAAGATACGTGGAGGGGCCCCCTCTGGACTCAATGAGGAGCTCTCCAGCCAGGGTATTGTGCTGAGAGGGCCCCCTGGAGCTTGCGCCCTCCCCCCCCCCCGCACCGCAGGGGCTGCGAGGGCCTGTGTTACACCACTGTGTGTGGCGGGAACAGCCTGCGAAGCTGGCAACCTCAATATGTCCCTCTGTCTAGATCTCTTCGTCGCCAGGGTCTGACTGGGACATAAAGTAGACCCTTGTATCGAAATAAAAGTGCCCCCTTTAGTGAATCAGATAGCTAAATACATGGCCTTTGTGTGCAACTCGGGACAGTTTTGAACTTGTAAAGACATGCTGCACAGTTGTTTTGCTAAGCATCAGAGACTGCATGCATTATTGTTTATGCTTGTGGTATATCAGGGAAATCAACATTAGAAAACTGCCCACCAGACAATAAAACAGGCCCAAAAAGAGCCAATCGCCCCATACACTGACCTGCCAGACCAGCCCTTCTTGTACTGGAAGATTACCCTTTATGCCAGTCCTGCACTATTTGTCAACCCCTTTGATCTGGCGCTCATTTTCTGCCTTTCCATAGCAATGGCACGTTGGCCGGGGTTACAATTTGCATTCAGTAGACCTTTGTGGATGACTGAGAGGCGAAGAGCATTCAACAAATCACAGTTATAACAGTGTAACCAATTTGGTCACACAAAAAGGACCAAAAGTCATTAATCAAAGTGAAGGTGGATTTATTAAACATACAGGGGCTTATTTCGATGTCGGCACACTGTTGTGGAAAAGGAACCGCCCGACCTTAGGTCGGCAGTTCTGACCGCACTATTACGATGCAACCGCCCATAGGGCAGTCACAAGCCTCCATTTGCCAATGGAAGCTTGTGCGGCAGGCGAAAAAGGCCCACAGCACAAGCTTCCATTGACAAATGGAGGCTTTGAAACATCCCAGTACCGTGTGGCAGGCAGTGCCTGCCACACGGGGCAAGGATGTTGAGGGAGCACCATAGGTGCCCCCAGGTCCCAGAATGGAGGCAGCAGTTCCATGTCGGAAAGGCCGACATGGAACTGATGTCGGAAAGTGCCGTCATAATCCCAACGGCGGAGCCGAGGCTTGCTCCGCCGTCATTGTGGATTATGGATGCCTTCAGATGCGCCGTGGACAGTCCCTCCGCCCGATGCATCCACCCGCTGCATCATAATGCGGCAGGCTGACCGCTGTGTGAGATGTCGGTGAGTCAGACACCAACATGGCGTCGGTGTCGGATCCATCGGCATCATAATTAGGCCCTAAGTATCAAACCACCAAGTAAGCAAAACAGAGAAGAATTATCCTTTTTTTGCTGATCAGTGTTTACCACAGACGTTTTGTTAACATGCTGTTATTGCCTTTTGTTTAGCGCACAGTGCACCCTTGGTATGGCATTGCAGGAATAACGGTACTCTGTACTGGGCTTTACAAGTACTTCAAAGGTTTCCAATGTAACCGGGGTCCGCTTGATGAGAATTTGTTATTAGCAAATGTGAATGAGTATGTTTCTATGTTAGGGTGAATTGGTCAGCTTCAATTAGTTGTTATGTGAATGTTCTTGATGTTTGATGGGTAAGACTGGAGGGCTGTACTACATTGCTTACACGTCTGTCTGAGCACAGCACTCTGATTATGCTATTTTAGTACCACGACAACACAAGGAATATTTTGCAGGGTAACAACTCAGAATGATAATTTTTGATGGGGGAGAATGTAAAATTGTGGTCAAATTTTCCAAATGAGGGCCACCTGAGAGCTCTGCAAGTGCATCTTTCCTGTCTGGAGAATATACTGGTGTGTAAATAGTGCTTCCTCCAAGCACTTTGTTTACCTTGCAGAGTTAAGAGTCAAAGTTGTATGTAGAAAGCATTGATAAAGGCAACAGTGTGGGCTTTCGTATAATGAAAAGTTTTTGGTGTTACTCTAGAGACCTAAATACCACAGTACTGATTAACCCAATCTGTTACCTACAGTTTCCCCCTTACAGCATCTAACTAGGGTGACTTTCAGTATTGTAGTCCATTCTTTCAATCCAATTCAAGTCACATTCCTAATTAGGCCACCACTCTTACAGCAGACAGCCTTTTATGTTCATTCTAAAGTTTTCGTTTTTCAAGTAACATTTAATCTAATTTTCTTTCCACCCTATGAGATTCCACTTTTAAACCAATGAGTCCAACGTACTGGATCCCCTTGGAATTCTTTCACGCTGCCTTCAGAGTAACTCATGATTTGGTGACAATGACTTTGGACCCGATTGTTTCAGTCCCTCTTTTCGCTAGACTCTCCCACTAGTCTAGAAAGAAGGGCTGTCGGTTTTCATTATAGTGCTTTGAGTTTTTCGTTTCTGCATTTACTCCTCACACAACTTAGCTGCTCTTCTCCCACCTGAATCCCTATGTGCTGATACTACAACTTGCCAAATGGTGCCCCCTACATTTCCAGCTCTACATCCATATTCAGATCGCTTATGAAAAAACCGAAGCGTATATTCTGACTATAATTAGAAAAAAAAGGTTTTGCAGGAAAATACTGAAAACCAAGTGGCATATTTAGGGTGTGCAGTTGGCATGCCCTTGGCAAATCTACATGCCCCCCCCCCTTTTAGTGCCTCACCAACTACAGTGTGCCTCTAGAGAGAGAGCAACTGTCCTGCATTATACAGGTTTTATTTATTTTTAATCAAAATCATGGTTCCTGCGACGTCAGTTCTCACAATTGAAGCCCTTTATGAGCAATAACAGAAGTGGGTGTCGGTGGCTGGGTGGGGTGGGTTTGTGGAGCTGCAGCACGGCAGGGTTCTGGCACAATGCAACCTCATTAGCCAATCCACTTAAGATATGCAAATATAGCCACCTGCTGTTTAACAGCTGTGAATGTGCTAATGGAAACCATGCTGGGGTCCTGCTCTGGGAATATGCCTTTGGTGTTTATTTTTAGGTATCGCCTGAGCCAGCGCGAAAGCGCTGCTCTGCGAGGCTTCTAGTAAGGACTTTAAACTCTGACCACACGCTCGTGTGTGTGCTTTTTTCTTTGCTCACACGCTATTGGCCTTTGCGTGCGTCTTTCTAAGAAAGACAGCACGCAATTGGCCAAAGGCGGGTGCATGTCCCGCCTTCTCTCTCCCCTGGCCTAGGGAGCTCGGGAGCGAGCAGCAGCGCCATCCGTTTCCAATTATCGCGGTCGCGTTAATTGGAAACAGATGGCGGTCGCGCTGGCCCTGGTGCACTTTTGCTCCAAACGCAGCGCTTTCACTTTCGCCGCCGACCTGGCACTCGCGGCCGCGCTTGTTATTTCCTTTTGCTGAGACTTGTTTGTTATGTTGATACTAACGACACATAGGGCCTGCAAAAGATATTCCTCAGGGTCTCTAATACAGGTTTACGAGATAAACGTGAGAGTATTTTTCATTTCGGAGTGAATATTTCTGAGCTACTATGGGGCTGCCCTGGTAACAATCGCCGAATATTTCCTGTCCCTTTGAATAATTTTTATGTGCCACTGTTTAAAGTAAAAACAACAATTGATGGACAGAATGCAGAACAATGTCATACATTCACCCCAGTGCAGAGATCTGGGCCCAAATCCATCGTTTTTTTGCTCACCATGCCATTCCAGTTTGAACCCAGCCATATGCAAATCAGTCTTGACCCTGTGCCCCATGGGAACAGTCCAGCTCGAACTGCCAGGCCAGGTGCTCCCTGGACTGGAAACAAGCATCCTAGGACCGGTTTTGGAGTTTCACCCCTCTTCAGCCAGGATAGCTTGATTCCAGTGGCATGGAGAGCACGGGACCCACGTCTGGGCATACCCCTCCCACTCGGGGTGACAAATGCAAAAACAACAATTGATGGACAGAATGCAGAACAATGTCATACATTCACCCCAGTGCAGAGATCTGGGCCTAAATCCATTGTTTTTTTTGCTCACCATGCCATTCCAGTTTGAACCCAGCCATATGCAAATCAGTCTTGACCCTTTGCCCCATGGGAACAGTCCAGCCCGAACTGCCAGGCCAGGTCCTCCCTGGACTGGAAACAAGCATCCTAGGACCGGTTTCGGGGTTTCACCCCTCTTCAGCCAGGATAGCTTGATTCCAGTGGCATGGAGAGCACGGGACCCACGTCTGGGCATACCCGTCCCACTCGGGGTGACAAATGCAAAAACAACAATTGATGGACAGAATGCAGAACAATGTCATACATTCACCCCAGTGCAGAGATCTGGGCCTAAATCCATCGTTTTTTGCTCACCATGCCATTCCAGTTTGAACCCAGCCATATGCAAATCAGTCTTGACCCTGTGCCCCATGGGAACAGTCCAGCCCGAACTGCCAGGCCAGGTCCTCCTGGACTGGAAACAAGCATCCTAGGACCGGTTTCGGGGTTTCACCCCTCTTCAGCCAGGATAGCTTGATTCCAGTGGCATGGAGAGCACGGGACCCACGTCTGGGCATACCCGTCCCACTCGGGGTGACAAATGCAAAAACAACAATTGATGGACAGAATGCAGAACAATGTCATACATTCACCCCAGTGCAGAGATCTGGGCCTAAATCCATCGTTTTTTTGCTCACCATGCCATTCCAGTTTGAACCCAGCCATATGCAAATCAGTCTTGACCCTGTGCCCCATGGGAACAGTCCAGCCCGAACTGCCAGGCCAGGTCCTCCCTGGACTGGAAACAAGCATCCTAGGACCGGTTTCGGGGTTTCACCCCTCTTCAGCCAGGATAGCTTGATTCCAGTGGCATGGAGAGCACGGGACCCACGTCTGGGCATACCCGTCCCACTCGGGGTGACAAATGCAAAAACAACAATTGATGGACAGAATGCAGAACAATGTCATACATTCACCCCAGTGCAGAGATCTGGGCCTAAATCCATCGTTTTTTTGCTCACCATGCCATTTCAGTTTGAACCCAGCCATAATGCAAATCAGTCTTGACCCTGTGCCCCATGGGAACAGTCCAGCCCGAACTGCCAGGCCAGGTCCTCCCTGGACTGGAAACAAGCATCCTAGGACCGGTTTCAGGGTTTCACCCCTCTTCAGCCAGGATAGCTTGATTCCAGTGGCATGGAGAGCACGGGACCCACGTCTGGGCATACCCGTCCCACTCGGGGTGACAAATGCAAAAACAACAATTGATGGACAGAATGCAGAACAATCTCATACATTCACCCCAGTGCAGAGATCTGGGCCTAAATCCATCGTTTTTTTGCTCACCATGCCATTCCAGTTTGAACCCAGCCATATGCAAATCAGTCTTGACCCTGTGCCCCATGGGAACAGTCCAGCCCGAACTGCCAGGCCAGGTCCTCCCTGGACTGTTAACAAGCATCCTAGGACCGGTTTCGGTGTTTCACCCCTCATCAGCCAGGATAACTTGACTCCAGTGGCACAGTGAGCCCAGGACCCACGTCTGGGCATACCTGGCGCACTTAGGGCGAGAAAGCAAAAGACACACAATTGATGGATGGAATGCAGAACAAATCAAAACATTCACCCCCAGTCAAGAGATCTGGGTTAAATCCATCATTCTTTTGCTCACCATGCCACCCCAGTTTAGACCCGGCCATATGCAAATCAGTCTTGACCCTGTGCCCCATGGGAACAGTCCAGCCCGAACTGCCAGGCCAGGTCCTCCCTGGACTGTTAACAAGCATCCTAGGACCGGTTTCGGGGTTTCACCCCTCTTCAGCCAGGATAGCTTGATTCCAGTGGCATGGAGAGCACGGGACCCACGTTTCGGCATACCCGTCCAACTCGGGGTGACAAATGCAAAAACAACAATTGATGGACAGAATGCAGAACAAGTCATACATTCACCCCAGTGCAGAGATCTGGGCCTAAATCCATCGTTTTTTTGCTCACCATGCCATTCCAGTTTGAACCCAGCCATATGCAAATCAGTCTTGACCCTGTGCCCCATGGGAACAGTCCAGCCCGAACTGCCAGGCCAGGTCCTCCCTGGACTGGAAACAAGCATCCTAGGACCAGTTTCGGGGTTTCACCCCTCTTCAGCCAGGATAGCTTGATTCCAGTGGCATGGAGAGCACGGGACCCACGTCTGGGCATACCCGTCCCACTCGGGGTGACAAATGCAAAAACAACAATTGATGGACAGAATGCAGAACAATGACATATTTTCACCCCAGTGCTGAGATCTGGGCCTAAATCCATCGTTTTTTTGCTCACCATGCCATTCCAGTTTGAACCCAGCCATATGCAAATCAGTCTTGACACTGTGCCCCATGGGAACAGTCCAGCACGAACTGCCAGGCCAGGTCCTCCCTGGACTGGAAACAAGCATCCTAGGACCGGTTTCAGGGTTTCACCCCTCTTCAGCCGGGATAGCTTGATTCCAGTGGCATGGAGAGCACAGGACCCACGTCTGGGCATACCCGTCCCACTCGGGGTGACAAATGCAAAAACATTAATTGATGGACAGAATGCAGAACAATGTCATACATTCACCCCATTTAACCCAGATCTCTTGACTGGGGGTGAATGTTTTGATTTGTTCTACATTCCGTCCATCAATTGTGTGTCTTTTGCTTTCTCGCCCTAAGTGCGCCAGGTATGCCCAGACGTCTGTCCTGGGCTCACTGTGCCACTGGAATCAAGCTATCCTGGCTGAAAAGGGGTGAAACCCCGAAACCGGTCCTAGGATGTTTGTAGGATTGCCCTACAAACCAAAGATTCATGAAGGTGCATTTTTCTAGATTCCTGACGAACACTGGAGGTCCTGATTGTAACTACAGTTTCTGTACTAGAACTGCTCCCCCAGAGATAGACTGACGAGGAAGAGCACACACTCCCTCATTGATGATTCCGAACTACATTTCACTAAAAGGGCAATTCCTGAAGGTGTTACTTTAAAGTGCCCCATTTGTTTTTTGCAGTTTTATATAGCACGAGCTCGACTCTACATAAGCACCAGTTACGTTACACAAGGATACAGTCATTTTTTGGTAGGCACGGGAAGATTAACTCATTTGCCCTGAATCACAGAATGTTGAACCAACGCCGAGACTCCAACCTGGTTCCCCAGTACCAAAGTCGGCAAGTAATAATAGCCGACATAAAGCTCTGATCGCGTTACAGAGGAATAACTTGCCACCTCCAAAGACTGTACAGAAAAGTTACTTACAGGTAGAATGGATCCGGGAGGCACCGAGTGAGGAGCACTTCTCCTAAGATGAGTTGCGTGAATCACGGACTCCAGAATCTTGGTTTAAACGAGGTGAGGAAAAAAAATATCAACGGGAAAGGATGTGAAATTCCGGACTTTGTGGTCGGCCTTGCACTCCAGATGCACCGGGACGTGTTGTGTCTAACCCCTCGCAAGCCCAGGACACTGACGAGCCCTCCGCAGAGACAAGGCTGCAGGATGTCTTGAGTAGAGGGCTCTGCAGCAACTCGCGGTGTTTACTCTCAGCTCAGCCTCATTGGAAGGCAGCCCCAGCTCCCTCCGCGGCCCGGGACACTTGTTAATGAGCTCTGCTCTTCATCATGTCTGTCCCTGCTGCTGCCTGCCCGCGAGGTTACGGCTAGCAGCTCCTGCTTGGCTCCAAACAGACAGAAAGAAGCCCATGCGCCCCTAAAAATAAACAAGCATTGGCATAGACAATAGGTCTCGCTTTTGGGACCTTATAAGTATTTATTTATGCAGCACAATATCCTTGGTGCAACAACATCAACTGTTGCATGGCTAAAAACTTATAAGGTCCCAAAGGCGAGACCTATTGGCTATGCCAATGCTTGTTTCCATTAAGTCTGGTTTAAAGTGCTCATATATTGTCAGATTAGTGGACAGAGGCACAAATTAAGTATGATTTGCCCAGGATGAAACAGTTGTTAAATTAGGAGACTGCAGCAGAATGCGACTTGCTCTAAAGTCTACAAATTTATGACCATATTGCATTTTGGTACTATCAAGTCTCACATTTTTTTAACCATACAGTTTCTAGAAGCTTTTAAATTGTTTCTAAATACATACATCTTATGCAAAAGAAAGAAGAGGAATATGTTCAAAAAGTGTTACACAAACAAATAGTAAATCTGCACCTAAGGATTTACTTCTGTATTTACTACCTTTTGAAATTCGCCAGTTCTTATTGGAGTCGGTATGAAAACCTGCATGTGACATAGGTTTACATCTGACTCCATGGGGAGCCCCCCCCCCCTGTTGTATTCCTCTTAGGGTGTCCATAAACGGGCTTTCCAGTATCATGTCCTTATATAGGCACAATTCGCCCTGCCCTTATATAGGCATAAAATCCCAGCCCTTATTTAAGCATTAAACCGTGCACTCCAAATACAGGCATGGTTTCTGACATCCGTCCACCCTAACATCACAACGAGTTCATGAAGAACAGACCCTTAGGCTGCGGGAGTTTCCCTAGCCCAGGACTATTGATTTCTTCAAGGACTCATATATTATGCATGAACCATTATTCCTTAGGGGTTCATTCATGACGTCTTCCGCTGACGGATCCACGTCAATGCTAACATTCTGAGGTACGTCTCAGGTATAAATATACCTTCCCTAGCCCTTGTAAACTAGAGGAGACCTCGACTTCAGAGGAGCCCGTTTCCCGGCCTGACGCACTGAGAAGACGCTGTCATCCCTGCACGCAGAGAGTCCAGCTTCCAGTGATCTGACTTCCCTTGCGGGGTGTTGGAGTTCGAGTCTGGCAAAGAGATTCCTACCTCTCTCATTCTTCAGGTATGGAGCTGACAAGAACCTAGAGGGACTCTTGGCATACTAGGCATACTAGACTTAACATACTCTTAGTATACCATAGTAAGGAATACTACACCTACTTCATACCTCTCCCTACACCTAGGTTAGGTTAGGTACATTGGGGTAGAACTAGATTAGAAACGCATCGTATGAGTACTCGCATTTTTAGTCTGTGTTATTTATGTAAAGACATATGTACTAAAAGATAATGCTATCGCAGTATTATTTATTTCTACTGCTCACACTGTACATTATTTATCTTGCATACTGTCTTGTGATCGTAACAGCACATTTTACTTACACCAGAAACAAGACTGTTCAATAAATCTTTTATTGAAACGCCCGTCTATTCTTTCTGTGTAACTTTGAGGAAAACTAAGCATGCACGATTGAGCTGAGTGAAATAGTTATCTATTGTTTCCACGACTCTGGGACACGTTCTGATTCTAAAGGAAAACAAAGTGGTCATGTTTTGCGGCTGCCAGAAACTACTCCCTTCTTGTTATCCAAGGAGTTTCTAGTGGCCTCTGAGCTAGCTGGCACAAGTAATTAAGTTTAATATACTCGATAGGGACATACTGACCTTAGTCCTATGTCAAACCTATAGGATATATTATTCCAATGCGCAGAGCCTATTAGGGAAATAGGAGCTACACTACATGGCGCCCAACGGTTTGGTAAGGCGGTAATTCAACGTTAGATACTGAGTAACTCAGCCGTGCTTTTTCTCTCAGAGACCCCTACCCATATACTCCAAAAGACGTCTGGAGTGGGCAGGGTTAAGTATCCACCACGGCTACATAGGGAAACACCCTATATATTAGCTGTTTGGTTTGCTCAATGTTGAAGGATACAGTGTTCCAAAATATGGTGCACCTTATCTTTGTTTCCTTGAAACTTGTTCTACATTTAAAAAAAAAAAAAAAAATGACTGAAGCCGGAAACGGTGAAGCTGCGGCTGATCCAACCCAAGCAGCAGTTTTTAACATTACAGGTTTAAATGAAACCGAGGAGGGTGTTATAGACATCACTCCAAACTTAAGAAGAGCCATCACTCTAAAACTTATAAAACATGGCCTACCACCAAGAGGCGGTAGAGCAGTTTTCGTGATAGAGGCACACGAATCCTTTCAGACAGAGATATTCTATTCATGGGTAATATTTCCTGAATCCAATCCAGTAACACACATGTTTCACTTCTACAAAGAAGATGATCCACCAGAGGAATACATTCCTTTCGAGGATATAGAAATTCCATTAACATACCAGGAGCATCAGCTCTGGTTTAAAGGCGCCCTAAAACATCACAAAAAGATTACTAGGCTCGGTCCACTAGGTAGGCCAGGAGCAACATGGCCGATTCTAGCTGCTACACATCTCATCCTGACATTGAAGAGATGTCAGACGAGGAATTACTTACTCAACTCACAGAGTTAATAAAAATCTACAGACAATTGGTCCAATATGTCATGCGGACTTTTACAGTCCAGCAACCATTAACAATTCCAAATCCAACTCCCCAACAGGGGAATACACTAAAAATTACACCACAGACTCAATACGCAGTCATGGGTAAAATGCCCACAAAACGTGAGCAAATTCCATTCTGGATAGCTCAAAAAATTACTCAAATCGAAGCAGTATTTCCAAATACTAGCCCGTATGAGAAACGCAGAATACTGACAATCAGTTTACCAATGGGGATCACACCACAACTGGAAGACTGCCCCACATAAACACATGGCATTCCGTCAATTGCGGTAATACCTGATGTCCTGAAACAAATTCAAAACGAATACGGGGCAGAGCCTGCTCTAAATTTAGGTATGAAGTTACTGAAAAATTTCGACCAGGTCTCAACAATAATATTATCTAATATTAAAGGGGAGGCAGCAGCAGTGGCGATCCGCCAAAAATTAAGGGAATTTGATGTTACAGAACATCAAACTGAGCTACCCAGAATAATTGAACAATCTTATGCAGAATTAGGCAGAGATAGTTTGGGTGGAAGACCAGTGAAGCCGAAGCTATCTGAAAGTCCTGAAAAGGACTCAATTAAACAAACTCCTACATCTTCTAAAAAGAAGTGGGAGACTAATAAACAAAATTCAAATGAGAAACGTTCTCAATCCCGAGGAAGGTCTCCTCAAAAGGAGCCCTCTGAAAGGAGGTATAACCTTAGGAATAGGGATAATTTGAGAAAGCCTGACAGGTATCAAGATACTGATACACGTTCCTCTCGTCCCTTTCAGATCTCATCACAGACTTCGGAAAAAAGAGGACGATCGGAACATAGAGAAGAACGCGTGAAATCGAAAGACGACAAACACGCTCCAAAAACTAAAGCAAAACCTCAATTCTCCAAAAAGAAAGTAGCAGGTCTGAAAATCAGACATGCCGAGAATACTGAGAACACAACTCAAGAACGGAGAATGGGCTCATACAATGCTGGACAGTGCAGCAGAAGTCACAATAGTTCGCCAGAACCTGAAGAAACTTCTGGAGATAGTGGACTTGAATGAGTACATTACAGTTGAGACTGTAGACACCAGGGTTAGTACTCCACAAAAGTTATATGAAATAACTCCCCGGATGGAGGGAGACAAACCTAGACAGGTGAAAGCACTTTTTTGGGAAAAACTATCAAGGGGCTATGACATACTTCTAGCAGAAAAAGACTGGCCACCACAATTTGTCAGGGAGTGCCCACACGGCGAGGACATTATTATGCCTGCCTTCTCCAACCATATTCCAATTCATCTAAAATATACATATGCCAGGAAATGGGCAGTGGCCCAGGCCCCATCATTATATAAAAATCATGTAGGATAAAATACATCTGAAACATGAACCAACTGCACAACGGCAGAACCCAATAAAGCAAGAAGCTAAAAAACAGGTCAGGGAGATCTTAGATCAACTTGAATATCAAGGGGTGATTGAAACATGCACCTCCTCAATGAACAATCCTTTGTTTCCTGTCTCCAAACCAGACAATACATATCGTCTAGTTTTGGACTACAGACACCTAAACACTTGTTCTAAAACTTTTGCAGTGCAAAATGCACATAGCACAGCATTAATGAATAACATTGTGCGTAAAAAATATAAAACAACATTAGACGTCTCAAATGGTTTCTTTTGTCAAAACATAGCACCTGAAAGCAGGTACTTAACAGCATTCTCCATAATGGGGACCCAGCGTCACTTTTGTCGACTCCCACAAGGGTTCAAGAACAGCCCAGGTTTATTCTCAGCGAGGGTAACGGAGTTACTACAAATTTATGACAATGAGGCATTGTCCTATGTCGATGACATCTATCTGACAGACGATGACCTGGAAAAACACTTGAACAGGGTGAGCACCATTATACTGGGTTTCGCCTCTGAGGGCTACAAGTTCAACTTTAAAAAGTCCAGAATTGCCCAGCTCAATGTCCTATTTCTAGGATATGAGCTTTCAAGTGAAGGCAAGAGCTTGGCAGCTAACTTTTAGAAAAGTGTGCGCTGCTCCAACCTCCAAAAACGCAAAAAAACTTACAATCCATCCTGGGTTTCCTAAACTTTGGAAGAACATACATTCTAAATTACGCAGAAAGGGTTAAACCTCTCTACGCATTAATTAAACCTGATTTTTCGATCAGAAACTGGACACAGGAACACACAGAAATCTTGCGTTCACTCCAGGCTAACATGTTAGCAACAAATCACTTACAAACACGCGTAAGTCAACGCAATTTGGTGATCCGAATAATTTCGGGTCAATGCGGTTTCACCTACTTAACCTTCAATGAGGGTGAGAAAATACCAATCGCATACAAATCTCATTTGTACACACAAGCGGAAATGCGCTTCAGTTCAACTGAAAAATTCTAACAGCAGTTCAAACCGCTGTAGCAAAAGAAAGAGCCTTAGCCCAAGAGAAACGCATTATTGTCGTAACCCCGGTACCAGCTTTAGAAGCGGTCACAAAAGCAAGCATTCCAAATGCTAAAGCATTACATCCAAGATGGACACAATGGGTTAATTCTCTTGCTGCAACAGATGTTGAATATGTTTTTGATCCAGATTTAAAAACCCAAGCATTCCTGCAATATGAACAAGAACGTCCTCTGCCTACTGAAATTCTGCCTCTCGATCAGTACGAATTCATAATTTACACTGACGGATCCGCACAACCCGCAACCGGGAGTAAGCAAGCTTACTGTGCAGCGTGTGCAATCGTTAAAGGTCGCATGCGAAATGGCATCTTCAGACCTATGGTCACAAAAACTCAGTCTCTAGGAGATTGTACAGCTCAGCGAGCTGAACTACAAGCATTCAAACTGGCACTTGAAAGTACAGATTGAGAATTCCCCACACTGATAGTGTGCGATTCCTTTTACTGTGTTCAGTCGTATAATGAATATATACAAAACTGGCTTGAAAATGGTTTCAAAGATGCGAAAGGTGGCACAATAAAGCACAAAACGCTTTGGGAACAAGTAGTTCAGTTGAAAAACGAACTACCAAAGGCTCACGTGCTCCACACACTGAGTCATCAACGTGATGGCGTTCACGTTGCAGGGGATTCATTGGCTGATGAAGCCGCAAAGGGGGCTGTGCAGACGGCTTCCGTAGCTGCGATCACTCGTTCAAAAACAAAAATAGACGGTGAGATAATGTTGGCTGTCAATGCTTCAAGCAAAGGCAGCAGTGCAGCGTTACCAAAAAGTTTCCACTCAAGTACTCTTATGTAATTGATGCGAACAACGTTCCTTTTGCTCGAATCCCTGGAGTGGGGGATAGGGTAATTCCAAACATGGAACGTAGAGCAGCCTTGATTTATGAAACACATTTGGGGGAGGGTCTGTCACATCAAGGGATCTCTAAAACAATTTTGACGTTAAAAGAGATGTACTGGTGGCCTGGAATGAATACAGAAATTCACATATTCATCAACAACTGCTTAGACTGTAAATTACAGCGAGAGAGCCACCAGACACCATGCTGCGAATGCGGCAACCCAGTACAGACACCATTGTTAGACAGCATTAGACTATCTACGCGCCTGCGTCCTACTGGACAAAGGCATTCCCACAAATAATGAATCTAGGTTCCTATGGATATGGCCTCAGCGCTCGGCTGACGCTCGAACTGTTATAAAAGATTTGCGAGTCTTTATCGGCACATACGCAATAGGCACGCTACATTCTGACCAGGGTCCTGCGTTTAGCTCTCGGGCTTACAAAGAAGCCATGGCCAGTCTGGGCGTTGCATTGCGGTACTCCTCTCCATTCCATCCTGAGGGAAATTCGGTTGTGGAAAGGAAAAACCGGGACATAAAGCAGTCTATAGCAGCTAGGGTATTAGGTTCGGGTGATGGGTGGGTCAAACACCTTAGTGGGGTCCAACGCTCATTGAACAATCTGCCAAGAAGTTCTCTAGGGGGGGGTCACTCCATATGAGGTCCTATTTGGGACAAGAATGTGGGTACCAGACCTTGAACACGTAGGCACAGTGGTGGAAAATAAACCGTTTGATATCAAAGATCGTTTGGCTGTTTTACAGGAACTGAATGAGTTAAGAACGAAACAAAGCAACGTATTCCTACAGCCAACCACCACTGGGGAAAAATCGGCGGTCCCTGCAAGGCCTGTCTGGATTCCAAAAGTTGGGGATCTAGTCAGAGAAAAAATTGCGGACAAGAAGGAATTTGGACCTTCTTACAGACAACCAGTACCTGTCCTAGCAGTTCAAGGAACAAGAACAGTACTTCTGCCGCCCCTTGCTGGAAGAAAGGAGAAAAGATTTGTGTCCATCGACCTGATGAAACCACAGTATGTGGCCAATACTAAATAGTAGGCCTCGTGGACTCCGACCTAGTTGCAGACGCACTCCTCTCGCTACTATCCAAGAGGTTCAGACTGAAAGACTGATAACAATCGAGAATTCAGCTGTAACAGATGGAGGACTAAGCAACAACGCTATGGAACTCATCCCTCTTGAACACCAAGTAACAGTTCGTCCAAATACACCTGTCTACACCAATGTAGCAAGTGATGAACTGGTTCCAGTGATTTCTACAAATCCTGATGCAATTCCAACAATTGATAGAACTGCTTCTGGCTATTTCATTAACTTTGATACGTTCTCAGAAGATCCGAGTGAACCTGAAACGACGCCAGCATCATTCAAATTCAAGCAGCAAGTACAAGACTTTCTTCACTTTCTGAAAAAGACTTATTTGGTTTCTCCATGGATTGAACTCTGGATTATATCTGGACTTTTTGTTTTCCTGCTCTGGCTAGCTTTGGTTACAACTGTGAGTGTGCTTATAAGTGGCAGATATATCCATGTGAACACTGAAGGAAAAGACTTGAACGTACTTTTGAAACCTCATAAATCCTCCCATCGTGAAGCAAGAGACTTGTCATCAGTGAACATCACAGCTGTTCCTATACAGGATGGTATAGTGTGGGACAAAACAGATTTTGACATCTTCGGCCCGACGGAACAATTGAACATTCCACATTTGTTTAAAATTTCACTAAGTGATCTAATTTCGTCCAGTACCTATTCTGATGATTGGGACTTTGAGACTGTTAACGACATAATGTATGACCTAGAAAAATCTGCTGCATTTTCTAAAAATGAATATTTAGAGGGTTCATCAGACTATGAACAACTGTATTGTTATAACCACTATGGTCATCATTATTTGCATAAATCTGCATATCCAAGAAATGTGTTTATGTTTAACCAATGAGAACATTGTCCTACACCACCTAAAGGTAGTTCAAAAACATTTGCTAGCAAGTTTCCATATTTTTCAGGTTTCAATACATCTGATCCAGAAATGTTTTACTATAAAAATGTAAACAAGACAGGACTGAAAATTATGTTAACAAATACAAAACAGATTTATTCTGCATTATTTAATGCCCAACTGTCTAGACAGGGTTTCGACTTTTGGAAAGACACAATAGACACAAAAACTGTCTGGGGTACTAAAGATTGGCAAGTGCAGGGGATAGAAGCTTTATTTAGAGCCTGTATCATCCCTGAACAAATAATGTTTTTGAATGAAACCATCCAACAAACATCTTGTCTTGGATTAGCCAAGAACAAGGAGATGAACACACCTTCTGTACCAACACCTGCAAGTGATAACGATACATAGGCAGTGGTGACAGTTGACAATATACTACAACTCAACAGATCTAATCCTGATTGGAAAAAATGGTTGATCTGGCCCACAGACACGAATAACTGTCAGGAAAGATTCCTGAATAAAACTCAGGGCTTTACTATTAATAGGCCAGACCCAAGATACGTCCAAAGACAACATCCGGGGGTAGTAACAACATACAGTGTAGGAAAATTATGCCTCGATTGGCTGCATAAGTCTACACTACAGGATGTGAAACAACACTTAACCTTACTTAAAAAGGACGCAGACCTTAGGGAATTCTTGCTTGGACCAACAAAACCGCATCAAAAACGTTTCATATATGCCGGCATTTATGCTGCCTATAATGAAGCATGGAAAGTATCACAGATGGAGGCCGCAGAACGAATACGTGAACTTGATCGTATTAATTTAGAGAAAACACTCTCTGTGGTCGACAATGGGTTAACAACTTTGTCCTCCAGAATATATTCATTGGATGGCATTGTATCCTCTGCTATCGACATACTAGAACAAGATTTGGCGATGTTACAACAAGGCCAGTCTCAATGACGTTCTATTGTATTATTAAGCTGGACGCTGCAATCTTTGCGAGCGGGCTATGTGCCTTGGCGTTTTATCAACACAACAGCTCTGTTTTCAGAATACAATCTCACTGATAAACAGATCGAATTGGCACAAAGAGGAGCAAGGTATACAGTGCTAAGCATTGAAAAACTGGAAAAGTTACCATTCACAGTGGCAGAAAAACCAGCTACAGAATGGCTCATTCATGGCAAAATAACATTACCTGTGACTACTTTTCAGTTTCAGTATTGCCTCAGACAAATGCAAGCAGGCAAATATGAAAGGTTGGGTAAGGAATACATTAAGACATCTTGGGATTTACCGTATACATATAGATGTTGGAGTGGGGATCGTGAAGTGTTTTTGAGCGGTAAACACTGTAAACGTGCACTGAGCGGTTCACTGATATGTCAGGACATTTCTGTACACGGGGCTTGTAATGGTTCTGTGGCAAATTTGTCTTGCCATCAGCAGGGTACACCAGCTGCTGTGATTAATCCAACGTTTGGACAACTTTCTAATGGGAGTTACCTCATGTTGAATGATCAGAGTTGCTGCGGCATGCTGCCAGGCATCCCATATCTAGTAACGGTCAACTCCAGGGTCACTTGTGTATGCAAGTATTGTTTGCCCCAATAGACACAGTCAGGGAGTCGCCTCTATGGCCTTCACTGAACGTCTCTTTTATAAGATTCGATACTTTGAGCAGAATGAAAGCCATGCTTTTACAGCAAACAGTGCCTTTGACCTCGGCCAAAGAAACCTATGATCTACAAGTAGCAAGGACTTCGGCTGAGATACAGACTTTAATACGTACAAACTGCCCTATACATTTCGTAGAAATGATAGGACGTATCTTTAACATGTCTGATACAACCGGAATTGTACATGTATTTAAGAGCATCTGCTCCGGTCTGTTAGCACCTTTCCAGGCAATACTCGGAATCATCCCGAACTTTGCACATTCGGTGTTTGGTGGCATACCATTAATTCTAGCACTTGTTGCCGGAATTCTATTTCTCTTCCTGCTATTGCGCTATGGCCAGCCTATTCGCAGACATCACTCCGAGCGAAACGGAGAAAGCTCTCCTTGAACGAAAGTGCAGTGAGCGAATAGTACAGCTTTTGGGCATGACTCGTCTATGGGAACTTAATACCACGTGGTTCCTGTCATTCAGACCAATCTGGCAAGATTGCAAATTACCTGTTCTACGATGCCTGCTATGCGGTGAAGAATGCGTGTTGGACACCTGTCTAACATTTCCATCAGCTACGCCAACGGATGTCGATACTCTGCTGGTCCCGATAACGGCCCATGCTCTGTGTTGTCCCCAGAGGCTACCTATCCTGATGTCAGCATTCATTGAGATCTCACAGACGCTTCCGGCTGCTGCTGAGGTACGAGAAAGATCTACAGGCACACAGGTAACAACGGACGAGAACATTGCTGCGGCAACCTATGCTGAAAGCGATGCTTCACATCTCTGTGCAATTAATCTACTACACGAGGTGTTCCAACTGACACCAACTACAGTGGATGATGTTTTGTTTATAGAAATAGATGATCTCATGTTTACACCAGACCCGTAAACTGACTCTGATTCAGCATACAGTGTTCCAGAGATGCAGTAACAATTTGGCCTTCATTTTCAATAAAAACTTGGAACTCTACCAATATTGAACTTTTTCCCATTTTTCGAACGAAAATGGCACTTCAATCTGCTTAAAGTAGAACTAGCCTTATAGTACAGACTTCGCGGTACTTCCACGGACACTTAGTCATCTAGTGTGTCTAAAACAGTTCATTAATTTTCATGACATGAAATGACTTTGATTTTTGAACAACTTATCGATCATTTTCTGTCACATGTAAATATTACTGCTTATTTCATTCCAATTGCATTTATTTTCGAACTTCATGCCTGAAATGAAAAGCATTTGCTTCAAATGTACAGTACCTTTTGCATTTTTTACTATGTTTTTTAATGCTTTTAAGAAATATTTTTAAATATGCGGTACTCCATTTAATGTTTAGCATTTTAAATGTTTAGCATTTTAGTATTATCGTACACACGAAAGTGGAGTGGGTGTTGTATTCCTCTTAGGGTGTCCATAAACGGGCTTTCCAGTATCATGTCCTTATATAGGCACAATTCGCCCTGCCCTTATATAGGCATAAAATCCCAGCCCTTATTTAAGCATTAAACCGTGCACTCCAAATACAGGCATGGTTTCTGACATCCGTCCACCCTAACGTCACAACGAGTTCATGAAGGACAGACCCTTAGGCTGCGGGAGTTTCCCTAGCCCAGGACTATTGATTTCTTCAAGGACTCATATATTATGCATGAACCATTATTCCTTAGGGGTTCATTCATGACGCCTTCCGCTGTCCGATCCACGTCAATGCTAACATTCTGAGGTACCTCTCAGGTATAAATATACCTTCCCTAGCCCTTGTAAACTAGAGGAGACCTCGACTTCAGAGGAGCCCGTTTCCCGGCCTGACGCACTGAGAAGACGCTGTCATCCCTGCACGCAGAGAGTCCAGCTTCCAGTGATCTGACTTCCCTTGCGGGGTGTTGGAGTTCGAGTCTGGCAAAGAGATTCCTACCTCTCTCATTCTTCAGGTATGGAGCTGACAAGAACCTAGAGGGACTCTTGGCATACTAGGCATACTAGGCATACTAGACTTAACATACTCTTAGTATACCATAGTAAGGAATACTACACCTACTTCATACCTCTCCCTACAGCTAGGTTAGGTTAGGTACATTGGGGTAGAACTAGATTAGAAATGCATCGTATGAGTACTCGCATTTTTAGTCTGTGTTATTTATGTAAAGACATACGTACATTATTTATCTCGCATACTGTCTTGTGATCGTAACAGCACATTTTACTTACACCAGAAACAAGACTGTTCAATAAATCTTTTATTGAAACGCCCGTCTATTCTTTCTGTGTAACTTTGAGGAAAACTAAGCATGCACGATTGAGCTGAGTGAAATAGTTATCTATAGTTTCCACGACTCTGGGACACGTTCTGATTCTAAAGGGAAACAAAGTGGTCATGTTTTGCGGCTGCCAGAAACTACTCCCTTCTTGTTATCCAAGGAGTTTCTAGTGGCCTCTGAGCTAGCTGGCACAAGTAATTAAGTTTAATATACTCGATAGGGACATACTGACCTTAGTCCTATGTCAAACCTAAAGGATATATTATTCCAATGCGCAGAGCCTATTAGGGAAATAGGAGCTACACTACATGGCGCCCAACGGTTTGGTAAGGCGGTAATTCAACGTTAGATACTGAGTAACTCAGCCGTGCTTTTTCTCTCAGAGACCCCTACCCATATACTCCAAAAGACGTCTGGAGTGGGCAGGGTTAAGTATCCACCACGGCTACATAGGGAAACACCCTATATATTAGCTGTTTGGTTTGCTCAACGTTGAAGGATACAGTGTTCCAAAATATGGTGCACCTTATCTTTGTTTCCTTGAAACTTGTTCTACATTTAAAAAAAAGCCGGAAACGGTGAAGCTGCGGCTGATCCAACCCAAGTAGCAGTTTTTAACATTACAGGTTTAAATGAAACCGAGGAGGGTGTTATAGACATCCTTCTAAACTTAAGAAGAGCCATCACTCTAAAACTTATAAAACATGGCCTACCACCAGGAGGCGGTAGAGCAGTTTTCGTGATAGAGGCACACGAATCCTTTCAGACAGAGGTATTCTATTCATGGGTAATATTTCCTGAATCCAATCCAGTAACACACATGTTTCACTTCTACAAAGAAGATGATCCACCAGAGGAATACATTCCTTTCGAGGATATAGAAATTCCATTAACATACCAGGAGCATCAGCTCTGGTTTAAAGGCGCCCTAAAACATCACAAAAAGATTACTAGGCTCGGTCCACTAGGTAGACCAGGAGCAACATGGCCGATTCTAGCCGGCTACACACCTCATCCTGACATTGAAGAGATGTCAGACGAGGAATTACTTACTCAACTCACAGAGTTAATCAAAATCTACAGACAATTGGTCCAATATGTCATGCGGACTTTTACAGTCCAGCAGCCATTAACAATTCCAAATCCAACTCCCCAACAGGGGAATACACAAAAAATTACACCACAGATTCTATACGCAGTCATGGGTAAAATGCCCACAAAACGTGAGCAAATTTCATTCTGGATAGCTCAAAAAATTACTCAAATCGAAGCAGTATTTCCAAATACTAGCCCGTATGAGAAACACAGAATACTGACAATCAGTTTACCAATGGGGATCACACCACAACTGGAAGACTGCACCACATGGGGCTCAGTCTTTGCTGCCATCTATACTAAAACACATGGCATTCCGTCAATTGCGGTAATACCTGATGTCCTGAAACAAATTCAAAACGAATACGGGGCAGAGCCTGCTCTAAATTTAGGTATGAAGTTACTGAAAAATTTCGACCAGGACTCAACAATAATATTATCTAATATTAAAGGGGAGGCAGCAGCAGTGGCGATCCGCCAAAAATTAAGGGAATTTGATGTTACAGAACATCAAACTGAGCTACCCAGAATAATTGAACAATCTTATGCAGAATTAGGCAGAGATAGTTTGGGTGGAAGACCAGTGAAGCCGAAGCTATCTGAAAGTCCTGAAAAGGACTCAATTAAATAAACTCCTACATCTTCTAAAAAGAAGTGGGAGACTAATAAACAAAATTCAAATGAGAAACGTTCTCAATCCCGAGGTAGGTCTCCTCAAAAGGAGCCCTCTGAAAGGAGGTATAACCTCAGGAATAGGGATAATTTGAGAAAGCCTGACAGGTATCAAGATACTGATACACGTTCCTCTCGTCCCTTTCAGATCTCATCACAGACTTCGGAAAGAAGAGGACGATCGGAACATAGAGAAGAACGCGTGAAATCGAAAGACGACAAACACGCTCCAAAAACTAAAGCAAAACCTCAATTCTCCAAAAAGAAAGTAGCAGGTCTGAAAATCAGACATGCCGAGAATACTGAGAACACAACTCAAGAACGGAGAATGGGCTCAGACAATGCTGGACAGTGCAGCAGAAGTCACAATAGTTCGCCAGAACCTGAAGGAACTTCTGGAGATAGTGGACTTGAATGGGTACATTACAGTTGAGACTGTAGACACCAGGGTTAGTACTCCACAAACGTTATATGAAATAACTCTCTGGATGGAGGGAGACAAACCTAGACAGGTGAAAGCACTTTTTTGGAAAAAACTATCAAGGGGCTATGACATACTTCTAGCAGAAAAAGACTGGCCACCATAATTTGTCAGGGAGTGCCCACACGGCGAGGACATTATTATGCCTGCCTTCTCCAACCATATTCCAATTCATCTAAAATATACATATGCCAGGAAATGGGCAGTGGCCCAGGCCCCAGCATTATATAAAAATCATGTAGGATGGGATGAGGACTCACCTCACCATAAAATACATCTGAAACATGAACCAACTGCACAACGGCAGAACCCAATAAAGCAAGAAGCTAAAAAACAGGTCAGGAAGATCTTAGATCAACTTGAATATCAAGGGGTGATTGAAACATGCACCTCCTCAATGAACAATCCTTTGTTTCCTGTCTCCAAACCAGACAATACATATCGTCTAGTTTTGGACTACAGACACCTAAACACTTGTTCTAAAACTTTTGCAGTGCAAAATGCACATAGCACAGCATTAATGAATAACATTGTGCGTAAAAAATATAAAACAACATTAGACATCTGAAATGGTTTCTTTTGTCAAAACATAGCACCTGAAAGCAGGTACTTAACAGCATTCTCCATAATGGGGACCCAGCGTCACTTTTGTCGACTCCCACAAGGGTTCAAGAACAGCCCAGGTTTATTCTCAGCAAGGGTAACGGAGTTACTACAAATTTATGACAATGAGGCATTGTCCTATGTCGATGACATCTATCTGACAGACGATGACCTGGAAAAACACTTGAACAGGGTGAGCACCATTATACTGGGTTTCGCCTCTGAGGGCTACAAGTTCAACTTTAAAAAGTCCAGAATTGCCCATCTCAATGTCCTATTTCTAGGATATGAGCTTTCAAGTGAAGGCAAGAGCTTGGCAGCTAACTTTTTAGAAAAGTGTGCGCTGCTCCAACCTCCAAAAACGCTAAAAAACTTACAATCCATCCTGGGTTTCCTAAACTTTGGAAGAACATACATTCTAAATTACGCAGAAAGGGTTAAACCTCTCTACGCATTAATTAAACCTGATTTTTCGATCAGATACTGGACACAGGAACACACAGAATCTTGCGTTCACTCCAGGCTATCATGTTAGCAACAAATCACTTACAAACACGCGTAAGTCAACGCAATTTGGTGATCCGAATAATTTCGAGTCAATGCGGATTCACCTACTTAACCTTCAATGAGGGTGAGAAAATACCAATCGCATACAAATCTCATTTGTACACACAAGCGGAAATGCGCTTCAGTTCAACTGAAAAAATTCTAACAGCAGTTCAAACCGCTGTAGCAAAAGAAAGAGCCTTAGCCCAAGGGAAACGCATTATTATCGTAACCCCGGTACCAGCTTTAGAAGCGGTCACAAAAGCAAGCATTCCAAATGCTAAAGCATTACATCCAAGATGGATACAATGGGTTAATTCTCTTGCTGCAACAGATGTTGAATATGTTTTTGATCCAGATTTAAAAACCCAAGCATTCCTGCAATATGAACAAGAATGTCCTCTGCCTACTGAAATTCTGCCTCTCGATCAGTACGAATTCATAATTTACACTGACGGATCCGCACAACACGCAACAGGGAGTAAGCAAGCTTACAGTGCAGCGTGTGCAATCGTTAAAGGTCGCATGCGAAATGGCATCTTCAGACCTATGGTCACAAAAACTCAGTCTCTAGGAGATTGTACAGCTCAGCGAGCTGAACTACTAGCATTCAAACTGGCACTTGAAAGTACAGATCGAGAATTCCCCACACTGATAGTGTGCGATTCCTTTTACTGTGTTCAGTCGTATAATGAATATATACAAAACTGGCTTGAAAATGGTTTCAAAGATGCGAAAGGTGGCACAATAAAGCACAAAACGCTTTGGGAACAAGTAGTTCAGTTGAAAAACGAACTACCAAAGGCTCACGTGATCCACACACTGAGGGGCCGATTCTGATGCGGGTTGGAAAAGCTTCCCGACCGAGGGCCTGATTCTGATGCGGTTAGGAAGGCCTCCTAACGGCATTTGCTCCTTCCAAATCGGATCGGGAACGTGTCTTCCCGACCGAGGGCCCAATTCTGATGCGGTTAGGAACAAATGTTCCCATTGAAGTCAATGGGAGTTCAACCAAATCGTATCTGGAAGCATCCGGATGCATCCTACTCCGCTGGTCGGACTTTCCGTAGCTGCGATCACTCGTTCAAAAACAAAAATAGACGGTGAGATAATGTTGGCTGTCAATGCTTCAAGCAAAGGCAGCAGTGCAGCGTTACCAAAAAAGTTTCCACTCAATACTCTTATGTAATTGATGCGAACAACGTTCCTTTTGCTCGAATCCCTGGAGTGGGGGATAGGGTAATTCCAAACATGGAACGTAGAGCAGCCTTGATTTATGAAACACATTTGGGGGAGGGTCTGTCACATCAAGGGATCTCTAAAACAATTTTGACGTTAAAAGAGATGTACTGGTGGCCTGGAATGAATACAGAAATTCACATATTCATCAACAACTGCTTAGACTGTAAATTACAGCGAGAGAGCCACCAGACACCATGCTGCGAATGCGGCAACCCAGTACAGACACCATTGTTAGACAGCATTAGACTATCTACGCGCCTGCGTCCTACTGGACAAAGGCATTCCCACAAATAATGAATCTAGGTTCCTATGGATATGGCCTCAGCGTTCGGCTGACGCTCGAACTGTTATAAAAGATTTGCGAGTCTTTATCGGCACATACGCAATAGGCACGCTACATTCTGACCAGGGTCCTGCGTTTAGCTCTCGGGCTTACAAAGAAGCCATGGCCAGTCTGGGCGTTGCATTGCGGTACTCCTCTCCATTCCATCCTGGGGGAAATTCGGTTGTGGAAAGGAAAAACCGGGACATAAAGCAGTCTATAGCAGCTAGGGTATTAGGTTCGGGTGATGGGTGGGCCAAACATCTTTATGGGGTCCAACGCTCATTAAATAACCTGCCAAGAAGTTCTCTAGGGGGGTCACTCCATATGAGGTCCTATTTGGGACAAGAATGTGGGTACCAGACCTTGAACACGTAGGCACAGTGGTGGAAAATAAACCGTTTGATATCAAAGATCGTTTGGCTGTTTTACAGGAACTGAATGAGTTAAGAACGAAACAAAGCAACGTATTCCTACAGCCAACCACCACTGGGGAAAAATCGGCGGTCCCTGCAAGGCCTGTCTGGATTCCAAAAGTTGGGGATCTAGTCAGAGAAAAAATTGCGGACAAGAAGGAATTTGGACCTTCTTACAGACAACCAGTACCTGTCCTAGCAGTTCAAGGAACAAGAACAGTACTTCTGCCACCCCTTGCTGGAAGAAAGGAGAAAAGATTTGTGTCCATCGACCTGATCAAACCACAGTATGTGGCCAATACTAAATAGTAGGCCTCGTGGACTCCGACCTAGTAGCAGACGCACTCCTCTTGCTACTATCCAAGAGGTTCAGACTGAAAGACTGATAACAATCGAGAATTCAGCTGTAACAGATGGAGGACTAAGCAACAACGCTATGGAACTCATCCCTCTTGAACACCAAGTAACAGTTCGTCCAAATACACCTGTCTACACCAATGTAGCAAGTGATGAACTGGTTCCAGTGATTTCTACAAATCCTGATGCAATTCCAACAATTGATAGAACTGCTTCTGGCTATTTCATTAACTTTGATACGTTCTCAGAAGATCCGAGTGAACCTGAAACGACGCCAGCATCATTCAAATTCAAGCAGCAAGTACAAGACTTTCTTCACTTTCTGAAAAAGACTTATTTGGTTTCTCCATGGATTGAACTCTGGATTATATCTGGACTTTTTGTTTTCCTGCTCTGGCTAGCTTTGGTTACAACTGTGAGCGTGCTTATAAGTGGCAGATACATCCATGTGAACACTGAAGGAAAAGACGTGAACGTACTTTTGAAACCTCATAAATCCTCCCATCGTGAAGCAAGAGACTTGTCATCAGTGAACATCACAGCTGTTCCTATACAGGATGGTATAGTGTGGGACAAAACAGATTTTGACATCTTCGGCCCGACGGAACAATTGAACATTCCACATTTGTTTAAAATTTCACTAAGTGATCTAATTTCGTCCAGTACCTATTCTGATGATTGGGACTTTGAGACTGTTAACGACATAATGTATGACCTAGAAAAATCTGCTGCATATTCTAAAAATGAATATTTAGAGGGTTCATCAGACTATGAACAACTGTATTGTTATAACCACTATGGTCATCATTATTTGCATAAATCTGCATATCCAAGAAATGTGTTTATGTTTAACCAATGGGAACATTGTCCTACACCACCTAAAGGTAGTTCAAAAACATTTGCTAGTAAGTTTCCATATTTTTCAGGTTACAATACATCTGATCCAGAAATGTTTTACTATAAAAATGTAAACAAGACAGGACTGAAAATTATGTTAACAAATACAAAACAGATGTATTCTGCATTATTTAATGCCCAACTGTCTAGACAGGGTTTCGACTTTTGGAAAGACACAATAGACACAAAAACTGTCTGGGGTACTAAAGATTGGCAAGTGCAGGGGATAGAAGCTTTATTTAGAGCCTGTATCATCCCTGAACAAATAATGTTTTTGAATGAAACCATCCAACAAACATCTTGTCTTGGATTAGCCAAGATCAAGGAGATGAACACACCTTCTGTACCAACACCTGCAAGTGATAACGATACACAGGCAGTGGTGACAGTTGACAATATACTACAACTCAACAGATCTAATCCTGATTGGAAAAAATGGTTGATCTGGCCCACAGACACGAATAACTGTCAGGAAAGATTCCTGAATAAAACTCAGGGCTTTACTATTAATAGGCCAGACCCAAGATACGTCCAAAGACAACATCTGGGGCTAGTAACAACATACAGTGTAGGAAAATTATGCCTCGATTGGCTGCATAAGTCTACACTACAGGATGTGAAACAACACTTAACCTTACTTAAAAAGGACGCAGACCTTAGGGAATTCTTGCTTGGACCAAGAAAACCGCGTCAAAAACGTTTCATATATGCCGGCATTTATGCTGCCTATAATGAAGCATGGAAAGTATCACAGATGGAGGCCGCAGAACGAATACGTGAACTTGAGCGTATTAATTTAGAGAAAACACTCTCTGTGGTCGACAATGGGTTAACAACTTTGTCCTCCAGAATATATTCATTGGATGGCATTGTATCCTCTGCTATCGACATACTAGAACAAGATTTGGCGATGTTACAACAAGGCCAGTCTCAATTACGTTCTATTGTGTTATTAAGCTGGACGCTGCAATCTTTGTGAGCGGGCTATGTGCCTTGGCGTTTTATCAACACAACGGCTCTGTTTGCAGAATACAATCTCACTGATAAACAGATCGAATTGGCACAAAGAGGAGCAAGGTATACAGTGCTAAGCATTGAAAAACTGGAAAAGTTACCATTCACAGTGGCAGAAAAACCAGCTACAGAATGGCTCATTCATGGCAAAATAACATTACCTGTGACTACTTTTCAGTTTCAGTATTGCCTCAGACAAATGCAAGCAGGCAAATATGAAAGGTTGGGTAAGGAATACATTAAGACATCTTGGGATTTACCGTATACATATAGATGTTGGAGTGGGGATCATGAAGTGTTTTTGAGCGGTACACACTGTAAACGTGCACTGAGCGGTTCACTGATATGTCAGGACATTTCTTTACACGGGGCTTGTAATGGTTCTGTGGCAAATTTGTCTTGCCATCAGCAGGGTACACCAGCTGCTGTGATTAATCCAACGTTTGGACAACTTTCTAATGGGAGTTACCTCATGTTGAATGATCAGAGTTGCTGCGGCATGCTGCCAGGCATCCCATATCTAGTAACGGTCAACTCCAGGGTCACTTGCTGTATGCAAGTATTGTTTGCCCCAATAGACACAGTCAGGGAGTCGCCTCTATGGCCTTCGCTGAACGTCTCTTTTATAAGATTTGATACTTTGAGCAGAATGAAAGCCATGCTTTTACAGCAAACAGTGCCTTTGACCTCGGCCAAAGAAACCTATGATCTACAAGTAGCAAGGACTTCGGCTGAGATACAGACTTTAATACGTATAAACTGCCCTATACATTTCGTAGAAATGATAGGACGTATCTTTAACATGTCTGATACAACCGGAATTGTACATGTATTTAAGAGCATCTGCTCCGGTCTGTTAGCACCTTTCCAGGCAACACTCGGAATCATCCCGAACTTTGCACATTCGGTGTTTGGTGGCATACCATTAATTCTAGCACTTGTTGCCGGAATTCTATTTCTCTTCCTGCTATTGCGCTATGGCCAGCCTATTCGCAGACATCTCTCCGAGCGAAATGGAGAAAGCTCTCCTTGAACGAAAGTGCAGTGAGCGAATAGTACAGCTTTTGGGCATGACTCGTCTATGGGAACTTAATACCACGTGGTTCCTGTCATTCAGACCAATCTGGCAAGATTGCATCTTACCTGTTCTACGATGCCTGCTATGCGGTGAAGAATGCGTGTTGGACACCTGTCTAACATTTCCATCAGCTACGCCAACGGATGTCGATACTCTGCTGGTCCCGATAACGGCCCATGCTCTGTGTTGTCCCCAGAGGCTACCTATCCTGATGTCAGCATTCATTGAGATCTCACAGACGCTTCCGGCTGCTGCTGAGGTACGAGAAAGATCTACAGGCACACAGGTAACAATGGACGAGAACATTGCTGCGGCAACCTATGCTGAAAGCGATGCTTCACATCTCTGTGCAATTAATCTACTACACGAGGTGTTCCAACTGACACCAACTACAGTGGATGATGTTTTGTTTATAGAAATAGATGATCTCATGTTTACACCAGACCCGTAAACTGACTCTGATTCAGCATACAGTGTTCCAGAGATGCAGTAACAATTTGGCCTTCATTTTCAATAAAAACTTGGAACTCTACCAATATTGAACTTTTTCCCATTTTTCGAACGAAAATGGCACTTCAATCTGCTTAAAGTAGAACTCGCCTTATAGTACAGACTTCGCGGTACTTCCACGGACACTTAGTCATCTAGTGTGTCTAAAACAGTTCATTAATTTTCATGACATGAAATGACTTTGATTTTTGAACAACTAATCGATCATTTTCTGTCACATGTAAATATTACTGCTTATTTCATTCCAATTGCATTTATTTTCGAACTTCATGCCTGAAATGAAAAGCATTTGCTTCAAATGTACAGTACCTTTTGCATTTTTACTATGTTTTTTAATGCTTTTAAGAAATATTTTTAAATATGCAGTACTATCACGATGAGTGAAAACAAATTGCCCTATGATGTAAAAAGATAGACATTTCACAATGAATCCACCATATCTACCAAGAAACCAATGAGTACCTAGGCAAAAACAATGCTCACCTGAGTATTAGATGTAATCTATGTCTTGTTGGTTTTTCCACAGTATAATCCTTCGATTATGGTGCCTTAAGCAGATATCACTTTGCGCTCAGGTGAGCATTGTTTTTGCCTAGGTACTCATTGGTTTCTTGGTAGATATGGTGGATTCATTGTGAAATGTCTATCTTTTACATCATAGGGCAATTTGTTTTCACTCATCGTGATAGCAAACACTATTTACGAGGTAATATTTATTATTATTATTTTTATTATAATGGAAATAGGTGTTGTTTCACTATTGGTTTTTAGTTTCCTTTTCTTTTTTGGTTATGCACTTACAAGGGTGAATACGTGCTATCATTCATTTTTGAAGAGTGCAGCTTAGTGGGATCAGTCAGTCACAGGATATTAGTCCATAAATATTCCACGTTTGAACTCACAAAGAAATTTGCATGATTGCTCTTGCAGTACATAGGTTCTATGAGTTTAACCCATTATGATATTGTGGTGTATTGGTGAATGTTGCCAAAGTGTAATCAATTTAGGTTGTGAGAAGAGTATATTAAAAGTATTCTTTTTTTGTAGGTTGGCCCCTGAGGAAGGGACTACAATGTCCTGAAATGCATCGGGCACACACAAGAATGTTTTTTCCTATTGTTTATGCATTCAATCAAATGTAGTTACATTGTTTATGTACAAAGAATGTTATCAATTATGAATATATAATGTATATGTTGATGCATTGAATATAATTGTGATACATATATATGCAAAAATGAAGTTTATTTGAACAAAACCAAAGTTTAATTTGTTTTGCATTTAAGATTTTGAATTTCTTAAGATAGATTGGGGTTTCAGTACCTAGTGAACAGTGCACAGCACCAGCAAGTTGACCGACTTGTAACAGTTTTTTCAAGGTAAAAACGCAAGACATTTTCCTTGAGAGGATCTACTCTTAGACATCACACACAAGTACATTAAGACATCTTATAACTTTGCATGTACCCCCCCCAGAAGCATTCAAAAATAATCTGGTAACATTCTCTTTCCTGTAAGTACATCACTACACATCCCCAGCGTGGTGATTACAAAATGGAAAAAATAAAACTATAACAATGCAGGTTTACCCCACCCCGGTGGAGACTATTCCCGCTGTCTGCTGTGATGTAGGGGTAGAGCTAATTTCAAGGACATAAGTCTTTAGGGGATACCAAATATCCTTGGGTCTAGATGCAGGGGGTTGTGTCGTCGTATATAACTCGCAATTTGTATTACAATATGTGAGGCTAGCTAGCCAGGATTTTGTTGTGGGGGTAACCTTACTGCCCCATCGGAGCGCTATTTCTCTCTTCACAAGGAGAAGGGCAATGGCAATGAATTTGCGCAGCTGCTTAGGGAACCCGTGTACATAACCCAACAAGGCTACCTCAGGCGAAGGGGCAATGTCTTGGTGTGTCATGCGCGATAGAATTTCATGAATGGATCTCCAGTAACCCCCTATTTTGGCACAATTCCATGTCATATGTGCAAAATCAGCATGCGGCCCTCCACACTTAGGGCAGTTGTGAGGCCTGGTGGGTCAATAGAATTGATTTTCGCGGGCGACATATATGTCCTCCACAGGTACTTAAAGTGAATCAGTTTGTGTCTACTGTTGAGGGAAACCTCCTTGGTCTGGGTACAACAGTATGACCACAGTGAGTCCTGTATCGGGTGCCCCAAATCACGCTCCCAAGCCTCTCTGACCTTGACATCCTTGCTAGGGACCAGAGCCATGGATGATTTGTACAATTTAGAGATCAGATGATCCCCCCCACTGCTTGTAATCACTAGCGTTAGTGGTGGGAAGGACTCAGGCTCCAGTGGGTATTCAGTAAATTGCTCTCTAAGCGCCCTCCGGACCCTACATAAAATGAATTGGTCCATAAAAGTAGTTTCACTGAACTTCCCGCCCTCTGTGCTAGTAAACACATGACCCTCCGGAAACAAATCCCCAAACTTGTCTAAGGAAAAGGAAGTGAGCGTGCGTTGTACCAACTTCTCCTCAGTAATGGGAAGCCATGGGCTGTTGCCAAGTGGAATCTCATAAGAGTATAGTGCATGCCCACCTGTTACACGCTCTAGCTTCTGCCAGGCCCAACTAGTTGTAGATACTGTTTGTATGTCTCGGGGGTCCCGGTGAAATCCTTGTGGTAACACTGTTCTTAACGGGGCAGGAAGTACTATGTCAGCCTCAGGCCTGGCATAAGGGATCCATGCAGTACCAGGAGTGCGCAAAGCTTCACTGTGCTACTAGGTAATATATCTGAAAGTTGGGAACCCCAAACCCTCCTCTTTCATATGGGAAGGTCAATGTTTCCCAACCAACTCTGGCTCTACCTCCTCCCCAAACAAGCCTGATGAGATGGGAACGGATAGTTCTGAAAAAGCTATTGGGGAGCGGGATGGGGATATTATGAAACCGGTATAAGAATTTGGGAAGGATCACCATCTTTATAATTGCGACTCGACCAGCCAACGAGAGAGGGAGCTTCAACCAGCGTTCCACCTGTTGCTCTAACTTATACAGGACTGAGCCATAGTTGAGTAGAATAATCTGTTGAGTTTCTCTGTGTATCTGGATTCCTAAGTATCTAGCCGACTCTTCGCACCACTTCAGGGGGAACCCACAGTCCCACTTGCCGGTACTAGGCGTTAGAGGAAAAATTTCTGATTTACCCCAGTTTATGCCCAAACCAGAGAATCCACCAAATCGGATGATCTCCCTGATTAGCGGTTCCAAATTCTCCCCAGGGTGGCAAACATAGAGAATAATGTCGTCGGCGTAAAGTGAAATTAAAAGGGGGCCCGTCTTGAACTGGAAGCCCCTATGTAGATGCCGCTCCTGAAAATGCCAGACCAGCGGGTCCAGCGCGATAATGAAAAGCAACGGAGAAAGCGGACAGCCCTGCCTGGTGCCGCGGGTAAGTGCGAACTGAGAGGACAGGGTGCCGTTTAGACGAAGTCTGGCTGTAGGTGAAGTGTAAGTATTGCGGTGAGTTCAACAAACCCCTTAGGCATTCCCATCCTCTTCATAACTGTCAGGAAGTAAGGCCACTCCAAGGAGTCGAAGGCCTTTTCGGTAGCCAGTAAAACGGCAGCCGCTGGGATCTCCGGCGATATTCTGTGAAGGACCACGAACAGCGCACGAAGGTTTAGTGCTGTCGATCTATGAGGGACAAATCCCGACTGAGTCGGGGAGATGATACGGTCTAACAACAGGCCTAACCTCAGCACAATCATTTTAGCAAGGATTTTATAATCAAGATTTAAGAGCTACAACGGTCTATATGAACCCCACAGGAGTGGGTCCTTCCCGGCCTTAGGGAGAAGGATTATTACTGCCTCACGCAGCGTGGGGGGCAGCTCTTTGTGTTCCAGTGCTTCATTATAGACCTCGAGAAGGTAAGGTGCCAAAAGGTTCTTGTAGGCTTTATAAAAATTGCTGGTAAACCCGTCCAATCCCAGGGCAGTCAAACCATTCATGGCGTCTATAGCGCTTATGATTTCCTCAGCAGAAAACGGTTCAGCCAAGAATTCCTGCATTACTTTATCAATCCAAACCAGCGCAATTTCTGCTAAGTATTCATTGCGGACCTCATCACCGTGAGTTACACGGGTTGGGTACAGACCTGAATAATAGCCTAGAAATTCATCCCGTATCTCCCGGTTGTCCGTCAGCGTCCGTCCACTGGAGGAACGGATGCAGGCAATAGAAGACTGCCCCGTCGAAAGTCTCAGAAGGCGCGCCAAGGTGCGGCCAGGTCTATCTCCCTCGCCATAGCGACGTGCAGTGGCTTATTTACTTAAGAAATGTGTTTCACGCTCAGCTGCTTCCCTGAATTCTAACAAGAGTGACAGTCGACAGCCACGTCTAGTCGGGTCAGGTTGCACCACATGTTCCTTGTCGAGCGATTCCAGCTGCTGCTCAATGCGAGGTAATGTACGCCTCAGATCTTTCAATACCCCAGAGTGCTTGGAAATACAGACCCCCCCGCATATAGGCTTTAAAAGCCTCCCAAAGAATAGCCCACAACTGCACAAACCCTTATTTAAATCAAAATATTCTACAATAGGTGCGCAAAGTACTGTGTTGAACACCTCATCCATCAACGCCTGACCAGGAAACCTCCACTGTCTCTCACATCCCTCAGGTCTGGGAGCCCTGACCGTGAGGACCACGGGAGAATGATCAGAGAGTGTGCTGGGAAGATGCTGAGATGCCCTGTACCAGGCTGCCAAATTGGGGGATACTAGCCAGAAGTCTAATCTAGTCCAGGTATCGTACTGTGCAGAGTAGTGAGTATAAGCGGATTCCCCCGGGCGGCAGAGTCGCCACACATCCACCAGGCCAAGCGAGTCACACAGCTCCAATAACGCACACCGCGACCGCGGTTTGGGGTCAGAGGAGCCTGACGTGCTGTCTAGTGCTGGGTCCAATAGTAGGTTAAAATCGCCACACATGCAAATTTAGTCTGCGTCAAGCTGCAAGAGTTGCGTGTGGAGGCCATAAAAAAATTCTGGGTTGTCAATATTAGGCGCATAAATACAGACAAACACCATTCGGTATCCCTGTAAGAACCCAGCTACCATCGTATAACGACCCTCACTATCGTTACGGACCCTGTCCACTTGGAAGGGCAAGCGTCTATGGAGAAGGACCGCAGTTCCCCGGGCATATGTGCTATAGTTCGCAAAATAGCGGTGGGGACCCCAAGATGAAGCAAAACTGGAGGAAGGTGACTTCTGTAAGTGCGTCTCTTGTAGAAAGGCGACATCAACCTGATGTCTCTGTAGATAGTGTAACACCTGTTTCCCTTTCCTGGCGTTATTTAGGCCCCACACATTCCAAGTGATCAGTATCAGGTCCGAAAAGTGGACAATTTACCCCCCCAAAGACATAAAGGTAGTTTAAACATGACTGTGTGTGAGTAGCATTTAGTACATAGCCTGTCATAGTGCGCATGTAGATCTAGAAGCAATGGTACCCCAGAAGAACAAACAACCCCACCATCCACCCCTACACAGGGAAGATCCCCAATAACAAACCTATAGAATGCAACATGGGAACACAATGAATGGTAAGAAAAAACCAAGTTCACATACATTCCAACCGTGATAGCAAATTTAAGGTGATATACACTTGGGGCGAGGCAACACCACGCCGTCTACCCAACTTTGCATAAGAATTAAAAGCATATAACTTGCCCTAAAGCAATAAGTATCAGAGAAAGTAGCCTTTGCATACGAGTTACAGCAGCTTAGTTCATTCGGATGAAAAAAGTTCCACGCTAGCCACTGATCCACTATGTGGTGGAGAAGCTCTGGAGAGGTCTTTATTCTTGACACTGGAGTTCACTTTGTATTCTTTGCAAAATTCCTGGACTGCGGTGGGGGTATCAAACACTCTGGACCTCCTGTCGACATCAACCCGAAGGCGGGCCAGGTAGATCATACCATATCGAAGTCCCAAATTGCGGAGCGTGGCCTTCACTCCCGTGTACTTCCTTCTCGCCTCCTGGACCATAGCGGTGAAGTCAGGGAACAGAGTCTATAGTCGAGCCTTGCCAGGATGTGGTGCCATTTTCTCTTGCCAGTCTTAGCACGGTATCCCTGTCCCGGAAGATCAGGAGAAGGGTAATAATGGGCCTGGGAGGACACCCCGGGTTGGGACGAGGACCAAGGGAGCGGTGCGCCTGCTCCACTAGGAAGGTGGCGGTGAAGGCCTCTTTGCCAAAGAGGTCCATGAGCAAGGTTTCGACAAATAAGTCCATACGCCCTGTCTTGGTGGACTCCGGAACCACTAGGATGCGTATATTATTGGGCCTACTGCGCGCTTCAAGGTCCTCGTTTTTCATAGCTGCGGATTTGAGGATCTTCTCCATTCGGTCCAGCAGTTTGGTGGACTGCGCGGCTCCGTCCTCCAGGTCAGACACCCTACCTTCTGCGTTGTCCAGACGCCTCTCATGCGCGTCAAGTTTGGCCCCCATGGTGTCCAGACGCTTTTCCAGGACATCAAAATGCCCATCCAAAGCCCTGAACCCCGCTCTAAGCTCCTGCATCAGCGCCTCAGAGCCGGGGGGTGGATTAACTGAACTGGCACCCACTACTCCCCCTCAGCCACGTTGGCAGCAGAATCTGCAGGCGTGGTATCAGGACGACCAAATTGTATTAAGCGTTGTTTTGGATCCTTGCATCCCATGATACTGTCCGCAAAGCAAGGGCCAGCGGGTGACCGCCCGGGGGGGGGGGCATTGAGTGATGACGCAGGTAGCAAATCAGAGGCAGACCTCAAATGTGGATCAATCAGGGTCAATTTTGCGGGCCTGCTCAACACATGAAGTTCACTGAGAAATCGCGCAGGCAGGCAGAACCATAAAAACTGAGAACACTGTATTCCCCCGGGCCTCACATCATCGCAGCAGGCTTCCGTTCACATTTTTGAGCTGCAACAAATGAGCCTCTGATTTAGGCCTCAGGATTGTGTAATGCCGAGGATTAGGCCCCGAGCGTGCGGCCGCACCATCAATCAGGCCTCCTCTAGTAAAGCTCCGACCGGAGCTGCAATTCACTCCGCTGCCGCCTCTTGCGGCCAGGCGGCACTCCAGGCCCCAGCAGCCGAGCAACAGTCCCCCCACCGCCCCCCCAACCGGCCCGACCAGTCGGATGACCGGTCCCCAGGCTCACCCACGGCCCCTCACGCCGCGGGGCCTCCGGAAGCAGCGCGGGCGGGTTTACCTGCGGGCGTGGGATCCCGGGTCCAGTCCAAGGATGTCTGGCGCTGCCTCCTGCACACCACTGAAAAGGAGGGTCTCCGGTCTCCAAGTCTCCCCAGACGAGCGGTGAGTGTGGCGAGAGGCTATCGGGACACGCCAGGCAGCCGCGCCCAGGCCGATTGCCACGCAGGCCTGCGGCACAGCGGACTCGCTCTCCGAGTCTCGCAATCTCGGACTGCTCTTGTTTTTGGCCACCTCGGCCACTCACACCACGGCGGCAACCATCTCTGTGTCTGATGCGGCCAGATAAGAGCCGGATGGCTCAGGATGCAGTCAGGATAGGGGCAGGATGTCGGGTTTGGCGACGGAGCTTCAGCGCTGCACGGCCATCTTGGTCGGCAGCCTGGCCACGCCCCTTGTGTAACCTTTTTCATCCTTTCTATTCATTTCTTCCATTTATCTGATGGGAATAAAGAAGTTTGTAATAGCTCCTTCCTTGTTTATCTTATTATTTTATTTTTATTCTATTTTTCTTTCTTTTCTTGCCTTTTACTCTATGATACATATATTATGTTCAATAAAGTCTAGATCCAGAAACTACATTAATTAGAGGTATATGCCACACAGTGTTTTAGTTATATTTCACCTAGGTCACAATAGTATCACTAGTATGAATTAAAGGGTAATTGCGATTTGCAAATGTATGGTTGTAGGGGACTTCTAGTTTGCTGCTAGTAATTTCACTATAAATTGGCAAGGAATCCTTTTGATACAAAATATCTGACATGGCATCTGTTATAGGGCGGATTGATTACATGCAGTTAAATGTAGATTTTCCACAGCCTGGTGGGCAGAAAATCAGGATTATATTAAAGACACGGAGGCTAATATTATACAATGAATCTTTATTGCCACTACTCCAGCAGGTCTTTTAAAGGATATAGAACATGGAATTCTGACTAAATAAAACTTCAGAGCTCCCAACATTCAGCCCTCTTTTTAGCGACTGAAATTGACAGAAAACTCCAACAAAGTCTTATAAACAATCCTAAATGACGAACTTTCTTCTTGTCCACAGGATATCCAAAGCATATTCCACGCAGATTGATCCTCTAAGTGCCAGGGACTGCAGAACAAGCCGGCATTATGTCTGCCCTCGAGCTACAAAATAAGAAAATACAATTATTCAGGGTTGGGATAATGGGAGGGATAATATTAGCTTCTGTGTCTTTAATAAAATCAAATTTTTCTGCCCATCAGGCTGTGGAAAATCTACATTTTATGGCAAGACTCAGAGGCTAACATTATGCAAGTTTAAAGCATTTCCAACAAACAACTTGCCATATTTTCTACTGGTTTAAAATAAAGTTTTCTAGAAATCACATCCTTCGACCAGTCAACACAACGCAAAATATCTTGTAAACATCCCCCATCATGAATGTCTTAGAAGCAGCAGCCCCTCTCACCGAGTGTGCTCCAAACATACTCACTTCCACACCTGCTCTGCACATCGCTTCTCGCACCCATCTTGCAAGCGTGGGAGACAACACTGCCTTAAAAGGTTTCCTAAATGAAATGAGCAACTGATTCAACCCAGATGGTCTTACCTGAGTAGATCTTTTCTCATACTCTTTCACACATCTTACTACGCACAACTTTTCTTTTTCATCAAACTATGGATAAAAAATAGTATTTGAATTAGTCTTTGTTCTTTTTGTTAAATAGTAACACACACCCTCAGGAGAAAAAATCCTGCTGGAAGCATCCGGAGCTTTCACATCTGACACTCTCCTAAATGACACCAAACACAACAAAATTGTCAATTTTAACGACAAATCTCTCAAGGACAATAATTCGTTTTCCTCCTATCTTAGCAAAAAATTCTACACTTTTGAAACATCCCAAACCAAATTGCACCTAGACACAGGGGGTTTAGTAATTCTAATGCTACACATCAATCTACACACCAGCACATCCTGTCCCACTGGTAACCCGTTGACCAGATCATGACCTGCTGAAATTTCCGACCTATATACATTTACTGTTCTATAGGCCAAACCTTCCTCAAATATTTCTGGCAGATAATTCACCACTTCCACTGTGGACCCTGAAACAGGATCAAACTCCCTCTCCATACACGAGCTTACCCATTTTTGCCAAGCCAATCTATACATCTTCCTTGTTCCTGGAGCCCAGGATTCTTTAATGAGATCTGAAGCCGCTCGTGAAAGGCCTGGAACCTCCCAGACTCTCCTGAAATTCTCCAAGCCACCAACCTCATTTGACCTGAAATCACTAAATCGTTCACTTCTCCCTCTGGGCCCCTCAAGAGATTTGGAAACCATGGCAACAGAGTGGGAAAATCCACACACATTTCCAACAGAACTGGATACCACACTTGGGCCCTCCAAAGTGGTGAAATCACTACTGTTGTCTCCTTCCACCTGCGCACCATCATGGCCACCCATGCAATCATAGAAAATGGAGGGAACGCATACGACTCAGACCTGTTCAAACTTGCTGAAAAGCATCTATTCCTGCTGCCTCTGGATCCGCTCCCAACTGAAAAACTTTTCACTTGCGCATTCAACCTGTCCGCAAAGAGGTCCATCCCGAACGCAGCCGCGGTCCGTGCAGGTAACAGCGGTTGGGCCGGGTAAGGGGGGATTTCGAGGGACGATGCAGAGGGAAAGTTAAATAAATAATTAATTCTCCCTCAGCATCGTCCCTCGAAATCCCCCCTTTCCTGGCCCCACTGCTGTTACCTGCACGGACCGCGGCTGCCCGAACGGACCCCAAATCCTTTCCACCTGCAAGAACACTCTTCTCTCCAACATCCAATTGCTTGAGTCCCTGAAGCTCTGCAAAAATCAATCTGCTACCAAATTGCTTATCCCAGGAATATGTTCCGCTTGCACAAAAAGACTCCTCTTCAGACAGTAATCCCAAAACACCTTTGCCAGATCCGCCAAACCCTTTGACTTCGGACCCCCCCATCTTGTTCACATACTGATCTGCAGATACATTGTCCATGCGTAACAGCACTTAACACTTCACCTTGTTCTGCGTAACACATTTTATCGCAAAAGGTCCGGCCAGCAATTCCAAGCAATTTATATGCAACTTCTTCTCCTTGTCCGTCCAACTACCACCTGCTGTAACTGCACCACAACATGCACCCCAGCCATCTAAGTTTGCATCCGATTCTATATTTAACTCCGGATTCTCTCGGAAAATTGCTCGTCCATTCCAAACTTCCATATTCATCAACCACCATCTGAGTTCCTACTTCGCCTCTTCCGTAAGAACCACCTTCTGTGAATATTTCAAACCATCTCTTAAATGCACTCCTTTTAACCTCTGTGAGCCTATATAATTCAAAGGACCAGGAAAAATAACATGCATCGTTGAAGACAAAAGACCAATCACAAAAGCTGACATTCTCAAAGAAATCTGACCTTGTAATAATGACCTCTTTAATTCCTTCCTTAACCTTTTCAACTTCACTCTTGGAAGTTTAAAAATTCCTTCGACCATGTTTACTAGAAAACCGAAAACCTGTGTCTCTTGTCTCGGTTCTAAACACGATTTTTGTCTCTTTATCACAAAACCTAATGATTCGAGCTAACTGATCGTCATCCCTGTATATTCTAATACACAAAAGCAACATAGCTAGTAGGCGCTGGGATTCGACTGGTATGTCTTTCGTATATCCTAAGAGGCCCAGCAGAGGTGATGGCTCCAGCCCAAGGTCCAATATCTCGTTTATGGAAGCAAAAATCTCCACCCAATATTGCGCTATCTTAGGACGGTGCCAGGCCATGTGTAGAAAAGAGGCTTGTGGTGGATGACATCTCCAGCATCGGGCATCTTCCCAAAGTCCCATGCGCAGGAGCTGAGCAGGTGTTCTATAATATCTATGCAGGAATTTAAAATGAATCAAACGCAGTTTGTAGTTCGGGGAAAGCAACTCTAACTGCCCACAGCAAAACTTCCGCTGCTCCTCAGTCAAGGGTGTGGGTAATTCCTCGTTCCAGCCCTCGACTGATTTGTGCCTGGTTATAGGGAAATCAGCTTGAATAGTATTATATAATCGTGTGATTAGTTTGTGCTGGGAGCTGTTCGATAGTGTCTGCTCTAATGCCGTTAAGGTAGGCGGAGGGGCGGGAAAGGAGTCATGCAACCTACGACAAGTTGCCCTGATCCTTTAGTATAAAAGCAGGTCAGAAAAATGCGTGGCACTCGCATCTGCTTTATCTGGGGGAGGGAGAAAATGAAAATTGTCCTCGGGGTATAGATCGGCAAGGGTCGTCCAGCCCAACCTCTCAGCCCTAAGCACTTCCCCACGATCCGCCATTGCAGGTATTAGGGGATTATATGCGAGAGAAGCCGATGGAGCGTATAGCAGATCGTGCCCAGCCCTTGCGCACAGCCTATTCCAGGCCCATCTGAGCGTCTCAGTGGTATCTATTTCATTTCTCGGTCTTTTGAATTTGGAAAATACTGCAACATTTAATGGTACTGGCGCGGACCTGCCCAGTTCGATCGCTATGTGTGGTTGAAATGGGGTAGGAAATACCCAATGGTGCAGGAATTGAGCTTGTGCTCAATAGGCATACAGGGAAATGTCTGGTGCTCCCAGTCCACCCTGGCTCAGGGGCAAAGTTAAAAGTTCCCAAGAGACGCGTGCCTGCCTCCCGGCCCATACCAGATTTATCATCAAGGATCTGAGTTTGTGTAAGAATGCCTTAGTGAGAATTATGGGAAGATTGACAAAGAGGTATAAGAACTTGGGCAGGACGATCATCTTCGCTATCGTTATTCTACCCGCAAGGGAAAGTGACAGTCGTGCCCATGTCTCTAGCTTACTCTCCAACCAACCCACTGTATGTCTGAGATTCATCATCCAGAGCTCCTGCACATCCCGGCTCAGCCAGACTCCCAAGTATTTAACTGGGCCCTCTGCTCATTTTAGTGGATAATCCAGTGGGAATGGGAATGTGCTGTCTGTCAGAGGGAGAATTGTAGATTTTTGCCAGTTAATCTGTATTCCAGAGAGTCCGCCAAATTTGGCCATTTCACTGAGCATGGGGAGTATATTATTCGCTGGATCTGTAATATAAAGCGTGATGTCATCCGCGTAAAGCGATATGGTCAGACCTCTGGACGAGAAACCCACTCCTCTATTAGTATGATGTTGTCGGATTCTGGCGGCTAGAGGCTCCATCGCTATGGCAAAGAGGAGTGGGGATAGAGGACACCCCTGTCTGGTGCCTCTTGTTACGGGGAAGTTCTCTGATAGAATACCATTTACTCTCAGCCTAGCAGTGGGACTGGCGTATAGAAGCCTGATTTGGGCTAAGAATGTGGGACTGAGGCCCAGCCTGGCCAAGACAGCAAAAAGGTAGGGCCATTCGAGGGTATCAAATGCTTTGGTAGCATCTAGTAGTACCACCACTGTGGGGGTCTGGGGGTGGAGATAGTGAAGTAGAGTAAAAATATTCTTAAATTATGCGCTGTAGACCTTCCTGGTATAAAACCAGATTGATCTGGCCTTGCTATCAAGGGGAGCAATGGTTGTAATTTCTGGGCAATTAACTTTGCCAACATTTTACTATCCAGATTGATGAGTGATAGCGGGCTGTAGGAATCCCGGCTAGTGGGATCCTTATCAGGCTTCAATAATGTAAGTATTACCGCTTCACGCATCAAGAGTGGGAGGGTACCAGTTTCCATCGATTCCTGGTAAACGTCCAACAGCCGCCGGGCTAGTAAGTCGCAGTATGCTTTATAAAAGGAGGCAGGGAGACCATCTAGGCCTGGGGCTTTGTCGTTAGGGAGGCTGTTAATTACTCGTGTTATGTCCTCTAATGTGTATGGTTCGTCTAGATACTCTCTGTGCGCTTTACTGAGCCAGAGCAACTCTAATGAGTCAAAATAATTGCACAGCTCCTCCTGCGCGTTGGGGATGGTAGAGGTATATAAGTTAGCGTAGAAATCAGTTAAATGATTCAATATTTGTTGTGATCCCCTGATTGGGTCCCCTCCTTTGTTTCTGAGGTCAGTGATAATGTTAGCGTTTCTCAATGGACGGAGCATGCCTGCTAACGTTCTTCCAGGTCTATCACCTTCTCCATACCGTCTAGCTGTGTTGTATTTCCCCATAAATTTTAACTCTCGGTTAGCCTCTTCTGTATATTCGGAGAGCAACTCTCTAAATGAAGCCATATGTGTCCCTTTCGCCAGAATTAAAAAAAACCTTCTCCCTGTCCTTTAGTTGATCCTCAAGAGTATGGAGTCTCTGTCTAATCGACTTTAGTACACCCGCCTGTTTGGCAATGCAACATCCCCTTATAACCACCATGAATGCTTCCCAGAGTGACCCCGCCGTCTCAAATGAACCCTCATTTTCATTGAAGTAATCGCTAATATCTTTCCTAATCCCCTCTCGGAAGGCTTGATCTAGCAAAGCCATAGTAGGAAGCCTCCACGTGAAGGGTCGCCTCCGCGACTTGGGGAGCTCTAGCTGCAATAGGCATGGGGCATGATCCGATAGGGTTTTAGGGAGAAGGGAAACTTCCGATGTCCACGCCGCTATGTCCCGGGAAACCACCCAGAAATCCAGCCTGGACCAAGCGCTGTGTTGTGAGGTAATGCATGATCCTTCAGCTTTATCCGGGTTCCGGTGTCTCCAAATGTCCACCAGATCATTAACCTGGATAAGGAAGTTCAATGCTGCGCTTGCCCGTGGATGTAAGCTACGAGATGCTCCCCTTCTATCCAGGGAGTCATTTAAGATTGCATTGAAGTCTCCACCCCAGATAACTGTGACACAGCCCAAGCCTGCAATGAGGGCCCATATTGTGTGAAAGAAATCAGGATCGTCTGTATTGGGCCCATATATTGCCGCAAATACGACCTCCGTTTCACAGAGAGAACCCTTAAGTATAACAAATCTACCCTCCGTGTCAGTGTGTGTATGTGTTGTTTTCCAGCTCAAGCCCCTGCGCGTCAATATAGCCACTGCACGTGCATAATTAGAATAACCCGTGGAGTACGTCTCACCCCAGTTGTTATGCCGCAGCTTAGAGCTGGAAGCATTAGGTAGATGCGTCTCCTGCAGAAAGCAGCAGTCTACCTTGTGTCGAATCAGATATGCATGGAGTAACCTGGCCTTCCTGTTGTCATTCAGACCTCTGATATTTCAAGTTAAAAACCTCAGGGCTGTCATTTTACGTAATTGAGGTATAGACTAGCTGTGACTCACATGGTGCATGCGGTGCGTGACAATAAGATTGAACATTGCTGTATTGCGCCCCCGACTTCTACCCCCCCACCCACACCAACCCCCCAACTAGGTTGAGCTGAGCTATCCCTCCCACCCCAAAACTGCAAACAACCCCTCAACATAAACATACAGAACAATAGTGGGAGATCTCCCTTGGGGCGAGGTGTCTCTGGCGTACACCCTGGTCAGGAACCAGGTGGCTGAGCAGTTTAATGATAGTGTGACGTAGGCAATCTAGTCTGTCGTACTATGACCCTCCATCTAATCTGGGGGTGAGGAGTCACATGATTCTGCCGAGTTTTGTTCAGGATATATTGGCAGCACTTTTTCTTTACCGCCGGGCTCCTCGGATTGAACCAATTGAGAGCAACTCCACTTTAGTCATTGTCACTAAGTGTTCCTTCTGTTCACCCTGAGGTTTTCGTCTGCTGTTTGTTTCCTGCAGCGTGTTTGGCATATTTTAAGGCAGATTTAGCATCTGTGAAAAAGTGTTGGTTGCTCTCGTGATTGACTTTAAGCTTGGCCGGGTATAATAGGGCATAGGTGATGCCTGCCTGCCTGTCTAAGGATACGCTTGGCGGTAACAAATTCTCTTCTCGCCGATTGAACCGCCGGAGTGAAGTCAGGGAAGAAGGAGATCTGGCTGCCCTGGTGTGTTATCTGACCCATTTCTCTCGCTGCTCGTAGAATATTGTCTCTGTCCCGATAGTTCAATAACCGGGCCAAGATAGGTCACGGAGTTCCTCCCACGGGGGGTTTGGGGGCCAAGGATCTGTGGGCTCTTTCCACAATGAACAGGGTTGAGAGAGATGATCCGAAAATATCAAGGAGGAGCGTTTCAACAAAGTCCTCCACTTTGCCCATGGCCGTTGTTTTAGGGATTCCGGTTATGCGGATGTTATTACGGCGGGACCTGGCTTCCAAGTCTTCATTTTTGGCCTTAATAACTTCCAGTACTTTTTCCATGTTTAATAGTTGTTCTCTTGACTCTGTTTGGAACTCATGTGTGTCGGAGACCCGGTTTTCCAATTTATCTATCCGTACTTCATGAGTGTCTACTTGTTTTTTAACTTGGTGCAACCGGTCCGTAAGTTTGTCAATTTTTGCATCAATTGTTTTGAGGCTTGATTGCACCTCGAGCAGGATGGATCGTAGGTCGTCGCCCCCCTCCGCTGCTCCCTCTCTATGCTCAGTCTCGGGGTCAGTCTCTGAATCCGCGGTTCTGGTGAGCCTTTTATTGTCGAACGTTAGTTTGGTTTGTCTAGTGTCCGTCTTCCCCATTTTCTTGCTGGGCTACACCACCTGTTTGTAGTGGATCTCAAGGGGCCGACACCTGCGGCCGACAGACCAGGCGCCATCCGGTTTTGGTGTAACCTCCAGTTTTCTCTCTTCGACAGCACGGCCAGTTGGCCACGGCAGTGCTTCACACCCCGAATCCAGACCCACCGTTGTGTATGCGGATCACAGTTGGGGGAACCGCAGCCTCCACGTGGGGAACTGAGACTAGAGTAGGTGGCTCCAGCCTTCTATCACATCCCGGGCGCTGGATTATTTATGTTCTCAAGGGAGCATCAGGTGCTTTCTCGGCCGCCCCTTACAATGGCTGCCATTTGCCTATTCAGCTTGCCTCTAGTGGTAGGCAGTTATGCAGGAGGGCCTCACGGTGCAGTGATACTCCAAATCTTGCAGGGGCACTGATTCTTACAGTTCGCTGCCCTCCCGTGCGTGGATATGTGGCTTCAGCGCCCCTCCGTGACCACGTTTTGCTTAGATCTCCCCCAACACATCCAGGCCTCACCTTCACCCGGGTGCTACCCGCCGCCCAGGCCTTTCCTTGGCTCCGTCGGCCAGGGCCGGCGTACACGCCCACAGCTTCGGCGCGCAGCGGGCCCGGGGTCGCACCAGGCGGCGATCGCAGCCTCCACCCGTCCGGCAGCGCTACACCGTTCGGCAGCCCAGTCCCGCCACCGGAGCCCTCAGCGAGATGTCTGCAGGCGTGGGGGCGCCGCCCTCGTTGACCGCAGGTCAGTCTCGGCGTCTGGCCCTCAATAGCCCCGCTGTTGCAGCCGGAGCCGTCTTGTGTTGCCCCTTGATCCTCACCTGCGCTCCGGCGCGCCTCCTCCGTCCGAGATCTGGCCTCCTTAGTCCGGTCTAGTCCTGGTGTGCAACATCTTACACCCAGCCGGGGCACGGACAGGCCGCAATATGGACGCTCCGGGGCCGGCACGGATGCCGCGTGTCAATTTACACGCCAATGCGCTCCCGGCCCGCAGCTCTCACACTCCGCCGCAAGCGCGGCCCGGCCCAGCCCACAGCAGCTCGATTACGCCAGGTACAGCCTCTGGGCAGGGCTCGATCCACTCCTCAGATAACGGGAGATCATTTAAGTGCTGTTTACAGCAGCCACACTCCCGGTTGCAGGCAGATTATAGACGGATGTTGACTCAGCCGGCGGAGCCCTCTCAGAAAGCGGCCATTTTGCAGCTCGGCTAGACCACGCCCCCCTAGGTAGATTATTAATCTCACCCCTCTTTCTCTGAGGAAAGACACCACTGGCCGCAATATCTTCGTAAAGCACCATGAGGCAGACAAAAGACCAAAAGGAAGCACACAAATTTCCAGGTCCTTCCGCACCACATGAACATGAGATACTTCTGATATGTTCTCATATTGGAAATGTAAGATATGCGTCCTTTAAATCTAAGTGAGTCAACCAATCTCCTGTTTGCAGGATGTCTCTCAACAAAAGCATCCCGTCCATCTTGAAATGATGATATATCACCCAGTCGCTGAGACTTCTCAAATTTATCACTGGTCTCATCCCTTTGTCTTTTTTCTCTACTAAGAAAATATTGTTCACAAAACCCCCAGTCCTGGACATGCTTCCACCATCACTCCTTTCTCTCTTCTCCAACACTTCTTTGTCTACAAGATTTACTTGATCTGCCCCAAACTGTATTACACCTGGCACCCAACTCTGAACCGTTTTTTCTATGAACTCAATGTGATAACCTTCCACCATCTCAAAAACCCAAGGATCTCTTGTTATCAGTAACCAATTGCGGTAAATTGGGCAAGTCTGCTACCCAACCTTACTGGGGTAGAAGTAAGGCCTGACCTTACCTGCTCCTCTGAACCGACGATCACTCCATCCTCCACAGCTCCAAAAGCGCTGTCTCTGTGGATAAAAATGGGAGTTTTTCTAAGCTTCCTGTCCTTGTGAGGGGGCCATATCCTCGGGAAAAGGAATATCGTGTAATTCCCTGTCCACAGCCGGGAAATCGACCCCTTGATCTCCCGGCACATCCAAAAACACGGTCACGGTCTCTTTATATCACTCTGAGACTTCTGGATTGAAGAATATGCCCTCACAAATTTCGACATGGACTTTATAAAGTTGTCTCCATAAAGAAGACCTTTTGCAGATGGCCCTTCCTCATTGTTGGTCAAATCAACAAGCTTTGGATCAATATTAAGCAGAATGTTCTTTCTGCACCCAACTGTCAAAGCAGTATTTGCGTTGCCCAAAAGGCAAATCGCCCGTTGAACCCACTGACGCAACTGATCAGTGTCTACATTCTCCTTATTCATATGTGCCTCCTCAACTAGATCAAACATCCTAGTCAGTGGCCCTACAACATCCAGAAGCCTATCCTGGCACATACGTAGACCTTTGCCCAATCCCTTTTGAGGGTCACGTCCCCCTTTACCAGTAAATGCCCAAATTTTAGGATCTAATTCAAGGGTTACCATAACCTTATCCTCTAAAGAAGGTCTAGGGCACTCCAAACTCAACCTGACCCTTACTTCCTTAGGAATCTGTTTCCTGATTCATGCGTGCATATAATCTGCCACACGCTCCAAAGGCGTCCACTCCGGAGACAGTGGGTGCCTGACCATAAAAGGGTCAAATAGTGAATCTCCTGCAGGATCTACGAGTTCCTCAATGTCAGGGTCCTTAATTTTATCTTTCACCTGATGGACCTCCTCACCATCAGATTCATCAGTCCTAAAATCTGATAAACAACTAATCTCCACCTCGGCACTAACTGAAGACTCATCACATTGCACAACAGTGTGTTTCCGATGATTTTTACCAATATTTTTCAACTTGTTTCCTCTTTTGGGGCCTTTATACTGCCCCCCATATGTGTCCTCAACACCACCATGCCTCAGACTCACACCGGCACCATGGTCTGCCAACGCAGACTTCTGCTTTTTTGCATGTGCAGAATCCTCAGTAAGGTCCTTTCTCTTTTTAGCCACCTTTCCACTTAACTTAGAGTGAGTAGCCTCCCCTGCTGACCAAAACTTTTATTCCTCAGAACCTGCCCTAGTACTAGCCATCATAGCTTCTAATTTCCTTTCCATATGATTTCCTAAATCTTCTGACATTTGTTCTGTAGCTTTTTTCAGTTTTTCATCCAAGTGATCCTCCTCCAACTGATTCCTATTGTCACTCTTCACACCTTCAATCTTTATACAATTACAATTACATGTAACTACTCAAAGCAAATCGAAATCTACACCCACAATTTATATATAACATATAAGCAAACAATTCAAAATATTTTCAAATCTATATCTTCAATATTCTCAACAGACCTACTTAAACCACGACTCCCTTCTAAATAAACATCTAGCCTCCTCAGCTCACAGCGTTTCAACTGTCAGAAAACTAAACAAACGACAGCTGACAAGAAAACTGCCCATAAGACCTCAATAGATACAAGTCTGAAATTGCCCAATCTTTTAAAATGGCCGTCCTGTAACACTGAAAATGTAGTCCTTCCTTTATTTTCATACTAATATTGGGCGTCACCAAAAAACCTTCATTCAGCAAGGCTTTGCAAAACTGCCATGAAACACTTTTCCCAGCGCAACCTCAATCCGGTCGCTACCGGGCTAATTTCTTTATTTTGAGAGAACACCGCCTCTCAAACCATGCTGAAACAGGAAGACGCGCTATGTTAAATACACGTGCCCCCCCGAGACCAGAGAAGACAAAGCCAACACGGGAGAGAAAGGCAGCTAAAACAAAGCACGCACCTCTCCCTCGTGGCAGGCCCGAACGCTCAGCCCGCACAGAGACCCTCAAGCTTCAACTGCCGCACAGACAGCCCGTGCCTCTAAGTAACACATTTCCCAAAATAACTAATTGCTACCTGGACAAACCCTGCATGTTACGGTCACCACACCAAATGCCAGTTAACCCTTTAAATGAAAACAAAAAACCCTTAATAGTTTATTTAAACTAAAACAACACCAAAACAAAATATTCTCATATATATCTACCTTTTACTCATATATTTTACTCGAACAGATTTGTTAAAAAAAGTACTTATGCAAACAATATAACATACAATCCATACAATTCTTTCATTAAATTCCTCACACTCTCCCCACAGTTACTTATCTGCAGGAGCATCAGCAAAAAAGAAGGCTGAATGTTGGGAGGTCTGAAGTTTTTTTTTGTCAGAATTCTATGTTCTATAGTCTTTAAAGGAGCTGCTGGAGTAGTGACAATAACGATTAATTGCATAATGTTAGCCTCTGGGTCTTGCCATAAAATCGAGGAGTCTGAACAAGCCACTGGGCGTAGAGCATGTAACAGTAATTGGTGTGGAGAAATACCAGACTGCTGTGAGACACAAGGTCCATAGTGTGTGGAGAAATTAAGATGTTTGAAATAGCCACTTGGCGATGTACATTTAACAGCTTCAGTGCCGAGATAGCCAGACTTGAGGCATTGCTGTATGCAGCAGGAGCAACAAGTCTGTATATTTTTATTCAGCCACTGGCCATGGATATTGGTTTATCATGTACTAAACATCTCATTATGTACATTTGTATGAAACCCAAGTTCTTTATGTTTTTTATGTTTTTACCCACAGCAAATTGTGTTTTGAAATATGTTGGAAAATTGGCAAATAGGGTCCCAACCTGATTGTTTAAAAGATTGCCCCAGTCTTTTCACTATGTCATTGGGTGTAACAAAACTTCACTGTTTTAAGTGAATTTGGCACATTCCACTTTAGGTACGTGGCTTTGACAAAGATTGCAAGTTCGAAATGCATCAGCCATCGGATTAAATAATTCGATGAATTGATTCCTGGAATGCAGGCTTGTATGGATGTCCTAACCGGTGCAGATCTTGGAACTTTAATGACGCTTCAGGCCCTGGAAGACTCAACAGAAACTGTGGCAGGTGATGCAATCAACATGGTGGAATCATGTCTCGAAATAGCTGGTATCACTCAATTAAGTGGAAAGAGTGATCTAAAAAGAAAATCGAGGATGATCCCGCAAATGCCACACAATGCCATATATGACTTCAATGAAGCAGTTATTGCAGATCTGAAAACCATCAACTACTCACAAAGGGATACCAAGGGACCAAGAGAACATAACATCCCTTTCAAGCAGTGGAAAGCTATACAATCACTTAAGAACGACGAATCCTTGGTGATAAAACCATCAGATAAGGGAGGGAATATTGTAGAGGCCATGAGACAATTGAGTGATAGACAGTGTTACCGTCCCATCCAAAGAGTGGAGTACGCAGATTGTATCAAAACATACCATATCCACCTAACGAACTGGAGGGACGAGGGAATGATTGATCAGGATGAATATAACTTTTTACTTTGTGAACACCCTGTACTTCCTACTTTCTATCACCTCCCTAAGGTGCACAAAGATTTGAGAAATCAACCAGAGAGGCCTATTGTTTCTTCCCTGAACAGTCTTCTTGAGGATACTTTAATTTATTTTGATTCCTTTTTGGCATCCTGGGTGAGGGACCTTAATTCATATGTCAGGGACACACAAGACTTCTTGAGACTCATCGAGGGGATTGTATGGGAGGATGACATGCTGCTAATTACTTTGGACATCACCAGTCTTTATACATGTATAGAGCATGAACAAGGAATCATGGCAGTACAATGGTTTCTGAACATGAGACTCTTAAAATATCAGAGACACAATATGATGCTGTTAGCAATGATTCGATTCTGTCTGGAGAACAATATTTTTATATTCTCCGGCCAGTTATACAGGTAACAACAAGGGGCAGCCATGGGCACGTGCTTCACCCCCAGTTATGCGAACTTGTTCATAGGCTGGTGGGAGAAGCACGTAGCCTGGGCAGAGGGACCAAACAATTGGTTTGAGAATGTGGCCCTTTGGGCACGTTATATAGATGATGTCTTTATTGTGTGGAGGGGCAGTCGTTCCTCGGCTGAGGAATATATATCTTTCCTCAACCAGAATCACCTGAACCTGGTCTTCTCGGAACACATCGATGACAACAGTGTCTGCTATTTAGACCTGGAAGTATATGTGGAGGATAATAAACTTCTGACCAGATTTTACAGAAAGCCCACGGCAGGAAATTCCGTTTTGCACGCAGGAAGCTACCATCCAAGGAGCCTAATCAGAAACATCCGGTATGGCGAGCTCCTGCGCATAAAACGAAATTGTACGAATGACCTTGAATATCATCATGCTAAAAACGATGCCGTGGAACGATTTAAGAGAAGGGGATACACTAATGGCATTCTTACAGAGGCACAACGAAGGGCAGATAATGTGTCTAGATCTGAATTGCTAATAGCTAAAACTATCACTACCCCACAGAATTCCAATTAAGGCAGTCCAGTGAGGATGATTACGCAATATAACAAAAAATCACATCAAGTTATGCGGATCTTCAAGAAGAACTGGCACATCTTACAAACAGATAATATCTTGAAAGGTGCCATTTCGGCTAAACCTCAGATCACATATAGACGTTGTTCGTCGTTGAGTGATCATTTGGCACAAAGCCATTACCATGCCAGCTCCCACACCAGGATAGAAAAAGTCAAAGGTTTCTTTCCTTGGATGAAATGCAAAGCCTGTAAATTTAGCAGCAAAGTGACCAAGTATAACATCATGGGAGAGGGTCCTCGAAAATACAGGAGTATTAATATCTTACTCAACTGTAACCCTGATTTTACAGTGTACTGCCTTGAATGCCCATGTCCGAAAAGATATGTAGGTAGCACCATCCACCCTACTAAAAAGCAAATCCTAGAGCACATGCGTGCCATTACGAAAAATGATCCCACATGTCCAGTAGCCCGTCATTTTGAAGCTGTGCACAACAGCAATCACGATCTTTTGAAATTCTTCTGCTTGGACCAGGTACCTAAAGACGAAAGAGGGGGTGACAGGGTTAGTAAATTACGGATCCTGGAATCCAAATACATTATTAACCTCCAGACAAAGGCCCCAGGAGACCTGAATAACGATGAGGAAATGTGGGTCCATTTAGAATGAACTATGAAGATAGTAGGGCACCCGCTAGGGGGATCCTTAGGCGACCTTCGAGCTCTCCAGTTAGGTGTAGGTCGAACAGTTGCTGAGAAATATTATGGTTGACAGACACTCAGTAACTGCATCGGGAATGTTGGACTATTGGAATGAATTTATACGACTTATGCCTTGGGTCTCTATTGATTTCCTCTTCCTGCCCATCCAGGGCCCGATGTCGAACAACCAATGTTTTTTGCTTATAATTGGCTTCCTCTCTTTGCCCATTCAGGGCTTTATGTTCTATAGCTAATGTGGGTAAGCCCCACCTTGTTCTAACTATTCATGTATAAGATTCATCTAATTGATGACGTGGTTATTTTGATTAGATTACGAATGCGTTATTTGTTGCATCCATGTATTTATTTTGGAACAAGGTGAAAATCGGTGAGGATTCACTCTATGAACTTACAGCAAATCGCTGTTTTTGAACACATTAATGATATTGTATCTAATGTAATGCATCTTCACATGTTTTAAGATGGCCGCCATGGTTACTTAAAGAATATGAGACATTTTGCGACCATCTTTACTGTCGATGAATTCACGTAACACAACTCATTTACTTTTTTGTTTAAAATGGCAACCTTGACAGTGGTGTATCTGACATTGAGGAAGGCGAAGTGCCGAAAAGCATCTGTCAGTGCTTGGAGGCTTGCGCAGTAAAATGTTTTTATGTAATAACTTACCCGCGAGTGCACTCGTTATTGGTTGGAGATTACTGTTCATCCTTGTGGTTATATATATATATATATACATTTATATATATATATTTATATATATATATATATTTTTTTTTCAAACGAGTTGCTCCTCTTGGGAACTCCGCCCGTAGTGCGGTGGCGCGATCAAGCCGGTAGAGCAATACCGGCATCTAGATTAGTCCACAATTGCAAATAAGCACGCGCTCTCAGATTCCTGTCAAAAGGATTTAATGTAGTTCAAGGCTACGCGTTTCGGGAGCAAGCTCCCTTGATCCCACACTGAACCAAGTGTACACAGAGTGAATACATAGACTCAGTACAGGGGAAATGTAAGTTACATTATTTCTGGTCGCCAAGTGGCAAAGAAATTTCAAGTACCATGCAGTACGGTGGACCAATACTAGCGTCAAGTGACATAGTGTTAAAACAGCACTAATGTTTTAAAGAAAAGACGGCTTATCACTTTTTCTCTTTTCCTTCTCCTGCTTTGGTATTTCTTATTTTTTCACTTACAGTCACGTTTGATATTTGACCTTTGTACAGTATAAGGAATTGTATGACTATGTCACTTGACGCTAGTATTGGTCCACCGTACTGCATGGTACTTGAAATTTCTTTGCCACTTGGCGACCAGAAATAATGTAACTTACATGCTCTGTCGGTATGCCCCTCGTACTTGAGCCACTCTAGCATGATGTGGATTAACATTGATTATGTTTAATTTGATATCAATTTACCATTCATTGAATAGGATTTCCGTTTTAGTATAACATATTAGTTGCTATTCTAACAGGAATTGTTGATTTCAATAAGGTGCCATTGAATTATGTACTGACTTGTGCCACTCCAAAATGGCCACCATGTCCACGCTGCTAGCTGGGTATCGTGCAGTCCTTTGTCGATTTCATTTCCCCTGTACTCAGTCTATGTATTCACTCTGTGTACACTTGGTTCAGTGTGTGATCAAGGGAGCTTGCTCCCGAAACGCGTAGCCTTGAACTACATTAAATCCTTTTGACAGGAATCTGAGAGCACGTGCTTATTTGCAATTGTGGACTAATATATATATATATATATATATATCCAAAACATCCTCCAGCGAACAGAACGAAGGGGCCACACAGGGAAAACAGGAACAAGTCTTTAATTGGACAGCAGTGTAGGCATAATATATTTCGGCATAATTGCCTTCCTCAGATGCCGCTGCTACTCTGAAAACAGCAACACGCCTCTGCTTTTAAATAGTTCTGCAGTCCTCCTGTAATTGAAAGGACACACCTCCCCAGTCATGTGATCGCTCACCTGCTGTAGGTCGGCAAGTCCTACAGCTCCCAGAATCCATCATCCCTGGGCAGGTGGTGCGTGGGGAAACTTCTGATATAAAATCTATGTGGCATTGGTGTGCTGCAGAGCAAGGCGCGCTGTATCCAGTGTCATTAAAAGTCCTCAGACCTCCCTGGGTCCCCGCATACGCTCTAACCTCCAAGATGCAAGTCCGCCGGGTCATGGGCTAATGTAAGTAAACCAGCATGCCTCGTGAAGTCTCGAGCTGCCAGCTGGCAGCGTCCCTTGCTTGACCCGCACTTAGGAGGTGGGCTGGAGCAATACGATACCTCGGGCAAAAACAAACTGCAAACCAGAGCGCCAGTAATGCCACCAGCCAACTAGACAGAGCGGGGCCCCTTAACACGTCTCTGGCTGACGCGACAATATCCAAAACATCCTCCAGCGAACAGAAGGAAGGGGCCACACAGGGAAAACAGGAACAAGTCTTTAATTGGACAGCAGTGTAGGCATAATATATTTCGGCATAATTGCCTTCCTCAGATGCCGCTGCTACTCTGAAAACAGCAACACGCCTCTGCTTTTAAATAGTTCTGCAGTCCTCCTGTAATTGAAAGGACACACCTCCCCAGTCATGTGATCGCTCACCTGCTGTAGGTCGGCAAGTCCTACAGCTCCCAGAATCCATCATCCCTGGGCAGGTGGTGCGTGGGGAAACTTCTGATATAAAATCCATGTGGCATTGGTGTGCTGCAGAGCAAGGCGCGCTGTATCCAGTGTCATTAAAAGTCCTCAGACCTCCCAGGGTCCCCGCATACGCTCTAACCTCCAAGATGCAAGTCCGCCGGGTCGTGGGCTGATTTAAGTAAACCAGCACGCCTCGTGAAGTCACGAGCTGCCAGCTGGCAGCGTCCCTTGCTTGACCCGCACTTAGGAGGTGGGCTGGAGCAATCCGATACCTCGGGCAAAAACAAACTGCAAAGCAGAGCGCCAGTAATGCCACCAGCCAACTTGACAGAGCGGGCCCCTTAACACGTCTCTGGCTGATGCGACGATATCCAAAACATCCTCCAGCGAACAGAAGAAAGGTGCCACACAGGGAAAACATATATATCGTTTTTCACCGCTCTTCGTGCAACCTTTTCTTTCCGATTGAAGCAGGCGCGGACCACAGATAAGTGCATCAAATTTTCTTTATTATTTCATGTCGGCCATAACGCGTTTTGGTCCAGCCGGACCTTGATCACATGACAACGCCGATTTGTTACTCCACCCCTTTTAAAGTGATAAAGTGCAATTAGTGATAGTTACGGGTTGCTAGACATGGAAAACATACTACCCCCTCATCAAGCAAATAGCCTCGATACAATGCAAATATGCCATTCACCGTATTAGTAATTACTTTTCAGATCTATCACAAATAATGTTCCTCTTCCCATTTAAATACATGGAAAACCACAATTGTTGGTGAACATAAAAGATGAAAATAATAATGATAATGATAGCAGCAGTATATAGATGAATAAATGCATAATAAATATATAAATATATAAATAGTTCTTCATTAAAAAGGGTTTTGAAAAGGTTTTCTAAAAAAGCCCTAAATGTTATAAAAACCCTCATCCTTGAATAAAATTTCAATTTGATGTAAAACTGCCTAGTGCAGTATATCTGCTGTTTTGGTGACGTTGTATATGCCAGCTGGGGGTTCAGATGTTAATCTGCCCTTACTCATGTCTAGTGTCTTAAATACTAAAGTGCTCGTGCAACAGAATACAAACTGCACAGGTCTATGACCTGTGATAACCCATAAGTACTAGTTTCACCGCACTTGTGTATTAGAGTTAATTAAAAACCACTGTTATCGTGGTTCAAGTTGGCATGGCAGCCTCCTATGGTAACTGTAAAATACAATTTGACATCCCCTTTTAAGCTCCTCTGTATCATTCATGAGGGCCAGAAGATGGCGACAGAACAGTGGGTGGACCTTGAAGGACTGTTATGCTAAAATGTTACCTCCTATGGAAAGATCGTATTTCATTATTGAAGGCAGGTAAACAGATCCTCCGTCGTATTAAGGCCTCCTGGGGTCTTGCTATCGAGGTTCAGGATGTATCTAGTCTCCAATTTCCTCAGAGTTCCCTCTCTGTCCCCTCCCCTTCTATTGATGGGTACTGCATCTATAAGATAATATGAAAAGTGTTCGAGGTTGTTGTCATGTATTTCTCGAAAGTGTCTTGCCACCGGGTACGATGGGTCATGATTGTTTATAGCCCTGATGTGTTGTGAAATTCTCTTGTTGGTTGGCAGTTTAGTACTTCCCACGTATTTTAGATTGCAGGAGCATTCTAATACGTATATGGCATACTCAGTTTTGCCGTGTAAAGACTTAGTTATTTTGATTTCTCTTTCATTGAAAGGGGTTTTGTATGTTTTTTTATTTATTCCAAACTGACATGCCTTGCAGCTTTTACATTTGGTAAATCCAATGCGTTGCGTAAGCCAATTATGTTGGTCTGTGGCTTCAGGACTACTTTTTACTAGCCTCATGCTCATTGAGGGTGCCCTCCTATAGGTGATCCCCCATCTGTCTGGTAATTTTGAACCTATCATCGGATCACTCTGTACAATGGGCCAATTACGTTGCATGATATTTTTGATCTCCTGTGCATTGTACGCTAGAATTAATCTCAGTTGCATCGAGTCCGGTTTGTGGCTAGAGTCTTTATCTTTGGGTTTTAGTAGGGAACATCTGTCTAGACCCTGTGTTTTAGTGATAGCCGTATCTACTGTTTTAGTTGAGTAACCTCTAGACAGAAATCTCCTTTTGCTTTCCTGCTGTGCGGTAGCTAAGTCTTCGGGGTTGCTGCAAACTCATTTTAACCGCAGCATTTCCCCGTAAGGGATACTTTCTACTAGATGCCTTGGGTGGAAACTGGAGGAGTGGAGTACCGAGTTTCCTGCCGTCTCTTTCCTGTAGACTTTAGTTTCTAGTCTGTTATTTTTAGGTATACCTCAACATCTAGAAAGTGGACCTTTTTATCACTGATCACTGAAGTGAAGCTTAAGTTTATGTTGTTCTTGTTAATGGCAGTGACAAATTCAGTAGCTTCCTCCATAGAACCATCCCACACAATAAATATGTCATCAATGTAACGCAAAAGTAGTTTGACATTCTTTTCCATAACGTCTTTGTGTGTGCGCCAAGGACCAGCTCCTCCCACCAGCCCATATGTAGACAGGCATAGCTGTGGGAGAAGCTGGCCCCCATTGCGACTCCACACATCTGCTGATAAAGTGTCTTATCAAACAGAAAGACATTATTGTTTAGGCAGAATCTGACCATATTGATTAACATCATACTGTGTGGGGGCAAAGTTGTCTTATTTTTTCCAAAATAGTGTATCAAGGCCCGTATTCCGTCTTTGTGATTTATGCTAGTGTATAAGGACACCACATCTAGAGTCATCAATAAATATTCATTTTTCCACCCAAAGTTTTGTAGTTTAGAAATGAAGTCACTGGTGTCTCTTATATATGATGGCAATAGTTGGACAAAGTCCTGTAAAAAATAGTTAATATATTGTGAGGCATTCTCTAATAGGCCGTTTTGTGCCGAGATAATTGGGCGTCCCGGTGGCTTTAATGCATCTTTGTGAATCTTGGGAATGAAATAGATGTTAGGAACCGTAGGATGATCTTTTCTGATGAATTTATATTCGTCCATAGTTAAAATACCTGCGCTTTTCCATGCCACTAGTTTTCCATAAAAATCATTATACATTGCTTTCAGTGTCAAACCGTTGCTTATCCGGTAACATGCTCTGTCGTTTAATTGAGACAGGGCTTCCTCCATATAGTCATTTTTTGCCCATAGGACGATATTCCCACCCTTGTCAGAGTTTCTAATGATGACTTTGTTATTGTCTTGAAGTTTGGTTATCAGCTGATTATATTCCCAATTTCTTTTATTGAATTTTCGTTTGGTATTTTGTATTTTGAAATTCAATTTTTTTATTTCTGATGTTACATTTTCATTGAAGATGTCGATGCTGTCCCTGGGTGCTATTGGGTTGAACGTCGACTTCTTTTTAAATGGCATCTTTTTTCTGGTCGAATCCAATATAGATGTCGTATCATTGTGGTCTTGAGAGTGACTGCTGGCAAACTGGGTGTCTTACTGACTAGTTATGTTACCGGTTTCCTCCTGCAATTCCATAAGTGTTTCTAACAGGATCATATCTAATGTTGGCACAGTCCCTTGCATGTTTTCACTTTGGCTTTGACTTTCAGTCTCCATGTTTGTTTTTTGTTGTTGAGAAGCGTGGTATTTCTGTAATTTGAGTTTGCGCACAAATCTATAAACGTCCATTCAAGTATTAGCATAATTGAAATTGGACTCCGGGCAGTAGGAGAGGCCCAATGCAAGTATCTGTTTTTCAGCTTTATTAAGATCTATGTTGGTTAGATTGATTACTGTTTTTGTGATGTCATCGCTGTCTATTGCTTGCGGTTCCACCACCCTCTCCCTCGTCTCTTGTTGGAGGCTGGCCTTTCTTCCCGCTTTTCTCCTCTCCCTGCGCCTACGGTTTCGCCTCTTCCTGCTGTATTCCTTTGTGTCCTTGGGCGGAGTGTTGACCGCCGCTCCTGGCACAAAAAATCCAGTTCCTCGGCTGGAGTCAGTCTGGATAACGCCCCGCTCGTGGTTGCTTGTCGACTTTCAGGTTTTGTCTCACTCTCAATTGCCGAACTCAAGTCTGAGTTGGACGTGTTGCTGTAACCTCCTCTATTCGTAGGGGCATTCGATGTTTGTTCGGTTCTTGTTTTGGCTTTGGATGTTTTCATGGCTTCATATTTTTTAGAGACGGTGAATATGCGTCCTGTCTCGTAATCCACTCTATCTCGGTGGAATTTGAACGCTTTGCGCTCTTTAATCTTATCTTCTTCTTTACGAAGTCTTGTTATCATTTCTTCCCTTAGTTTGATTATTTCCTCACTTTTGCCTAGTTTGTCTAGTTCTTCATTTAAAGTCTCAATTTTTTCTTGCAATGCCGCTCTGTCCAGCTCCGCATACTTTACCAGAATTTCCACTAATTTTTTAGACGAATCCAGGTTACACTGGGCCCAGTCTTGCATCATATCCGGGTTAGGTTGTTCATAGCTTGGCGCTATGAGGATCCTTAACCCTCTCGGGATCCTCCCCACATCAAGATATCTCTGCAAGGATTTATGTTCCCACCATTTCCCTTGCTCTGCTCGCATCAGTTTTTCCAGGGTTTTCATTTTATCTTTGACACTACTGTTGGCTGGGTTTGTGTTGGTACTCCTGTAATTAATGTTTATGTCGCTTGAAGGAATGTTTCGGAACATTTCGGAGGCTGCCGCCTCCCGGTCTCTCATCGTGTCCGCCGACATGTTGGTCAGTATTTGTTTTGAATAAATGCGGTGATGTCTGACAGAAAAAACTCCAGTAATCTGGCTTCCCCGCTCACCGCATCTGTCAGTGCTTGGAGGCTTGCGCAGTAAAAAGTTATATATATATATATATATATATATATATATATATACATATATATATATATAAAAAACACTCACTATCTGACGTAGAGCAGGGGGAAGCAGTACGCATTCCCAAAAATACGCTGCTTATAGTCCCCTCACTCTCCATCTTCTGATGTCTCCACATACACAAAGGGCTCGATTACGATGTCGGTCGGCTCCGACCGACACCGTTGCGGTCTCAAGACCGACCGACCTCCGGCCGGCAGTCCTGACACCGCAATTACAATGCGACCACTTGGTCGCATACTCCCATTTCTCTATAGGAGCTTGTGCTGCGGCCGTAAAACGGCCGTAGCACAAGCTCCCATAAAGAAATGGGAGATTCTGTTAATCCCTGCAGGACTGAAGCATGCATCCTTGGTGGCACAAAGTCACCCTAATAGTGAGGACTGTGCCCAGGTTGCATGGTTAACTAAAATCATTTAGATGTACGGTTAGGGCAAGCTTAACCTTTTGACTTGAGACTTCATGGTATACAGCACATGTCTACAAAATGATGCCAGCAAACACCATGTCATGAGGGCCTCAAAAGCCAGGCCTGGCTTTTGCAGGCTGGGACGAGTACACTTCCTTATTGACATGTGCAAACATATATATATTCACTGAAAAAAACAAAGGTTAAAGGAGCTTTATAGTTGGGTGAAACTGTCAGTTAAAACACACCATTTTAAGTGAACAAAACCACTGAAATTCACCAGTTATAGATATTTCAAATAACTATAACTCGAGCCCTAAAGTAATTATAACTCGCTTCCCTGTCATGGCGCAGTGTTGTCATTAATGATGTCATTTCAGATGTTGCAGTCTTGTTATCAACGATGTTATAGAACATGTCATGAGTGAGGTAATATGGGAGGTATTTAGCAGTGCACGGCAAGGGCACAAAATAGAAAGTCACACATTAAAAGAGTTTGACACTGGCTTGAAAATGGAATGCAAAACTGTGAGGAATCGTTTCTGCTTTGCTGGTTTCTGACAGTTTTACTTTGTCACTTGGTTTCTTCATATATGCTGTGTGTTTTGACTCTAATATCTATTGTTTCTGCACTGTCTTTAAAAATGGCACACCTCCATTTCGGAGCATCCTCTGTAACATGGAACAAGCCTTTCATGTTTTCATCAGCTATGTGGCTGGCACTGAATGCTACAAACACTCATAACTGAGGCATTTTGCGTTAAACATACACTACCAGGTAGTTACTAATGCATTATTTGTGGCGAGTGAAAGGAGGACACATTGACTCTTTCATGAAATAAATAAAACTGTCGCATAAACAGGCTTCTGTATGACAAACCCTGCATCTCAGACGACAGCCATCTGTCATAAAAATAAATTATTCTTTCTGTGCTGATGGCAACTGATGATATTCAGGTCATATTATGGGTAGGCAACATTTAAATCCCGGTTTTTACCTCCTTCCAAGAGCTATTAGAGACATTACAACTATATTATGTTTTCAGTCCAGGGTGGAAAAGGGTGAATTCACATCACTGTTTGGGAGCTAGAGTTTAACTGCAAAATATAAATGCTTCAAGTGGCCATTTTGCCTTTTCCAGAAAAGACCCATCAACATGAACAGTCTGTCAAGGGAAGAAGGTACGAGCCGAATAAATGCTGTGTTTTGCAAACATCTGGTGCTATTTACTTGTCTCTTCTGTTCATGCTGGAAGCCAAGGCCAGACCTTGGGTCTTCACCTGGACAGCATAGATTCTAGCAGTATTGTCAGGGATGTGTTTAATTCTCTTTGATCTTTCTGGCTTGAGATATTTCTTCCTACCCTCGCTCTACTTCCAGATGGACTGTACACATGGGTCTTTGTATGGACTGTGACCCAGAATAAGCATCCAGCTTTGGACTACAACTTGCACACTGTTTGTTCTCTTTGCATGAGATAATTCATGTAGGTTTATCCAAAAGACTCTGCTAGGAGATATCTGGAAAAGATGCAGAGGACAACCTCTGTTAGTTTCAGGAGGTGTTTTGGAAAAGAATGGTGTTAGCCTCCACTCTGAAAGTGTGGTACTCCCTGCCCTTAAGTACAGATCAGACCACAAGAGAAGAGGACCTACAGATTTAGATGTTGAGAGGCTGTGTGTCTTACTCTTGAATGCTAGGTTTAGTACTTAGATCAGAGACCTGCTGTTCCTGCTCTTCCTATCTTTGGGTTGTGTGACCGAATATTGGCCACAAAAATATCGCTGAAAAAGTATTGAGGACCAGAATATTGACTTTACATACATATAATGTAAGGTACAAGAATAAGGACTACAAAAATATTGTTGATCAAAATATTGTCATTACACTGGAAATTATATGGATTTAAACTTAATTAACTTTTGTAGCTTAAAAGAGTTACATTATGTTTATTAAAATGAATACATTGTAAAAATATATATAACAAAAAATGTAAGCATTAATTTAATAATGTTTAAAAAAAAATCTTTTATATTAACATTTGCAACTTTCTAAGAAGTTAAACTATAGTATCAAAACAGAACATTGAATTAGAAAATTAAAATACATTTGTTATACAAATAAATATAACTATCAATTAAAAATATATTACTTTATATTAAAGAATAAAACAAATTTAAGCATGTATAATTAATAATATTTTTAATTTAAAAACAATGTATATTTAGTAAGCTATTAAAAATAAATGTTAAAATATGCTTATTTAAAACTAAAATGTGTCAAATACTAAAACATAAAAATACTGTAAAATGATTTTTGGAAACAATTACAAAATTGAAGAAATATAAATATTTGTTTTAACTTGAACATCCTCAAAATACTTAATAAACAAAATAATGAAATAAAAACGAACCTAACTCCAAACCAGAAACATTACAAAATAAACAAAGAAAAACAATTCAAAGACACAACTGTAAATAAAATCCTACAAATTTTGAGAAAAATACATACATTTTGTGGGGTGGTCAAATTTACTATTTTAAGACCAATCTGGCAGACATTGGGTGACGTATAAATGGGAGGGGATCAAATATACTATTCAATCTTCAGTCCAACAAACATTTGGAAAAGTACATACATGAGTCAATACAATTTAATACTCTAACTCCAGTTTACAAAAAAACATTTGTGAACTTGCATTTATGAGTGGGGTGTCAATTATACTATTCTAACTACAATACAACAAACACTGTGGAAAATTCATACATTATGGTCATATTTACCCAGTTCAACAAACATGAGGGAAGTTCAAACATTGGGGAGAAGGAAGGAGGATCTGATTTACTCTTCTAATTCCAGTCCAACAAACTTTGGAGAAAGTGCATGCAACGGGGAATTTACTATTCTAACTTCATTTTTACAAGCATTGGGGGATGTGAATACAAGGATGGGGAAGGTAAATGTATTAGTCTAACTCCAATTCAATAAATCTTGGTGAAATTGCTTAAATTGTGGAGGTCAGATTTACTATTCTAACTCAGTCTGAAAAACATTAAGGTAAGAACTCTTACCCAGGAGCCACGTTCACTATGCCGAAACTGCATAATCACCCAAATACGTATAAAGTTGTAAAAAGTAATTCTTAAATCACTAAATTTGTTTACAATATTTTATATAGTAAATTGTACAATTATAAAATATATAAAAGACATGATAAAAAATAAACTATTAAAGAATAAATTTTTTACAATAACAGTATGACCCAAACTCACCCATAAATCATGCAAACCTAATAAAAAAATCTGTATGACATAGAATTATTATTTATTAAACAAAACATTTTAAAATGGAAAATACATTTTTTCCAATACAATTGTTTTTCAAATTAGTCAACCAAACCTACAATATATACCACAACCCATTAAGATTATAGAAATACTTTCAGAAATTATGTAAAGAACTATTTTGAATCTAAATATTAAATAAAAATACTATTAGTTTGCCAGTGAAAGAATCATCATAATTAATACAATAATCAATTAATCTCAATTTATGAATATTTTTTTAAAAGACTCCCCACCCAGTCACCTAATTAACCCCAGAACCCAAATTTAAAATGTAATCTATAATTTTAAAAAAATGATACAATTCAACAAATAAATAAAAGACATTTAAAAATTAACAAATTAATCAATTAACCTTAATATATAATCAGAGCCACTGGAAGTATGCGATTGTCGCATAGTTATAGATTTGCCACATAATCCATTATCTGCCACATAATCTGCAGATTTTAACAAAAAAAGACTTTCTAGCTCAAACAGTTCAAAAGTTAATAAAAATGCAATGATTTGGGTTGCCCTTGCAGTGGAAGACCCTTTGTGAAGGTTGGCCATCACTTATGGATGCTTATGGTTTTGCACCACCGCTTTACTTTTTTGAAATTGTAGTTATATAATTAGATCCTGGCTGCCTGTGACACTGGGGTGGGATGTATTGTACAAGGCAGGCGGTTATAAGCCGCCTATATTTGTAACACATCTTGGTTGTTTGTATCCTTTTTGTCTAGTGTCTTTTTTTATGTGGCCAGCACACCCAATTGATAGTGGAAGGCCAGGGTGCCTGTAAGGAGTGAATGCCTGCAGACTGCTCTGTAATGTTTTTCGGTGGTCTCTATAGAGCATTCACTACTTTCTCCACGGTGTATGCTGCTAGGTTACATTCCCTACAGACTCCTTAGATGCTTAAGATGTCTGACAGTTTCCAGCGCAGACTTGGGCTGCTTGTCTCTCAATCCTAAGTGGACCATTTATCCTCTGCACCTCTGTCACTCAAGAATGGACACAACAGAGCATATATCCAGGCATCCTGTAAATAGTGTATGCTATATGCTGTTCCCGTAGCACTCCTAGGTAGACCAAGTAGACCACGTATCCCGGATGTCCACGACCAAATACATTTCCTTTGCCACAGCTTTGTTACTATCAGGTGTTTTCTAAGGACAATTTACTATAAGTGTACTTCTCTTGTGCAAACCTGGGGATTTATCTACAATGGTGATAAATAGCTCACACTGACATGAAGCTCTTCTGTCACACCAGGTGATTACATAAAGCATCTCTCTTTACTGCCTGTACAAAAGTATGACATGGACTGCTGCTCCTGTGCTATTCCTGGGAGGATTCATTAGAGGCCAGCCCAATCAAGTGCAGCAATAAATTAATGTTAAGTGCATGCACTGTCTTTCAATCCTCTCTCTTCTATTAGTGACTAGGCATAGTGCCCCAGGATAAGACCACCAGTCACTCACACACAACAAAAAGCTTACCACATAGGCCACTCTGCAATTCAACCCTCTTCCAACCATGCATTCCCATGCAGAGTAATTTAGAACCCATATGCTAATGCACTTCTGCACCTTGTTGGATATGAAGTGGTATATTATAAAGGCAATTACAGTAGCATGCCTTACGCTGGCCTGCTACCAAAGGATGCACGAGCTAGTGGGAGATACGCTTTCCATATTTGATGGTTTTTAAGAAAAAATTGTTGGGAGATCAAAGATGGTGATTTCTGAGCTTAGGGCAACTCTCACTTGCTCAAGGCTCACACACTCATTGTAAGTCAAAGAATATAACTCTTTGTTATTGACTGCTAACATGCTCTGGGATCACAGGAAGTCCTAGCTCAGAAAGTTGAAACCAAAGACTGATTTTTAATGCTGAGCTTTACATGTCTCACCAAGTCGACTTAGTTGCTCATGAAAACAGCTTGTTTTACAGCACAGCATACCTCAAATTTGCTGTTTCCAAGCACAGTATTGCACAGATGTTACTATTACCACTCAGTTTACCGACTTGCAGAAGACTGAGTCAGCCTAGCTGTAATTCAGACTTGTGACCTGCTAACCACTGTCTGTTTCATGCCGCAAATTTTCTAGTCACTGAGCCACCCTGCTGGAGACAACCTCCAGTCAGCCAGCATTCTAAAATTCTGCCACTCCTCCAAACACGGGATACTACAAAATAACCCTTTGAGACCAGGATACACACACAATACAACAAAAATTGCTCCCAAACGAAACACTTAGGGCCTGATTACGAATTTTGGTGGTGCGGTGCGGGAGCAGGTGGCACGCCACTGCCATGCCCCCGCACTGCCAAGAGGCGCTGCCACCCACCAGATTACAAGTAATTATGTGGTCTAGTGGGTGGGCGGCGCAGCGGTGCTGATCAAAGGCTCATTGTGAGCCTTAAACAGCACCGCTGCGGGACCGCCAGTGCACATTCCTGCAAGGGAAGGAATGCACCATGTCATGCATTCCTTCCCGTGCAGGAAGTGGGGGTGCAAAACTACAGGGGGGTACAACATGTTCCCCCCTGTATGCACCCCCGTGCACATGGGAAAGAGGGGGCCCTGTAGGTCCCCTTTCTTTCCTCATCGCCAGCAGTTACATGGAGGAAGAACGTTCATGACACTGCTGGCGGTGAGGAAAGTCGTAATATGCTTGACGGTGCCTAAAGGCACCACCAAGCATATTGCGGCCCTCAGACAGCTGCAGGACCGCCAGGGAATGCAGTTCCCTAGCGGTTGCGGCAGTACAATGGCAGACCTACCGTCAAAGTCCGAATAGGGCAGTCGAACCACCGGTGTGGTGGTAGCTGGACAGCCACCGCCGCGCCCTCACAAGTCTGGCGGGGCCCTTAGAGTGAATCTTAGAGATACAGATCAACTTATCCTGCGAAGCACATAATGAAGCAAATCATTAGCAGTCTACAAGTATGGAAAGTTTGATATTTGAGTGCATTGTTTCAAGAAACATATTTAGTAGTTCACGCAAAATGTTTTAATACTAAAAGAAGGGTTACGTTTCAGCATGCACACTGTATGTCCAGCAATATTCTTATTCAGGCAACAAACTGCTAGTGCACATATCTGTTCTACTCCGCTACACGAAAAATAGTGTGCATATTTTCGTACAAGTGGCCGGCCACAAATTCAGTTAAAAACAATTGAAATATGAGGCTGAAATGGTCCAGGCTACAGCGCAATAAGCAGTGCTTTAAATGGGCCGGTACTCACCGGTACTGAGTACCGGCACTTCCAAATTTTCTAGCCGTCAGTACCGGCACTTTTCTTTAGTCAGGGAGAGTACCGGTACCCTGATTGATGGCACAGCAGGCTCGGGTTCGGTATCTCCTCCAACGGAGGACAGATGCCGCTCTGCTTCCCGATCTCGCCATCGTACTGAGCCTCAAGTAGACTTTTGCAGGGACGCTGCTAAAGTCCAGAGGCGCCTCTTTGAATTTCCCCACACTGCAGGGGTTTGAGAGGGCTTGCATCACGCTGTGATTAACAGGACAGGGTCTAGGCAGACCCTGCACTGTTAATTAGGCGTGCAACGACCATTCAGGTGAAAGTGCTTTAGCCCCCGCCCCCTCTCCATCAAGTGCGTGAAATGGCCTGGGCTGGGGCTGCGGTCAGTAATCCAGTCCCATTTAGGGTATTGCACTGGCCTTACTAAAGCGAGTGGCAGTGCAGAACAACCCTACACCTTTCGCAAAGCCGGTTTTCTTTTCATGTTTGTTTTTTTCAGCACAGGAGCTTTTGTGTGCTCCTCCAACACTAATGGCTGCATTTACATAACAGCGACGGATCCACGGGTGTGAAGGCAGCCCTGCCCAAAGAGCAATGAATAGCAGGGAACGCTGCAGCGCTCCAGGAATGAGCTCCCATGACAACTGGCAATGGGTCTGGTTGGGGGAAAACGAGATGAACATAGAAGGAAGCGGGAGAGAGGAATGTATAAAAGTGAGGTGACAGGTGAAGTTAGGACTGACACTTTTTTCAGATTAAAAATACCAGATATTTGTTCAGTTCTGAAATCGGGGCTTAGAAATGGCATTTTAACACACATTTGTGTAAAGTTAAAAATTTGTATTTCTTGTTAACTTTAATAATTGGCTTTCAGGTTGTGTAATGAGTTAACCTGTTTTGTTTGCATAAACACATTTCTCGTGTTTTAATATGTGCTGCAACTGGTGCAGAAGTCATTATGTATCATTATGTCTTGCCCTTAGCCCCGCCCCTAGCCCCGCCCACTTGTCACACCTCTAGCTCATTTTAATGAGTACCTGCACTTATTTTTTCCCATTTAAAGCACTGGCAATAAGTACCCGGGAAGCTATGTGCCAAGACTCAATCACGAACAGGCCACCAGCCGCGGCCAGTGCAGGTAAGAGTGGTGGGGTGGTGGGGCCAGGTGGGGGAGGATTTCGACGAACGATGACAAGAGAAAATTAAATAAATAATTAACTTTCCCTCGTCGTTGTCTGTCGAAATCCCCCCCTCACCCGGCCCCAGCGCTCTTACCTGCACGGGCCGCAGCTGCAGGCCCAATGCCTGGGGAGAGCTCACCATCACCTCACACACAGCTACTGTGTTTAGGAGGCCGGTGAGCTCTGCCTCAGTGGTGTGGCCGGTTTGTGATCAATTCTTAACATATTCAATTATTTTTACCTGCTTGTACTTTGGGTTGGCTCTTTTGCTATTTGCATATCAGTCTTGAGAATGGCCTCATGTATTTGGTACAACAGGCACCGAAATGCCGACGCAAACCTAGCATCTGTCCTGAATACATAGCCACCTAGTCAACATCTGAAAATAACTTATAGGCAGCATATATATATGTGGCCTATCTGTTTGGTGCATTACTGAATATATTGCTGGACATATATGGATGCATGTTGATGGTGGATAATGATAAACACAACTGCTAATAATAATAAGCATTATGAGTACTAGAAGTAGCACTGCTAATAGTAGTATTGGTATTATTAATACAGAAATAAAAATAATCAGAACTGTAAGAAGGCTGGCATTATTTACAATTATAATAACAGAAGTTTAAAGGTTGCTATAACATGCAGAATATGTTAGCAGTAATAATATTGCATACCCATCCCCCTAACAAAGGCATTCTTTTCACAACTATGCGGTCAACTGCTCCACTTGGTTTGGGCTGGTTAGAGGCCACAGATAGCCTGGGATACACTTACACTCCCCTACGAGTGTCGTGGATTCACAGTCCCTGACTTTTATTTATACTATCTGGTCGCACAGGCCCAGTTCGCATATCACTGGTTTCACCCAGATGCACACATACCTTATAGCAAAACCGAACAGGACATGTCCGATCCTAACCCTCTGGAGGCAATAGTCCCACAGGGTATCCGGCTGGATCCCAATGATATACAAACATTGTCCACTACATGCTGGGCCTGGCGGAAACCTGGCCTGCTCCTAGGCTTCGGCTCTTTGTCCTCACCTAAACTCCCACTATCCCAAAACCCATGGATGCCATCTACATCTGAGAAAGTTGTCCAACGCATCATACGTAAACTGCATCTGCACACATTCGGGGACTTTTCCCCAGATGGGCATGTCGCAACCCTTGCTGACCTTACTGCGCGTGCAGAGGTGTCCCATATGGACAGATTTATCATGACTAGGCTACTGGGTGCCCTGGGCTCAACAATCCCTTCCTTCCCTCTCCCTCCAGACGAACTTACACCTCTTACACTGTTGATAACGGACCATGACGGATCACACCTTGTCACCAAACTTTATCGTGCTTGTATGGCGCTCAAACAGGTGTGAGAGAGAGGTGCAACGCCATTGGGAAGAGGACCTGGGACAGCCACTCTCTGACAAAGAATGGGCCTGTAGCCTTGAGCAATTCAAGAAGGTCTCCCCCAACCATCGACATAAGCTACTACACTTTAAATTCGTCCATAGAAGCTATGCTACACCTGTCGAATTGGCTAAATACGACCCCTCCAAAACATCCCAATGCCCCAAATGCCAACTAGTCGACGCTGACTTCGCACATATGACCTGGACCTGCCCAGTCATATCTGCTTTCTGGGCTTCGATATTTCAGATGCTGTCTGACATGACCTCCACACCTCTTGCACCTACCCCCAAGCTGGCCCTGCTGGGCATCGTCTCTGACATTTCAACCTGCTGCCGCAGGTTCGTAGCGATAGCATTACTATTAGCCAAAAGGGAAATTGCCATACTTTGGGGAGCCCGACAATGTCCCACAACAGAAAGATGGCTTCGCAGTATGGCATACTGCGACATGCAAACTGGGATATACTCCACCCTTCAACCCTCCACCCCCCGGCCCAAGGATATCTGGCACATATATCGTACATATCTGCTAACCTTGCAACACGACTCCACTGCCTCTTACCCTGCGACTGTACCGGACCACGATGAGACACCTCCCGCCCCATCTCCCCCAACTACACCAAGTGAAACCCTTTGAATACCACATGCACATGCTCCGCATGGTGTACACTGCTTCAGAGTGCCGGATCCCCCTCATTAACCCTCAGTTTCATAACTTTCTTTTCTGATAATCACTTACCTTGAGTGTCTATACAGTTATACCTTCTTTCCCCCCTGCCCTCATCCCTCCCTGTTTTCCCCCGTAGATGTGTCATATACTATATAGCCTGATCGTTTTTCTTGACACTCTTCTTTGCAATGGAGAGCATGTACATGTTACTTGCTAGTGGCATCACTCAGTTAAGCCCATTGTTCAGTAACTGCGTACGTTGACAATGTACTTAGGCATGTGTCAAAGTTTGCGGGAAGTAAAGACGAATAGTACGCTAGATTAATTGGGACACAGTCAATTTACTGTCTCCAAGTACTTATTGCTTTAAAGAAATAGTGCCTTTCAATTGTTTGGTTTAGGGAAAACAAACAAGAAAATAAAGTCTCTAATTTTGTTTATCTCTTCGTTTGGTTTTTCCAGATCCAGGAGGAGTCCGCAACGTTCTTCCGGAATGCCCCTCGGACAAAACACAGAAGAGGCCAGGTAAGATACTCGTTTTTCAGTTTCCCAATATATGTGTAAAGAAAGTAAAGAAAGTAAAGGAGGTAAAGGGGAGGCTTTATAATGAGCCAAAACACCTGTGCCCTACTTCGTGTAATGAAAAGGACAGGTCAAGTATTCGCGTTGAGGATTCAGGCAATATAACTAGTACCGTACAGTGCTCAGGACAAAGACGATTCCGCTCGGTGCGTTAAAATTCATGCACTGTAGTGTACAAACAAGGAGCACCCAAAACAAATAATTGAAAGGGAAGAAAAAACAACAATCCCACATCGGAGAAGGGAGAAGGTGGTGAGTCAGGAAGTCAAAGAAGAGTTCCTCATTAAACTGTCCCTTCCTCCCTCCCGCTTACCAAAGATACGGCCCCGTACCTGGCTTAGCCACGTTTCTCCTGAAACGTGGCAGGGCTGTGCGCCTGCCGCGGTACTCCGTTGTGCAGTGTTGCCCTCGTCGCGTCGCCACAGGCTGTCTGTAAAACGGGAGCTCATGCTTTTCACCAGTTCAGCGCGTCTCTCTCTTTCTCCAGTTCTGTCGGCGCTCCCAGTTGTAGAATGATTGAAGCCTCTGGAGATTCTAGCCCTCCAGGTGCTGCTGAGGAAGTATGTTGGTTTTGGCTGGTCCTCGCGTTCTTCAGCAGTGTCCACCGATTCTGACTCGTCTGCTTCAGGAGTTCCTTCCACGGGGTTCCTTCCGGCAACAACACATCCTCACGTTTCCTGTGTTTAAAAGGCCCTCCCTTCCTGATGATTGGCTGCGGGTTGGTCACGTGCTCGGCGTCATCACTCCTGACGTCAACGACACCGGAGTCCGCCTTTCCTGGGACTTCCTGCCTGTTCGAAGCATTTTCACTAGCCGTGGCTGCAGAGGAAAAGGAGAGCACGCAGGTGAGCTAAAGATATGCCATGGAATGGGCTGTTCATCCTCCGTCTCTCCCTCCCTTTCACAGCACGACTCTCCTACTTCTCTCCCAAAATGTAGACACCAAGCTATCTTCTGTTCTGTATGTCTGTCTTTTGATTTTGTTTTGTGCAAATAATAAAATCAATAAAAACAATTTAAAAAAATAAAAGTCAATAATAATATTGCTAATTCATAATATAATTTACTATTTTATGTTATGGACATTTTTATAGCGCACTTCTTGCCATTGGTAAGGTGTTATCCACTGTTGCAGTCCAGTGAAATAGCAGGAGTAATAAAAAGAATAGGAATAAATTAATACCAACAACAAAAATAATTACACTACTGAAAAACTCAAATAAAATAATATTATTATTAGTAATAGTTTTGTGTTAGTTTTAATTGGTAATCATAGAAAGTTGATACAATAATATATAAAGTAATTAAAAATATCAATGATTTCACTTGCTCATGGTTTGGGGCAATGCTGCAGTTTTAAACTGACTTGGATTATCATATTCACTCTGCTAACTAGTAATCCATCTGTGAGTAACGTAACTCAATATGTTGAGCACCTTCTCTAGAGGTTGGTTTCTAGCCTGCAAGTCACGGATTCAAGGGCACGCTGTGCTGATGTCAAGGATCGCTGAAGAAAGGAAGCAAGTGCTCATTTTCCTTATTTAAAATATTTACTCAGTTGACACGAGACATTGCAAGAACACGTATGCTTCGGACATCTTAAGGGCAAGCGTTTGAACTTGGAGACTCACGAGAAAGGTCATTTCAAAGTCAGGCAGCACCCATTGTAAAATCAGGCAGTTAAATACAACCCATACAATTTGAGTAAAAAAGCTATTTTAAAGTCAGGCACTTGGACATTTCTTTAAGAATTAATGAAATAATTCATTTTATAATTAAACAGGACGAAGTAATAAAGAAGACAATTACTTGAACTTAAAACAAATAAACAAATAAGGTGGAAAAAAATGTCACACGTAATAGGACAAATGCCACAAGGAAGTGAAACTACATCAGAAAATTGATAAGAAATGGACCTGATTCAGAAGCTGAAGGGGAAGTATACAATATTTTGTAGACCAATACTATTTGACATGATGAAACAACAAACTACTGCACCAAGGTTGGGAAGATGAAGGAGATTTAAAAAACAAATTAACGCCACATTTCAAAAACACTCTGTTGAACAAGCAAGAGATTTGCTGCTCAATTTAGTAGTAGTTGATGAAGTGAAAGATCTTCTTGTGACATTTCTGAAAAAGAGACAAACACTCATAAAGGACTCAGAGTGTCTCAATGAAAGGTTCAACCCTCAAAGAAACATGAATTTTGAAAGGAATACTGGAATACTTTTAATATGAGATGTCAAAGTGAGGAAAAATCCATGGATGATTTTGTCACAAGATTAAGGAAGCTTGGCTAATTTTGCGAATCTGAAAAGTTTAATTATGAGGAAGCAAAATGAAACCAAATGATTGAAGGCTGTAATTCCACATAATTCTGAAAAAGAAACTAGTAGACAAATCATATGATTTGTCAGCAAGGGTAAAACGAATCTAACAGAAGTGAGAGTAGATACACAATCAGTTAATGTGGAGGAAGGATTAATGAAAACAATAGAGCAAGCAAGACAAATGTCAAAGAGCCATGAAAGTAAAGATAAAAACAAATGAAAGTCAGAAGAAAGGAAAGAGAATGTTTTAGATATGAACTGCAATTTCCTCATGTGGGAATCTGTCCAGCTGCAGGACAACAATGTCACAAATTGGGACAATTTAATCATTTTATGACTGTATGTAAAGCAAAACCAGAAAATCTGGTAAAAGGAAATGATCAAGAATAGGTGAAGCAAGGGAAAGAAAACAGCGTATACATAAGACAAATAGAAGATCATGAACATCATTTTTGACAGGAAATGATAGTAGAATAACATTCAATGAAACGCCTATATCTGATGCAGCAAATGTATGGAAACATAGAAGCTAGACAAATATATATGATTCAAACAGACCATATAAAGAAAAGGCCTGCAGTACACTGAAGGCCACTATATAGTTCCATTTCTTCTGGATAGTGGTGCAACTTGTAATGTTATTGGTGCTTCCGGATATGAAAAAATGCCTCAAAACCAACACGAAGTCCATCAAGCGTAATTGTTTTCCTTTGAGGAGCCACCAACACTGTAGCCAACATGAGAACATTCAAGGAAACCTTTGCGTATTGAAATGTAACTAGTGAAGCGGTTTATGTTCTACAAGGAGAAGTGCCAAGACCTAGTTTATTAAGTTATGTTACAGCACAATTTGTAGATTTATTTGCAATGGCTTTCCATGTTATGATACAACATCCTTTTTAATGGAAGTACTAAAAATGGTTTCAAATACTTGGAAAATGAAAAGGAAATGTGATTACTCTTCACAAAAATTAATCAAATAAACAAATGGCTCTGATGCATTGAAGAGTACCTGTACATCCCCAAAACACAGTGGAAGACAAGATAAATTCCCTATTGAAACCAAATCTCATAGAACCAGCAACTGGACCAAAACCATGTATTTCTCTAATAGTTGTGGTTCCAAAAAGGAAGACAGATATCTGTATATGTGTAGATATGAGAATGCTTAAGAGCAAATGAAAGGGAGAGACATCCAGGACCACACTTAAATGACATGATAAGCAGTCTTGCCCCTTCCCTTTAATTGTATTTCGGCCCCGATGGGATGGGGTCCTAGGTACTCAAGGAGACTCAGGAAAGGGGTCCCAATGCCTCTCTTCCCTACAAAATATATTACGTCACCTCTCCTGAGCCCTGCCATGTGCTTTTCAGGTTGAAGCCTCTGTTTGGTTTTGCTAACGACATCTTGGGGCATTCGCCAAGCTTCCCTGGGAATGTATTTCACCCATTGCTTACCATTGGCTTTGTGTTTTGTAACTCAAGTTTGCTTGCATTATATTTGCTGACTTTATTTGTTTTACACTGTCCAGCTTGAGTTCGTCCCTTTTGTGGCCATGTCCTATTTACCATATCCTTCCACCAATGCTCGATTTTTGCAAACAGGCCTTTAAATCTTGTTATTATCTTGTGACATTTCCAGTGCATTCAGAGACAGAGATCAAATGTCAGGCTCTGTCTTCCGAGGGAGCTTGGTGTTTACTTTTCTTTCTTTGACTTCTGGATATGTGACAATCATGCTGACCAAGAGGGTGTGCTGGACCGAAGGCTGTACGGTGTTATTTTTTTCTAGCACACAAAAAATGTAAATGTCTGTAAATTAATTGTGCAGCTATTTCAGAATTTGAGAAGCACAAATGCAGCACATTTTTGGGTAATTCTGAAATGTGGTGGAAACAAACATTTTAAAACGATTAAAAAAAAACAGGTGATGATAGTTCCAGACATTATTGTTTTGTGCTCTGTATACTTTTATCAGTAAAACTGTATGTCTGTGCAAATGTAATGGTCATTTCAATTGAAGTTTTGTTGTCTGAAATGGCAGAGCATTATCACGCCATGCATACTCCACTTTACCCCACCCCACTCCACTCTGCACCACTGAATGCCACTGCACTCTACTTCTGCATCACTCCACACTATGCCACTCCAAACTGCATCACTGCACTCAACTCTGCACTGCTCCTATCTATGCCACTTCACTCTATGCCCTCTATTCTACTCTGCACCACTCTACTCTATGCCAATGCACTCTACCCCACTCTACTATGCACCACTGCCCTCTACACCACTCCAGTCTAGGCCACTCTGCTCTTCTCCATGCAACTCTACTCTGCAACACTGCACTTTATGCCATTGCACTCTACGCCAATTCACTCTACTCTGCACAACTCCACTTTATGCTAGTGCACTCCATGCCAGTCCACTCTATGCCACTCTAATCTATTCTGCACCACTGAACTCAATGCCACTGTACTCTACGCTACTGCACTCTACCCTGCACCACTCCACTCTACCGCACACCACTCTACTCTGAAACCATCTACTCTGCGCCACTCCACTTTGAACCACTCCATTGTATGCCACTGCAATCTACGCTGCACCACTCCACTCTGTGCTACGTAACTCTACACCACTCTACTCTATGCCACTGCACTTTACTCTAGCCAAAGCACTCTACACCACTGCGCTCCACACTAATGCACTCTACAACACTTTCCTCAAAACCAATGCACTCTACGCCAATCTATTCTGCACCTCTGCACTCTATGCCACTCTATGCCACGCATATGGCAAAGGACCCAGCTATTTAACTGACAAACCTATCCCTTACCAGCCAAGCAGATCCTTACGTTCTGGGGAGAAATCCCTCCTCATTAGTCCCCGTTTTAGGAAGTCCCTTGCAGGGGGTAAAGCCTTCTTCTACCTGGCTCCCCTTTTGTGGAATCAATTACCCTCTCACCTTCTGAAGTGCACGGACCTCCTTCTTTTTGGGAAACTACTCAAAACTGAACTCTTCTGTAACTAATTCCACTGGTCTGTTGTTCTGTCACCAATTAGGGCAGAGATTCTCCTTCGGGGGTGATTCTGGTGCTTTATAAATGAATTAATTAAGTAATGAATTCATTAATTCTACTCTGCACCACTGTACTCTGCCACTGCTAACTACCCCCCTCTACTCGGTACCACTCTACACCACTACACTCTGACTCTCTGCAACACTGCACTCTCCACCACTGAACTCTATGCTACTCTACTTTGCACCACTCTATGCCAATGCACTCTACACAACTGCACTCTGGCACTACTCTGGATGACTGCACACTCCACCACTGAACTCTACCCCACTCTAATCTGTACCACTGCACTTTGTCACTGCACTGTACTCTGCACCACTCATCTCTATGCCACTCTACTGCACTCTATGCCAATACACTATGCCACTACACTCTACACAACTCTACATCACTCCACTCATCTAATCTACTCTGCACGACTGCACTCTACACCACTATATGCCACACTACTCTACACCTCTGCCCTCTACTTCTCTCTACCCTGCACCACTCCACTCTGCACTGAAACAATCTACCCTAGGCCACTGCACTCCACGCCTCTTCACTCCACCCTGTGCAACTCCACTACACTACACTCTGTGCCACTGCATTCTATGCTCTGGCACGCCACTCTACACCACTTCCCTCTATGCCAATGCTCTCTACACCACTTTACTCAAAACCAATGCACTCTATGCCACTGCACTCTACGCCAGTCTACTACTTTAAGCCACTCTACGACACTCCACTCTGATGCTCTACTATGCAAGTCCCTCTACGCCACTCCGTGCCACTTTACTCCACTCAACAACACACTAATCTACTCCACTCTACACCACTCAACTGTACACCACTCCACGTCAGTGGAGAGGATGTGGTCTAATGGCTAGGGCAGTCGACCTCGAAGCTGGGGAACCGGGTTCGAGTCTCGGCAGGGACGCTCAACATTCTGTGATTTTGGGCAAATCACTCAATCTCCCCGTGCCTAACAAAAAATAATGAATGTGTCCATCTGTAACATAACTGGTGCTCATGTAAAGCGCTCTGATACCTTCGGGTCTAGTTTGCGCTCCACAAAAAAAAATAAAAAAAACAAAAAAAAATTGTCTCTCTACTCTACTCCACAACACTACTCCATGCCACTCCAGAACAATCTACTCTGCTCTACGTCACACTACAACACTATGCAACACCTTCTACACCACTCTGCTCTACTCCATGACACTATGCCACTCCACAACACTCTACTCCACTACCTTCCACTCTGACACTACTCTCTCCACGACACTCCACAACACTACGCCACTGCATTCAACTCTACACTACTCTATGCGCCACTCCATAACCCTCCACTCTACTCCACGTATGACACTCTACTCCAAGCCACTCTCGTTTATGCCACTAACTTTAGCCATGCTAAACAGCAGCCAAGCAAAGCAAATAGCTCTTGCATAAGCAGGACCTATAGGCTTTGCCAATGCTTGTTTTTTATTTTCATCACAGATCCTCTGCAATCTTCAAAAAACTTTCCAAAACAAGGTCCCACCCAGCTCAGGTCCTTTGTGGAAAGTTTCAGGGTGATCCGTCAAGCAGGGGGGGTTCCAAAAACCATTCTCTCCAATCATTTTTCCATAGGAAAATTAGACACAGCTACAGCCCAAACGGCTGAACAGAATTGCACAAAATTAGGTAGAAATCTAGATCTTGGTCCAGAAAGCATGCTTTTTGTGATTTGGTGTAAATTAATTCAGTAGTTTTTGAGAAATCAGAGCTAAAAAATATATAGATATTTCACGCCTCAGAGGATCCGCAGAGCCAACAGATCTTGAGATAAAATTTGATTGGCTGCCACCACATCAACAAAGATGAGGCAGCAATCATTTTAGGACCTTGGGACTCAGTTCCCTGTCCTAAAAAAAGTTAAAAAGATATTAGGGGCAAGGTAGTGATACCCTGCCCACCTAAGCTTGGTTGGGTGGGTGGGGCAAAATAAAAGAATGTTTTTTTACATTTTATTTATTTTTTATTTTAAAGTGCATTTGCAGAGGATCCGAAGCAATTTGCTTTGCGTGGCTGCTGTGCAGCATGGCTAAATGTTAGATTGATTGATTGATGATTGATTACAAGCTTGTAAAGCACTTGGTTACTCAAACGGAGTGTCCCCACGCTAAGAATTCCAACTATCAGTAAAGTAGAGCCCTATCCGAAAACAGAAAGAATTAGCATCAATCCATTGGAAGTGACTGAAAGAACCAAGTTTTGAGTTTTCTACGGAACAGCACTTCTGAAGGCTGCATCCTCAGCTCCTGCGGCAGTTGATTCCAGGCCTTCGCTGCTAAAAAGCTAAAGGATCTGCCTCCTAACCGTGCCTTTTGAATTATGGGCACTGTCAACTTTGCAGTGCCCGCAGACCTAAGATTCCGAATTGGTCTGTAGGGGATGAGTAAGGGTCGAAGATAACTAGGTCCCTTAGAGACGTAAAAGAGAGTGGAATGGAGTGCCGTAAAGTGGAAGAAAGCTAGATCTTGGTCCAGAAAGTGTTTTGGAGTAAATCCGTTCAGTAGTTTTGGAAAAATGAAGGTTACATTTTTTTTTATATCTATATAATGCCTCGGAGGATCTAAGGAATGGATCCGACAAATCTCATCCTGAGATCCGATTGGCTGCCATCACCTCAACCAGAAAGTGGTGGCAGCCATCTTAGGACTTAGGACTTTGTCCAGAGTCCTAAGAAAAACACACTAGAAGACATAATGGTAGGGATACCCTGACCCCTGGGCCGGGTGTTTTTTTTTTTTTTACATTTTGCTGCAAATTTGTGGAAGATCCACAAATCTGGGGTAAAATAAAAAAGCACAGGCTCCTGCCAGTTTCTATTTAGCCCCCCCCCCAGGTTGGGCCAGGGGGTGGAGGTGGGGTGCACAGCCCCCCTCACTAAGCCTCCATGAGGTTCCGGGTACCCATCCCGGGCCGATAATTTCATAAAGGGGAGGGAGGCCACAAGGTCCCCCTCCCCAAGCCTCCAAGAGTCCCTTGGAAACCCATCCCCACTCTGCCATTTCATTGAAGGGGAGGGGGCCACCTGCCCTTCCCCCAAGCCAGATAAGGCACCAGGGCCCCACCCCATGAGCCGTCTTTCAAATAAAGGAGCCATAGTATTGCATCTCTGAGCTATACTCTGGCCCTGGAGACCCATCCCCGGGGCCGGCTCAGTGACTTTGTCTCAGGATCCCCAACCCACAAGACACAGTCTATTTCCTTGCCTTTAAATTTCTCCCACTATGCGGGAGCACAAAGCTGATCTCACCTGGTAGGAGAACAAAGCATTTCCTTGCTCGAGCTCTTGGACAGGGAACAACTTTGGTTGCTCCCACCCCAGAAGAGCAAAATCAATCAATCAATCAATCAGGGAAATTGTAAGCGCGCTACTCACCCATGAGGGTCTCAAGGTGCTGAGGGGGGGTCCCCAGATCTGTTTAGCCAAAGAGCCAGGTCTTGAGGGTCTTCCTGAAGGTGTTCAGGGAGGGGTCGCGTCTGATGTCTGCCGGTAGCTCGTTCCAGGTCTTGGCTGCAATGTGAGAGAAGGATCTTCCGCCTGCTCTGGCTCTGTGGATGCGCAGGGTTTCGGCCAGTGCGAGGTTGGAAGATCGGAGGTTTCTTTTGGGTACGTGGAAGTTGATTCTGTCGTTGAGGTATTTGGGTCCGTTGTTGTGTAGGCATTTGTAGGCGTGAGTGAGGATTTTGAAAGTGACTCTTTTCTCCACGGGGAGCCAGTGGAGACTTCATAGGTGTTGGCTGATGTGTTTGTGTCGGGGGATGCCGAGGACGAGTCTGGCGGCGGTGTTCTGTACTGTCTGGAGTTTGCGGAGTAGGGACTTGTTGATGCCAGCGTAGAGTGCGTTTCCATAGTCCAGTCTGCTGGTGATGAGTGCGTGGGTGACTGTCTTCCTTGACTCAGGGGGATCCACTTGAAGGTCTTGCGGAGGATGCGGAGGGTGTTGAAGCAGCTGGAGGTGACGGCGTTGACCTGTCGGTTCATGGAGAGTGATGAGTCGAGTACGATGCCGAGGTTCTTGGCGTGGTATGAGGGGGTAGGTGGGCTTCCAAGGGTGGTCGGCCACCAGGTGCTGTCCCATGCAGAAGGGGTGGTACCGAGGACGAGGACTTCTGTCTTCTCGGCATTGAGCTTCAGGCAGCTGTTGGTCATCCAGACTGCGACGTCTTGCATTCCTTTCTGGAAGTTGAGTTTGGCAGTGGTGGGGTCTTTGGTGAGGGAGAGGATGAGCTGGGTGTCGTCGGCGTAGGATACGATGTTGAGGCCGTGTTGTCGGACGATGGCTGCGAGGGGGCCATGTAAATGTTGAAGAGGGTGGGGCTCAGTGATGAACCCTGTGGGACTCCGCAGGTGATTTTCGTGGGGTCAGAGAGGAAGGGTGGGAGTCTGATCCTTTGGCTTCTTCCAGTGAGGAATGATCGGATCCAGTCCAGGGCTGTTCCTTGTATGCCTGCGCCGTGTAGTCTGACGACTAGTGTGTGATGGGAGACGGTGTCGAAGGCCGCTGATAGGTCGAGTAGGATGAGGGCTGCGGAGTGGCCTTGGTCCAGGAGGGTGCGGATGTCGTCTGTGGCGGCGAGTAGGGCGGTCTCTGTGCTGTGGTTGCTTCGGAATCCGGATTGGGACGGGTCGAGGATGGCGTTCTCTTCAATGAATCGTGTCAGTTTCCTGTTGACTGTTTTCTCTGCAACTTTGGCTGCGAAGGGGAGGAGCGAGATGGGCCGATAGTTCTTGAGGTCGGTGGGGTCAGCTGTGGGCTTCTTGAGCAGGGGTCTGACTTCTGTGCGCTTCCAGTCATCTGGGAAGGTGCCTGTGTTGATGGTGCGTTGTAGTTTGGGTGCGATGGCGGCCACGGCTCTGTGGTAGATGTGAGGGGGGCAGGGGTCGGTGGGGGCCCACGAGTGGATGCTTTTCATGGTCGAGGCGGTGTCTTCGGCCGTGATCGGTGTCCAGTTGGACATGGTGGGCTGGCTGGTGTTTCTGGGGGGCGGGGGCCGTCTGTGGCGCCTGGTGGATGGTCGATGAAGTTGTCGTAGAGGTTTTTGATCTTGAGGTGGAAATAGGTTCCAAGCTTGTCGCAGAGGTCTTGGGATGGGGTGATGTCTGTGGCTTCGCTGCGTGGGTTGGTGAATTCTTGAATGACACTGAAAAGTTCCTTGGAGTTGGTGGAGTTGGCCAGGATTTTGTTGTGGAGGAAGTTCCTTTTGGTGGCTCTGATCTGGTTGTGGTAGTCCGTCATGGCGTCCTTGTAGGTGGTGTGGTTTTCGGTTGTCTTGGTGTTTCTCCAGTTCTTCTCCAGGCGTCTGCAGGTGCGTCTGGCTTCTTGGAGAGCGGTTGTGAACCAGGCGGCTTTCCTGGGGCATTGTCTGTCGGGGTTGCGTAGAGGGGCGAGCTCATCTGCGCAGTTGGAGATCCAGGTGTGGAGTTCTCTGGCTGCGTCATTTGCGCTGTTTGCGTCGGGTGCCCAGGTGTGGTTGTCTCGGCTGAGGGTGGAGTTAAGTTGCTCGTCGGTAACCTTGCTCCAGTTCCTTCGTGGTGGGCGTGGGGCTGGTTTGGGTGCCTTGGGTTTGTTGATGGCGAAGTGTACGCAGTGGTGGTCGGTCCATGGCGGCTGCGTTGTGTGGCTGAAATGGATGCTGTTTCCTGCCGCGAAGATGGGGTCGAGGGTGTGTCCTGCTCTGTGGGTCGGTGTGTTGACAAGTTGTTTAAGTCCGATGCTGGCGAGGTTGTCACGAAGGATAGTGGAGTTGGGGTCACTGGGGTTGTCGAGGTGGAAGTTCAGGTCTCCAATGAGTATGTAGTTTGTTGAGGTGATAGCGTGGGGTGCGATGAAGTCGGTGATGGTGGTGGCAAAGGGTGTTCGGGGGCCGGGGGGTCTGTAGACGAGGGTTCCTCGGAGTGTGGCTTTGGGGTTGGTCTGGATCTTGAAGTGCAGGTGTTCGGCGGAGAGGAAGGTTTCGCTGGAGGTGGTGAGGCGGAGGGTGCTCTTGTGGGCGATGGCGAGGCCCCCTCCTGGGTGGTTGGGGCGGTCTTTCCTCTGGATCTTGTATCCGTCTGGGATGGTGGTGCTGATGTCGGGGCGGAGGATGCGTTGGTCCAGGTCTCTGTGAAGAAGGCGATGTCGGGCGAAAGAGAGACGAGTAGGTTCCAGATTTCCATGGCGTGTTTGTGTACGGAGCGTACGTTGAGGAGGATGCATTTTAGGGTGTCGCCGGTGCTGGCGTCGGCGGTGTTGGAGGCCGGGGTGGCGGTGAGGGTCTGGCGGCAGTGGAGGCAGGAGAACTGGCCGTGGGTCGTGTTCGACGAGGCCTGTTGGCATTCTCTAAGTCTTCCAGGGTTAAGTGCGAGGAGGGTGGTGGTGTCGTAGCGATGGGTAGTGGGAGGTCCAGGGTTCCTGGCGCTGGCCGCGGTCGGGTCGCGGACGGGCGAAGACGGACTTGCCTTTGGCACGCCTTCGGCGCGCCAGCGGCGCGACCGCGCAACGGCTGCCATTAAGTAGGGGAGGTGGGAGGGAGGAGAGGCTGGGAGGCGGGAGCAGGGGAATTCCAGGGGGAAATTCCGGAGGGGAAACTCTGGGGGGGAATTCTGGGGGGGAGGGGCCGCAGGGGCAGCAGCGGCGAAAGGCAAAAGGAACAGGCAGGCACGAGAAAATAAAAACAGTGGTGGAATTAGAGCAAGACACAGATGGGCACAATAACAGTGGCACAAAAGGGAAAAAATTAAGAAGAAAAAAAAGCGGCTGAGAAGGTTACGGTGGTTGGAGGCAGTCTGGTCCCAGTTGGAGCGGGCAGCAGCCTCGAACCTCCCAAGGAGGAGGTCGGGGTCTGGAGGCAAGAGACGGCACAGCGGAGCAGTGGGGAGAGAGTGGACCTAGACCGAGGGTCGGAAAACTGCTCTAGCTGGGTTGGAGCAATGCCAGCTCTTGCTGCACCCACGATAGATGCAAGCAGGGAAGCCAGTAGGGCTGCAGTGGTGCTGGGCCTCCCCCTGAGGTTCCCAATGAAGGACTATCCGGGGGGTACCTGGATGGGCACCCCACTTAAAGAAAATAATAAATGGACCAGTTGTGGCATACCCCGGGTGTGCACCGGGGCACATCACTCAAAAAAAAAATAACAACTGGACTGATTGTGGCATGCCCCGGGTGGGCACAACATTTTATAATGATATAAAAAAAGAAAATGCTGGCGGGGCCGCAGGGGCCCTGGTGCTCTGCCCTGCGCCCCCCAAAAATAATAACAATAATAAAAATAGCCAAAAGTGATTAATAACCGAGTAGCCACAGCTGCTCATTTATTATTCACTGCTCCTTCTAGGAGTGCCCAATAATGCTAGGGCTACATACATATATTTTGTTTTTGGTGATGTCCCTACAAGGGGCAGGGATATCACCCACAAAATGTGTAAATGTGGGGAGGGGGCTGCAGGTAGATTTGCAGCCCCCACGCAATATTAGAAAAAACCATGACTCCAGGAGAACTTACCAAGTTTTTCTAAAGCATTTCCCAAGCTTGAGCTTTTGCTCTACAGCTGGGGTTGTAGAGCCACCTAGGAGCCAGTTGGATTTTATGTCTTAAAGATATATTACATAAAATACAAACCCTTTATGTGATTATTTATCCCATTACATTTCTGGAGGTTCAAAATGGGAAAAGGTAGAGCAGAAACATATTTGTTTTATGTTTTTTGTTTTAAAGAAAAAATAATCTCTGAATAATTTCACATTTTTCACCTCCAAAATGTAATTATAAAAACTATGCAAAAAGAAAGTCACAGACATGTAATTCAATGAGAATGTATTAAATATTTTAAGTCATTATTGAAATATAGACTTATTTAAAATTACTGGTAATTTTTGGGGAAAAAAGGATAGATCTGCTTTATATATAGGGTGGGTGTTTGGTGTGAAGGGGGAGGTTTGACTGCCTGTGGGTGTTGGCCAACCCCCTGCCGCACACGGCCGAAGACCGTGCGCTGTGTGGGGCTGGCTACCTGGGAGGGGTTGGATGCTGGGCCTGGCCACAGGCCTGGCACTGCGGTCAACCCCCTTGGTTAGCTTTATGTATGGTAAAATATTACTTTACATTAAAAAAACATAAAATAGAAATTCCTTGAAAAGGTGGTAGGAACAAAGCTTAAAGTAACGTTATAGTTAGGTAAAATGTTCAGTAACTACATAGCATTTTCAAATCTGAAAAAACACAGAAATTCACCAGTTATATTTATCTTAAGTAACTATAGTTCGTGCCCTAAGGTAACTTTAACTCACACCCTTGCTGCCCTTGTATGAAATTGCACATTAAAGAAAAAGTTAAGCTTCGACACTGAAGAAACAAGAATTTTCCTTTTTTCCCCTACTCTCTTATAATTATTGCCTCTCTGTTCTGATTGTATTATTACTTAAGATAACTATAACTAGTGAATTTCTGGGGTTTTGAGAGTTTTAAACGTTGTTATTACTGAACATTTCACCTAACTATACCATTACCTTAGCCTTTGATTTTTCGATATAGATATATATAGAGAGAGATAGGCTTGATAAAGGCATGCATGAAAAAGACTGCGTGGTAAAGGATGTTGCCTGCCCCCGTGAACATTTGAACAATACTTTGTTGGGTACAACGCCACTTCAAAGATATTAAAAACTGCTTCTAGTACACATATTTACAACACTGCTTCAGAGTGCTTTTTTCTAATCACATTGTATTGGTATTTTCTAAGACTTTACGTTTATTTAGTATACAACAACGTTGCCTTCAGCTAACAAGATTTTCTTAGTGTTCATTTATTCGTTTTGGTGGATCTACACCAAACCTTTTTTTAACAACATTTGTACAAATAATGTTTCTACAAATTGGTCAATTCAGTTTTTTCCATTATTAATACGAATTCAGAACATTGTTCCTCACCTCCTCCAAACTAATTTTCCTGTGGAGAGTTGCACTGTTGTTAAACAACTAAGCAGAGGGTTTTAGTGCCTAGGAAGTAATGGCGCTCAGCAAATTTTGCGTTTCGTGTGTCTGGGTGAGCTAGTCGGTATGGTGCTGACCAGGAAGGGGAGACCCTTAAAACCCCTCAATGTATGTAGGGAGAACCCTACAGCAAACAGTCTAACTAAATCCTGTGCACACATACAAAGTCAAACAAACAAAAATAATTATTAGTGTAAGCAATTAGTACAGAGTTCTTGAGTGTAGCTGTAAGTTCTTTTATTATGATGAAAAAAGCGCAACCAGCCGACACGTGTTTCGTCCGGGATGAGTAGTCCCAAGACTCTTCAGGGCTGTAAGAAGTTGCGTGCACTCAGTAACGTTCCGTAGCCGGTGATAATTCCAACCCGGCAGGGCACACTTGTTACACGGTAAAAAACCACACAACTGAAAAACGTCTGTAATAAGTCAGAGTAATGCAACCAGAGCGAAAAGCCGGTGATAATTCCAACCCGGCTATACTGCTGTAATATCCAGGATAAAATGTAAGTGAAAATTGATACTCTTAGTAAGAAGAATAACATAAAACAGATGCCGAAAGTAAGGGATACGTAAAATCCAATGACAAAAAGATTGAACAGAGTCCGAGTATTAAAATCACATATATAATACTGACTTACTCACCACGGAACCGACGCTGCTAGGACGCGTGATTTATCTTTCTATCAAGGACATCGGTAGCACACACACGTGCCTAGACCATACCTTGATTTGGACTTAGACTTAACTCATGTGATTTTAATACTCGGACTCTGTTCAATCTTTTTGTCATTGGATTTTACGTATCCCTTACTTTCGGCATCTGTTTTATGTTATTCTTCTTACTAAGAGTATCAATTTTCACTTACATTTTATCCTGGATATTACAGCAGTATAGCCGGGTTGTAATTATCACCGACTTTTCGCTCTGGTTGCATTACTCTGACTTATTACAGACGTTTTCAGTTGTGTGGTTTTTACCGTGTAACAAGTGTGCCCTGCCGGGTTGGAATTATCACCGGCTACGGAACGTTACTGAGTGCACGCAACTTCTTACAGCCCTGAAGAGTCTTGGGACTACTCATCCCTGACGAAACACGTGTCGGCTGGTTGCGCTTTTTTCATCATAATAAAAGAACTTACAGCTACACTCAAGAACTCTGTACTAATTGCTTACACTAATAATTATTTTTGTTTGTTTGACTTTGTATGTGTGCACAGGATTTAGTTGCACTGTTGTTGTTTGGTTAGTGTGTTTCCACGTCAGACGCTGTGAAGTCATGCATCAGCTATATGCCCCCATATGGCATCGTTTCTGGTCTGGTATTTAGTGTGCCATTACTGTTAGTGTGGAGCCACAGAAATCGTCCCTTGGGGCATATTTCTGGTTCCTTCTCTAATGCTCCCTGCACTGGATAGCACTGGGGAGACTTTGCTGTTTCTTATGGTGGTCTGTGGTCATTGGCTAGGTTTTCCTTATGTTGTGCAATTTATTCATCCAAGTGCCCTGCTAGAGATTACTTACGCAGCTCTGTTCGGTGCGGTCAACTTTCTGCTTCCATACAATACCACACTTCTCACTTCTATATCTCTAGCATCTGAGGGTTTGGTGGACTTCCATTGCATTGTGAAGGTTCGTTCAGCTAATTTCATTGCTAAGTCTGCAAACTTCATGGCTACTTTTCACTTCTTGTGCATCCCCAACAGGCTACTCTCTATGCTCCCCGTGTCCTTTCTTCCCAGTACTCTTTCTATCGTTGCTAGTATAGTGTTACAGAATCCCTGCACAGCTCCATATCATGTGGTGGAAATTCACCACTTCATTACTGCAGCTGAGACAGACAGGATGGGCCTCGGGGTATATCTGGCCAGTAGCGGCTCGCACAGGTAAAGGCGGTGGTGGAAGTCGACATACGACAGGATAAGTAAAATTAAATAAATAAAACCGCTTACTTTGCGCTCGCCGCATCGCTGACTCAGCAATGCGTTCATCATCTCCTTGTGTTTGCTTTGTTCACCCTAAGTTGGCAGGGTATGCCCAGACGTGGGTCCCTTGCTCACTTTGCCACTGGATTCAAGCTAGCCTGGCTGATGAGGGCTGTTAGCCCGAAACCGGTCCCAGGATGCTTGTTTCCGGTCCAGGGAAGACATTGGCTTGGCAGTTCGGACTGGACTGTTCCCATGAGGCACAGGGTCAAGACTGATTTGCATATAGCTGTGTCTGAACTGGGGTGGCGAAGTGAGCTAAAGAACGATGATGGATTCAACCCAGATCTGTGACTGGGGGTGAGTGTCTGAACAGTTTCAGCGCTCCGTTCATCATCTCCTTGTGTTTGCTTTGCTCGCCCTAAGTTGGCAGGGTATGCCCAGACGTGGGTCCCTTGCTCACTTTGCCACTGGATTCAAGATAGCCTGGCTGATAAGGGCTGTTAGCCCGAAACCGGTCCCAGGATGCTTGTTTCCGGTTCAGGGAAGACATGGCTTGGCAGTTCGGGCTGGACTGTCCCCATGAGGCACAGGGTCAAGACTGATTTGCATATAGTTGTGTCTGAACTGGGGTGGCGAAGTGAGCTAAAGAACGATGATGGATTCAACCCAGATCTGTGACTGGGGGTGAGTGTCTGAACAGTTTCAGCACTCCGTTCATCATCTCCTTGTGTTTGCTTTATTCACCCTAAGTTGGCAGGGTATGCCCAGACGTGGGTCCCTTGCTCACTTTGCCACTGTATTCAAGCTAGCCTGGCTGATGAGGGCTGTTAGCCCGAAACCGGTCCCAGGAAGCTTGTTTCCGGTCCAGGGAAGACATGGCTTGGGAGTTCAGGCTGGACTGTTCCCATGAGGCACAGGGTCAAGACTGATTTGCATATAGCTGTGTCTGAACTGGGGTGGCGAAGTGAGCTAAAGAACGATGATGGATTCAACCCAGATCTGTGACTGGGGGTGAATGTCTGAACAGTTTCAGCGCTCCGTTCATCATCTCCTTGTGTTTGCTTTGTTCGCCCTAAGTTGGCAGGGTATGCCCAGACGTGTGTCCCTTGCTCACTTTGCCACTGGATTCAAGCTAGCCTGGCTGATGAGGGCTGTTAGCCCGAAACCTGTCCCAGGATGCTTGTTTCCGGTCCAGGGAAGACATGGCTTGGCAGTTCGGGCTGGACTGTTCCCATGAGGCATAGGGTCAAGACTGATTTGCATATAGCTGTGTCTGAACTGGGGTGGTGAAGTGAGCTAAAGAACAATGATGGATTCAACCCAGATCTGTGACTGGGGGGTGAGTGTCTGAACAGTTTCAGCGCTCCGTTCATCATCTCCTTGTATTTGCTCAGCAATGCGGCGAGCGCAAAGTAAGTGGTTTTATTTATTTATTTAATATTACTTATCCTGTCGTATGTCGACTGCCACCACCATCCCCCACACCCGTCCCGTCCCACTGCTCTTACCTGTGCGAGCCGGCACTGTATCTGGCCTAACATACAAGGGGTGAGATAAGCTCTGTGTAGCACATTAAATTGGATGTACCCGAAGCGTGCGTTGCGGGATATCTTCTACACATATTCCAATGCCCTTTGGCATTCCTTGTCATGGGATGGGCACCACACTAAGTTTTTCTATTTGTTCCTACATTTCTGCAACGATACACCTGTATGTATGAATTTATAGATCTAAGCTACTTTCTTGCAGCCTCGTCCCAGTGTGTTTGTTGTTTAAATCACTGTTTGCATTGGCGCTTTGTCCACAGTGGTATTCCATTGCTGTCTGATAGTGTGTACTATCCTATTGTATAATAGGAACTGGCCGCTGGGTATTTCTCATTTGTGGACTAGCATTTGGAAGTCTGTAGGAGTACCATTCTGAATGAAATGTCCGATATTCTTGAGGCCAGCCCTTTCGCAGTGGCCTAGGTCCCTGGGGGTCAAGTGTCCATCCAAAACTGGGAATCCCTTTAATGGATCGATGGTGCCAATTTGCACTGCTTCAAGAAGGCCATCACTATTTTGACCAGCATTGGGTGGTTCTTATTGGGCTTAATGGGCCTGAGCAGTAGTGCCTGAAGTGCACCTCCTTGTATTTAGCTATTTGTGTACCCGGTCTCGGTTACATGGTGTTCTGCTAGCCGCAGTGCTACCCGCTGCAGCTGCGCCGCCATGTAATATCCTCTGAGGCCTGGTGCTCCCATATCCCCCTTGTTCACAGCCAGCTTAAGTTTTGCCAGGGTCACTCGTCATCATCCTGTCTCATAACAATGTTTAGAGAAGCGCATCCAACTCGGAATATTTCGTTAAACAGTACATATGATATATTAACAAGGTAGTATAGAAGCCGTGGAAGCATAATAATTTTTGCGACTTCTATGCGCCCTGCAACCAATAGAAGTGTGGCCCGATAGGTCACATAGGATCTTAGGGATGGCATCACTCTCCATATGTTTCCCTCCACTAAGTCTATTTTCTTATTGTAGACATTTATGCTCAGGTATCAAAAGGTATCGGGATCCCATCTTAAGCCCCGCCCACCATAGATAGAGTGTAGGGCAGAGACTGTCTTAAAGTAAGCACATGGTTTACCAAGATTAATCTGTAAGTCAGACAACGTACCAAACTACCTCCTGAGTGTGGCTACTGGAATCAGGTCCATTCCTACATCTCTTATGTATAGCAGCATGTCATCAGCGTATAATGATGATATGACTGGGTTGTGCCGTGCAATGGTATTCTCCATTAGGGGTCCAGCTGCCTCATTTTGCTCACTAAAAGGCACTGTGGCTAACGCAAATGGCATAGGGGATAGGGGGCACCCCTGCCTTGTCCCCTTGTCTACTGTGTAGGCGTCTGCTACATTCTGTCCTGTTTTCACTCTCGCTGTGGGGGCTGCATGATCCATATTAGCTTCTCACCAATTCTAAGTATGGCAGTACTCTGTATAGATTTCCCATTTGACTCCATCCAATGCCTCTTTGGCATCTATTGCAGGCATGCTGTGTTGGGCCAATTATTACATGCTTTTCTTGAATTTGATATAATCTTTGTATGTTTAGGGAGGTGTTTTTATGTAGGATAAACCCATTCTGCGTGTGTTAGTGGGAGGAGCCTCTTCGACAGTACGTTGCTCAAAATTGTGTAGTCCGAATTTTATATTTACAGCTCTCTATATGAGCCCTTGTCTGACGGTTCACAACTTGGCTTTAAGATGAAAGTGACTAATGTTCCTTGGTGGTGGGAAAGAGGCACCCCCATCCTCACCACCTCAGATAGTTTAACAAGCTTTGGTACTATGAGCGATTCGTATGTGCACAACATTTGATGGTTATCCCTTCTCTTCCGGGCTAACACTGCTTCAGATATACTCACACTATACAGATATACAACAACATTCCAGATAAGATAGACTGAAACTATTCAGTACTGCTTCTGATGCACTGCACCACGCGTATATGTGCAAAACTGTTTCAGATATACAACACTGCACTGATATTAAATATTGCATCAAATACACTTCTCTCACGTGGCACATATGTACAACACTGCTTCGGGCACACTGCCCCAAACTCCATACATACAATGCTGCATGAAATACTCTGCCCACAAGACACATATGTACTGCACTACTTCAGATATAATGGCCCTGCGGCTATATAGAATACTGCATCAGATACACTTCTCTCACGTGACACATATGTACAACACTGCTTCGGGCACACTGCCCCAAACTCCATACATACAATGCTGCATGAGATACTCTGCTCACAAGACACATATGTACTGCACTACTTCAGATATAATGGCCCTGTGGCTATATAGAATACTGCATCAGATACACTTCGCCCACGTGACGCATATGTACAATACTGCTTCGGGCACACTGCCCCAAACGCCACATAAGTACGATACTGCACGAGATACTCTGCCCCACATGGAATATATGTACAGCCATGCTTCACGTCTAATGACCCTGCACGTATGTACAATACTGCATCAGATACACGCCGCCCAGGTGGCGCATATGTGCAGGACTGCTTCGAGAACACTGACCCTATGTACCGCACTGCATCGGATACACTCCCCCACGTGGCATTTATGTACAATATTGCTTCAGATATACTGACCCTGCACAGATATAGAATACTGCATTAGATTCACGTCCTCCTCGTGGTACAAATGTGCAATTCTGCTTTAGACACACTGACCCTGTTTAGATATTCACTTCTCTTTCTGGCACACTGCCCCAAACTGCACATATGCCGATAAAGCAGCTTCAGATACAATGTCCCTCACTGCGTATATGTACAATAGTGCCTCAGATACAATGCGCCGTGCGGCACATATGTTCAATACTGCTTCATATGTATGCGGACACTACACAGCTACACAGCATTGCGGCTAGATGGAGTGACATTAAAGCAATATTTAGCGCTGTTTGCGATACGCTTCCCCAAACTTTCTCTAATGTACAATACTTCTTTAGATGTACTGACACTATAGAGAGAACCATAAGTCATTTTGCACACTGCCCCAGACTGCCCCTTCGTGCAATACTGCTTCAGAGATAGGAAGACTCCACAGATATTCAATACTGCCCTAGAGAGAGAGAGAGAGAGAAAGAGAGGGAGAGAGAGAGGGAGAGAGAGAGAGGGAAAGAGAGAGAGAGAGAGGGGGGGAGAGAGGGAGAGAGGGAGAGAGAGAGGGAGAGAGGGAGAGAGAGAGGGAGAGAGAGAGAGGGAGAGAGGGAGAGAGAGAGAGAGAGAGAGAGAGGGAGAGAGGGAGGGAGAGAGGGAGAGAGAGAGGGAGAGAGAGAGAGGGAGAGAGGGAGAGAGGGAGGGAGAGAGAGAGAGAGAATATTCATTCTCTTTCATTCGACACTTGATCACATCATACCAATATACTTTAGTATAACATTGACGCTGCGTAGCTCTGCACAGTGGTTTAGAAAACCTGTATCCATTTGTAGGGACGCACTGCCACTACTACTCCGGAGACTGCCTCAACGCACAGATGCAGATTATCATTTCTGAGACACTGAATCCCGCTGCTCAGTCACTTCCGTTCTGCTGCACCTCTCTCCAAATATCCCGGATTTGCGTATTCTGTAGCCCTCTGCACGGTTTCAGAATATTGCAGATTGATACAGTGTGCCCCAAACAGCTGATATTTCAGATTAACACACTAAGACCCAGGGGCACCTTCTTGAACGGGCATTTGCACGGTGGTGGAGAGTTTTCCCGCCTTTGGTAGCGCGATCCCAGGGTGGTTTCAAATATCTAGCTTTAAGAGCTGCAAACTGTGTACCTAGGACCTTCAATCAACACGCATCCAAGCACGCACACACGCGCACGCATTCCAAATGAGTTTCTGTGTGGAGTGCGCGGGTGGTTCCTCGGCGCCGTGGTCCTCACAACGATGTCTGCTTGGCTCAGTTGATTACCAACTCTATGAGTATCGGTTCGGCACAAGGTGAGCGTTATACATACACACATCAATGAATAATAAAGTTTGAAGTTCACACAAACTTATATTCTGTGAAATTAATAGTGCATTCATTCACATGTATCCCCGAAATATGTGGAAAAAACATGTAATGTGTGCTCGCACACACACCTCTCACTTTATCTCGTTTCGTCTTTCCGGTAGCTTTCTTCTCTTTCGCCTCTCCCTTTCACCCTCTCCTTTCTTTCTCACATTCTCTTTCAGCTTTCTACTTCTTTCGTTCTCGATTTTTTATTTCTCTGTTTCTTTGTTCTCTCACTCGTTCTTCCCTTTTCTTTTTCTTCCTGTATTTTTCGCCTTTCCTTTCCCCCGCCCTCCTCTTCCCTTTCTCTTTCACTCTTGTCCATGTTTCTCTCTCACTTCTCCTTTTTTCCACTTCCCCTCATCTTTCACTTTGTCTCACAATCACTTTCTTTTCTGGTATAATAAACATTGCAAGGTAGCCAAGCAAGCCCTTCTAACTTCCATCAGAACGAATGATAGACCACGAATTAAGGAAGCCAGGGTCCATTGGAAATGCAATAGGTCTTGCATTTGTTGGAGCTGGAGCTATTGGCATTGTAAATGGCAATGTTTTGTACTTTGCAATTGGTCTTGTATTTGTTGGAGCTATTCACATTGTAAATGGCAATGTTTTTTATTTATCCTTGGGGTTTTATATAGCGCGAACTTAACAGCCTCAGTTGTGAATTAAGATTCATCAAAGTTTTGTGAGCCCTGAAATTTGCACAAGTAAAGTGCTAACAGTATAAATATGGGCACTGTTTAACAAACGAAGCCACTGCAATACAAGAGCAAAGGTAACCGAGTACTGCTTCTGGGTTGACAGAGTTGCTTACAGTCACTGCCCGTTAAAGTTAGCTAGCCCGCTACTATGAGTTTATCAAACTTAATGCTATGTTTTCTTATGTTATGTTATGCTATGCTATGTTATGCTATGCAATGCTATGTTTTGCTGTGTTTTGTTATGCTATGTTTTGTTTTGTTATGCTATGCTATGCTTTGTTATGCTATGCTATGCTTTGTTTTGTTATGCTATGCTATGTTTTGTTATGCTATGCTATGTTTTGTTGTGTTTTGTTATGCTATGCTATGTTTTGTTGTGTTTTGTTATGCTGTGTTTTGTTGTGATTTGCTATGCTATGTTTTGTTGTGTTTTGCTATGCTATGCTATGTTTTGTTTTGTTATGCTATGCTATGTTTTGTTATGCTGTTTTGTTGTGTTTTGTTATGCTATGCTATGCTTTGTTATCCTATGTTTTGTTTTGTTATGCTATGCTATGCTTTGTTATGCTATGCTATGCTGTGCTATGTTTTGTTTTGTTATCCTATGCTATGTTTTGTTGTGTTTTGTTATGCTATGCTATGTTTTGTTATGCTATGCTATGTTTTGTTTTGTTACGCTATGCTATGCTTTGTTATGCTATGCTATATTTTGTTTTGTTATGCTATGCTATGCTATGTTTTGTTGTGTTTTGTTATGCTATGCTATGTTTTGTTTTGCTATGCTATGTTTTGTTGTGTTTTGCTATGCTATGCTATGCTTTGTTTTGTTATGCTATGTTTTGTTATGCTATGCTATGTTGTGTTTTGTTATGCTATGCTTTGTTATGCTATGCTATGCTATGCTTTGTTATGCTATGCTATGTTTTGTTTTGCTATGCTATGCTTTGTTATGCTATGCTATGCTTTGTTTTGTTATGCTATGTTTTGTTATGCTATGCTATGTTTTGTTGTGTTTTGTTATGCTATGCTGTTTTGTTATGCTATGCTATGCTTTGTTATGCTATGCTATGTTTTGTTGTGTTTTGTTATGCTATGCTATGTTTTGTTGTGTTTTGTTATGCTATGCTATGCTGTGTTTTGTTGTGTTTTGTTATGCTATGCTGTTTTGTTGTGTTTTGCTATGCTATGCTATGTTTTGTTTTGTTATGCTATGCTATGTTTTGTTATGCTATGTTTTGTTATGCTATGTTTTGTTTTGTTATGCTATGCTATGCTATGTTTTGTTTTGTTATGCTATGCTATGTTGTTTTGTTTTGTAATGCTGTTCTATGCTTTGTTATGTTATGTTTTGTTTTGTTATGCTATGCTATGTTTTGTTATGCTATGCTATGTTTTGTTTTGTTATGCTATGCTATGTTTTGTTGTGTTTTGTTATGCTATGCTATGTTTTGTTATGCTATGCTATGTTTTGTTTTGTTATGCTATGCTATGCTTTGTTATGCTATGTTTTGTTTTGCTATGCTATGCTTTGTTATGCTATGCTATGTTTTGTTGTGTTTTGTTATGCTATGCTATGTTTTGTTGTGTTTTGCTATGCTATGCTATGTTTTGTAATGCTATGCTATGTTTTGTTATGCTATGCTTTGTTATGCTATGTTTTGTTTTGTTATGCTATGCTATGCTATGTTTTGTTTTGTTTTGTTATGCTATGCTGTTATGTTTTGTTTTGCTATGCTATGCTTTGTTATGCTATGCTATGCTTTGTTTTGTTATGCTATGTTTTGTTATGCTATGCTATGTTTTGTTGTGTTTTGTTATGCTATGCTGTTTTGTTATGCTATGCTATGCTTTGTTATGCTATGCTATGTTTTGTTGTGTTTTTTATGCTATGCTATGTTTTGTTGTGTTTTGTTATGCTATGCTATGCTGTGTTTTGTTGTGTTTTGTTATGCTATGCTGTTTTGTTGTGTTTTGCTATGCTATGCTATGTTTTGTTTTGTTATGCTATGCTATGTTTTGTTATGCTATGTTTTGTTATGCTATGTTTTGTTTTGTTATGCTATGCTATGCTATGTTTTGTTTTGTTATGCTATGCTATGTTGTTTTGTTTTGTTATGCTGTTCTATGCTTTGTTATGTTATGTTTTGTTTTGTTATGCTATGCTATGTTTTGTTATGCTATGCTATGTTTTGTTTTGTTATGCTATGCTAAGTTGTGTTGTGTTTTGTTATGCTATGTTTTGTTATGCTATGGTATGTTTTGTTATGCTATGCTATGTTTTGTTGTGTTTTGCTATGCTATGCTTTGTTTTGTTATGCTATGCTTTGTTATGCTATGCTATGTTTTGTTGTGTTTTGTTATGCTATGCTATGTTTTGTTGTGTTTTGCTATGCTATGCTATGTTTTGTAATGCTATGCTATGTTTTGTTATGCTATGCTTTGTTATGCTATGTTTTGTTTTGTTATGCTATGCTATGCTATGTTTTGTTTTGTTTTGTTATGCTATGCTATGTTATGTTTTGTTTTGTTATGCTATGCTATGCTAAGTTGTGTTGTGTTTTGTTATGCTATGCTATGTTTTGTTATGCTAAGGTATGTTTTGTTATGCTATGCTATGTTTTGTTGTGTTTTGCTATGCTATGCTTTGTTTTGTTATGCTATGCTATGTTTTGTGATGCTATGCTATGTTTTGTTATGCTATGCTATGCTTTGTTTTGTTATGCTATGCTATGCTTTGTTTTGTTATGCTATGCTGTTTTTATGCTATGCTATGTTTTGTTTTGTTTTGTTATGCTATGCTATGTTTTGTTTTGTTATGCTATGCTTTGTTTTTTATGCTATGCTATGTTTTTTTGCTATGCTATGTTTTGTTGTGTTTTGTTATGCTATGCTATGTTTTGTTATGCTATGCTGTTTTGTTATGCTATGCTTTGTTATGCTATGCTATGTTTTGTTTTGTTATGCTATGCTATGTTTTGTTGTGTTTTGTTATGCTATGCTGTTTTGTTGTGTTTCGTTATGCTATGCAATGTTTTGTTGTGTTTTGTTATGCTATGCTATGCTGTGTTTTGTTGTGTTTTGCTATGCTATGCTATGCTTTGTTTTGTTATGCTATGTTTTGTTATGCTATGCTATGTTGTGTTTTGTTATGCTATGCTTTGTTATGCTATGCTATGCTATGCTTTGTTATGCTATGCTATGTTTTGTTTTGCTATGCTATGCTTTGTTATGCTATGCTATGCTTTGTTTTGTTATGCTATGTTTTGTTATGCTATGCTATGTTTTGTTGTGTTTTGTTATGCTATGCTGTTTTGTTATGCTATGCTATGCTTTGTTATGCTATGCTATGTTTTGTTGTGTTTTGTTATGCTATGCTATGTTTTGTTGTGTTTTGTTATGCTATGCTATGCTGTGTTTTGTTGTGTTTTGTTATGCTATGCTGTTTTGTTGTGTTTTGCTATGCTATGCTATGTTTTGTTTTGTTATGCTATGCTATGTTTTGTTATGCTATGTTTTGTTATGCTATGTTTTGTTTTGTTATGCTATGCTATGCTATGTTTTGTTTTGTTATGCTATGCTATGTTGTTTTGTTTTGTTATGCTGTTCTATGCTTTGTTATGTTATGTTTTGTTTTGTTTTGTTATGCTATGCTATGTTTTGTTATGCTATGCTATGTTTTGTTTTGTTATGCTATGCTATGTTTTGTTGTGTTTTGTTATGCTATGCTATGTTTTGTTATGCTATGCTATGTTTTGTTTTGTAATGCTATGCAATGCTTTGTTATGCTATGTTTTGTTTTGCTATGCTATGCTTTGTTATGCTATGCTATGTTTTGTTGTGTTTTGTTATGCTATGCTATGTTTTGTTGTGTTTTGCTATGCTATGCTATGTTTTGTAATGCTATGCTATGTTTTGTTATGCTATGCTTTGTTATGCTATGTTTTGTTTTGTTATGCTATGCTATGTTTTGTTTTGTTTTGTTATGCTATGCTGTGTTATGTTTTGTTTTGCTATGCTATGCTTTGTTATGCTATGCTATGCTTTGTTCTGTTATGCTATGTTTTGTTATGCTATGCTATGTTTTGTTGTGTTTTGTTATGCTATGCTGTTTTGTTATGCTATGCTATGCTTTGTTATGCTATGCTATGTTTTGTTGTGTTTTTTTATGCTATGCTATGTTTTGTTGTGTTTTGTTATGCTATGCTATGCTGTGTTTTGTTGTGTTTTGTTATGCTATGCTGTTTTGTTGTGTTTTGCTATGCTATGCTATGTTTTGTTTTGTTATGCTATGCTATGTTTTGTTATGCTATGTTTTGTTATGCTATGTTTTGTTTTGTTATGCTATGCTATGCTATGTTTTGTTTTGTTATGCTATGCTATGTTGTTTTGTTTTGTTATGCTGTTCTATGCTTTGTTATGTTCTGTTTTGTTTTGTTATGCTATGCTATGTTTTGTTATGCTATGCTATGTTTTGTTTTGTTATGCTATGCTATGTTTTGTTGTGTTTTGTTATGCTATGCTATGTTTTGTTATGCTATGCTATGTTTTGTTTTGTTATGCTATGCTATGCTTTGTTATGCTATGTTTTGTTTTGCTATGCTATGCTTTGTTATGCTATGCTATGTTTTGTTGTGTTTTGTTATGCTATGCTATGTTTTGTTGTGTTTTGCTATGCTATGCTATGTTTTGTAATGCTATGCTATGTTTTGTTATGCTATGCTTTGTTATGCTATGTTTTGTTTTGTTATGCTATGCTATGCTATGTTTTGTTTTGTTTTGTTATGCTATGCTATGTTATGTTTTGTTTTGTTATGCTATGCTATGCTAAGTTGTGTTGTGTTTTGTTATGCTATGTTTTGTTATGCTATGGTATGTTTTGTTATGCTCTGCTATGTTTTGTTGTGTTTTGCTATGCTATGCTTTGTTTTGTTATGCTATGCTATGTTTTGTGATGCTATGCTATGTTTTGTTATGCTATGCTATGCTTTGTTTTGTTATGCTATGCTATGCTTTGTTTTGTTATGCTATGCTGTTTTTATGCTATGCTATGTATTGTTTTGTTTTGTTATGCTATGCTATGTTTTGTTTTGTTATGCTATGCTTTGTTTTTATGCTATGCTATGTTTTTTTGCTATGCTATGTTTTGTTGTGTTTTGTTATGCTATGCTATGTTTTGTTATGCTATGCTGTTTTGTTATGCTATGCTTTGTTATGCTATGCTATGTTTTGTTTTTGTTATGCTATGCTATGTTTTGTTGTGTTTTGTTATGCTATGCTGTTTTGTTGTGTTTTGTTATGCTATGTTTTGTTGTGTTTTGTTATGCTATGCTATGCTGTGTTTTGTTGTGTTTTGTTATGCTCTGCTATGTTTTGTTTTGCTATGCTATGCTTTGTTATGCTATGCTATGCTTTGTTTTGTTATGCTATGCTATGTTTTGTTATGCTATGCTATGTTTTGTTGTGTTTTGTTATGCTATGCTGTTTTGTTATGCTATGCTATGCTTTGTTATGCTATGCTATGTTTTGTTGTGTTTTGTTATGCTATGCAATGTTTTGTTGTGTTTTGTTATACTATGCTGTTTTGTTGTGTTTTGTTATGCTATGCTGTTTTGTTGTGTTTTGTTATGCTATGCTATGTTTTGTTGTGTTTTGTTATGCTATGCTATGCTGTGTTTTGTTGTGTTTTGCTATGCTATGCTATGTTTTGTTTTGTTATGCTATGTTTTGTTATGCTATGTTTGTTGTGTTTTGTTATGCTATTCTATGCTTTGTTATGCTATGTTTTGTTTTGTTATGCTATGCTATGCTATGTTTTGTTATGCTATGCTATGTTTTGCTTTGTTTTGCTATGCTATGTTTTGTTGTGTTTTGTTATGCTATGCTATGTTTTGTTATGCTATGCTATGTTTTGTTTTGTTATGCTATGCTATGCTTTGTTATGCTATGCTATGTTTGTTTTGTTATGCTATGCTATGTTTTGTTATGCTATGCTATGTTTTGTTATGCTATGCTATGTTTTGTTGTGTTTTGCTATGCTATGCTTTGTTTTGTTAAGCTATGCTATGTTTTGTTATGCTATGCTATGTTTTGTTGTGTTTTGTTATGCTATGATATGCTATGCTATGCTTTGTTTTGTTATGCTATGCTATGTTTTGTTTTGTTATGCTATGCTATGTTTTGTTGTGTTTTGTTATGCTATGCTATGTTTTGTTATGCTATGCTATGTTTTGCTTTGTTATGCTATGCTATGTTTTGTTGTGTTTTGTTATGCTATGCTATGTTTTGTTGTGTTTTGTTATGCTATGCTATGTTTTGTTGTGTTTTGCTATGCTATGTTTTGTTTTGTTATGCTATGCTATGTTTTATTATGCTATGTTTTGTTGTGTTTTGTTATGCTATGCTTTGTTATGGTATGTTTTGTTTTGTTATGCTATGCTATGCTATGTTTTGTTATGCTATGCTATGCTTTGTTTTGTTATGCTATGCTTTGTTTTGTTATGCTATGCTATGTTATGTTATGTTTTGTTTTGTTATGCTATGCTATGCTATGTTTTGTTATGCTATGCTGTTTTGTTGTGTTTTGTTATCCTATGCTATGTTTTGTTATGATATGCTATGTTTTGTTGTGCTTTGCTATGCTATGCTTTGTTTTGTTATGCTATGCTATGTTTTGTGATGCTATGTTTTGTTGTGTTTTGTTATGCTATGCTATGCTTTGTTTTGTTATGCTATGCTATGTTTTGTTTTGTTATGCTATGCTATGTTTTGTTGTGTTTTGTTATGCTATGCTATGTTTTGTTTTGCTATGCTATGCTTTGTTTTGATATTCTATGCTATGCTTTGTTATGGTATGCTATGTTTTGTTATGCTATGCTATGCTTTGTTATGCTATGTTTTGTTTTGTTATGCTATGCTATGTTTTGTTATGCTATGCTATGTTTTGTTATGCTATGCTATGTTTTGTTGTGTTTTGTTATGCTATGCTTTGTTTTGCTATGCTATGCTTTGTTTTGTTATGCTATGCTTTGTTATGGTATGCTATGTTTTGTTATGCTATGCTATGCTTTGTTATGCTATGTTTTGTTTTGTTATGCAATGCTATGTTTTGTTATGCTATGCTATGTTTTGTTATGCTATGCTATGTTTTGTTGTGTTGTGTTATGCTATGCTATGCTTTGTTATGCAATGCTATGTTTTGTTGTGTTTTGTTATGCTATGCTATGTTTTGTTGTGTTTTGTTATGCTATGCTATGTTTTGTTGTGCTTGGCTATGCTATGCTATGTTTTGTTTTGTTGTGTTATACTATGTTTTGTTATGCTATGCTATGTTTTGTTTTGTTATGCTATGCTATGATTTGTTATGTTATGTTAGGCTAGGCTATGTTATTTTGTGTTAGGCTAGGCTATGTTATGTTAGGCTAGGCTAGGCTGTGTTATGTTGTGTTAGGCTAGGCTGTGTTATGTTGTGTTAGGCTAGGTTGTGTTGTGTTGTGCTGTGTTGTGCTGTGTTTTGTTATGTTATGTTTTTGTTGTGTTTTGTTATGCTATGCTATGTTTTGTGTTTTGTTATGCTATGCTATGTTTTGTTGTGCTTTGCTATGCTATGTTTTGTTTTGTTGTGTTATGCTATGTTTTGTTATGCTATGCTATGATTTGTTATGTTATGTTGTGTTAGGCTAGGCTGTGTTATGTTGTGTTAGGCTAGGTTGTGTTGTGTTGTGCTGTGTTTTCTTTTGTTATGTTTTTGTTTTGTTATGCTATGCTATGTTTTGTTGTGTTTTGTTTTGCTATGCTATGTTTTGTTGTGTTTTGTTATGCTATGCTATGCTATGTTTTGTTGTGCTTTGCTATGCTATGCTATGCTATGTTTTGTTTTGTTGTGTTATGCTGTGTTTTGTTATGCTATGCTCTGTTTTGTTATGCTATGCTATGATTTGTTATGTTATGTTAGGCTAGGCTATGTTATGTTGTGTTAGGCTAGGCTATGTTATGTTGTGTTAGGCTAGGCTGTGTTATGTTGTGTTAGGCTAGGCTGTGTTATGTTGTGTTAGGCTAGGTTGTGTTGTGTTGTGCTGTGTTGTGCTGTGTTTTGTTATGTTTTTGTTGTGTTTTGTTATGCTATGCTATGTTTTGTTGTGTTTTGTTATGGTATGCTATGTTTTGTTGTGCTTTGCTATGCTATGCTATGTTTTGTTTTGTTGTGTTATGCTATGTTTTGTTATGCTATGCTATGTTTTGTTTTGTTATGCTATGCTATGATTTGTTATGTTATGTTGTGTTAGGCTAGGCTATGTTATGTTGTGTTAGGCTAGGCTGTGTTATGTTGTGTTAGGCTAGGCTATGTTATGTTGTGTTAGGCTAGGCTGTGTTATGTTGTGTTAGGCTAGGTTGTGTTATGTTGTGTTAGGCTAGGTTGTGTTTTTTTGTGCTGTGTTTTGTTTTGTTATGTTATGTTTTTGTTGTGTTTTGTTATGCTATGCTATGTTTTGTTGTGTATTGTTATGCTATGCTATGTTTTGTTGTGTTTTGTTATGCTATGCTGTTTTGTTGTGCTTTGCTATGCTATGTTTTGTTTTGTTGTGTTATGCTATGTTTTGTTATGCTATGCTATGTTTTGTTTTGTTATGCTATGCTATGATTTGTTATGTTATGTTGTGTTAGGCTAGGCTATGTTATGTTGTGTTAGGCTAGGCTGTGTTATGTTGTGTTAGGCTAGGTTGTGTTGTGTTGTGTTGTGCTGTGTTGTGTTGTGTTGTGCTGTGTTTTGTTTTGTTATGTTTTTGTTTTGTTTTGTTATGTTACATAATTATGTTTAAAAGAATACTTCAGGCAAATTAATTAAAAACTTCAAGCAGAACGTGCCTTGCACTAACATTTCTCGATGCAAAGCAATATGTTTAGTGAGAATAAAACATTTTCATAGATTACTTTTTTTCGCTCTGGTTTTTAGGCCCCTCTAATTAATACGCGCCTTTGGTTACAGTGTTATAAAAAAACGTGTTATGTGCGTTTTCAATTACTTGGGAAAACAAGCCGGTGTTTTCCGTCTTTGCCTGCAGAGCAGCTGGGTCTCACAAAGTGGGTCTTTCAGCACAGACCTGCAGCTCCACTCCAAGGCGTTCTCTGCCCCGCCTTGTCAGAGCATCCTCCTTTGAGACACGTAGCCACTTCCTTGTGTGGGGCCCTCTGGCAGCTGGACACCGACAGACCAATGAGAGAGCTGACTGGCGCATGCTCCAGGCGTGAAGCCGGCGTGGTTGCAGGACGCCTGGTGCATGCTCCTTCATGGCTCTTGGGAAGACATTTCTTATCAGCTTGTTAAATAAACAAGCTGATAAGAAATGTCTTCACGACAGACGCAAAGCAGGCAAGCCAGTCCAGCTCGGAGACAAAGGGCGTGAACAGAAAACCCTTATTTCCAATGGCAGGCCACTGTTTACCATAAACGGTGACGCCGGCCAATGGAAATGAGGGGCCGGGCTTAAAGCCCTTTTCTGAAAATCCTCTCCTACAAAATCTCTCGCGGAGGCGGAGCAGCGCTTTGCGCTGCAACGCACGCGAGACCTAAAAACTGTAGCTAGAGCCAAAATTAACTGGGAAACTGATAAATGGGAAGCAATAAAAACAGCATTGGATAATCATGACATGAGAGCCTTCTGGAACCTAGTTAAGACAGGGAAATCCGAAGGCCAACTGGCAATAGCACCAAACCTAGGGGAAGAAGTTTGGAGTGCCTATTTTAAATCTTTATACTCAAGGACTACAGATGAAGAGGGTAGGATAGAAACAGTCACTTTAGACACGAAGCTCTCAAATTTAGATGCTCCACTCTGCACTATGAAGGAGATTACAGAGGCACTGGGCAAGCTACTCCCAGCTAAAGCACCGGGGCTGGACAAGATCCCTGGCGACCTATTTCGCTCCGAACCCACAGTCTGGGCACCTTACCTGTGGTCACTATTTAACGCCGTTCTACAAGGCATGGCGCTGCCCTCCACATGGGTTGGGGCAGAAATTATCCCCATTTATAAAAAGGGCTCACCACTTAATCCAGCAAACTATTGCCCCATAAGCCTCCTGGATGTTACCCAAAAAATATTTGCTTGCGTACTCCTGGGGCGTTTACAATCTTGGATAGAAGAGAACAACATCCTAACACCCCTACAAGCAGGGTTTAGGGCCAAGATCTCCACCATTGACCAGATCTTTAGATTACAATTAATCCACTGGAAAACCGTGGTTTTAGAGGGTGGCAGCCTCTATCTCACATTTGTGGATCTAAAATGCGCTTTTGACTTGGTGCAGCGAGATCAACTGTGGGGTATACTCCTCGATATGGGAGTACCAGAATATCTTTGCCACCAGTTGAAACGCCTTCACCAAGACAAATATGCGCGAATAAGATGTGGCAAAAATGGTGAACTCTCCGCCCCTTTCCCTGTAGAGAAAGGAGTGCGACAGGGGTGTGTTCTGGCCCCAACACTCTTTTCCCTTTTTTTAAATAGTCTAATTGAAACGCTATTAGATGGGAAAGACATTGACGCACCCAGGTTGGCGAACCGCAAAATCCCAGCTCTTATGTTTGCGGACGATACTCTTTTACTCTCTAAATCTCCTATGGGCATGCAGAGGGTGCTTGAGGTATTCAGCTCTTTCTGCAAAAATCGTGGACTGGAGATTAATCTCCAAAAAACCAAGTACATGGTTTTTAATGCCAACACCACGAATTGCCCATATCCCCGATTAGATGGAAGAGCCCTAGAGAGGGTGTCCATATTTGACTATTTAGGGATCACACTGACTGAAAAAATGGAATGGGGACACAAATAAAGAAAGCCAGTCTAAAACTGGCCCAGTCCACGGGGGGCATAATAAAAGTTTATAAGAGTTGTACACACAAAGTGATAGGTCCTGTAGCAGAAATCTACAAGACACAGGCCAGGGGAGCGTCACTGTATGGGGCAGAATTATGGGGCCATTGTCCAACTACTTCCCTAACAATCCCAGAGAACTTATTTCTTAGGCAATTGCTGGCCCTCCCTATGAGCTCCCCACTAACACCGCTCAGGATGGACCTAGGGATTAGTCCTATAGCAGATGTAGCCTCTTCTAGACCCCTCTTATACTGGCGACGCCTTTGGAGCACACCCGAATTAGCCGAATACAAAGAGGAGTTGAAGGATGTTATGAGCCTCCATGGCGCAGGGAAACTCCCTTGGCTAGCTTATATCAGGAACACTTGCCAGGCTTTAGGGAGGGTAAACATGTGGACAACCCCAGAAGAGATCTGTCCCACAATCTCTAGAAAGGCACTACTTGACTCCCATAGAGAATTTAAATTGGCCCTACTATGGCAGGGGACTAAGCCTGGTTGTTTAACCTCTAGGTTTCTGGATATTAAGCAGCAATATAGGTTAGAAGCGGCTCTGGACCACATCCAACCGCTTATAGCAAAGAAACTTTTTCTCCAATTTAGACATGGGGCACTCCCGCTACGAGCATTTACTAATAAATGGCAGGGACCCCACACACTAGATTGTCCAGGGTGCGACCGAGCTGAGGAAACTGAAATGCATGTCCTCTTTTTTTGCCCCGCCTTTGGAAAGCCAAGGTGTCGGTGGCTGCTGCAACTGTGCAGAAACATGGGGATTAGACACTGCACAGAGGTGTACAGGCTTTTTAAATGCGAAACCGATACACTTATTGTGTTTTCCATTTCTAGGTTCCTTTATTCGATGTGGTGCATTCGCAGAGCTATCCTAAAGAAAAATTACTTAGGAAACTCCCAGCTCCATAGCAACCTTTACATATGCTAGGTTATGCTATGCATCAGCTGAAATAACGCGGTTTGCACACATCTACTGTATGATTATCCCCACTGTAATTAACCCTTTCCCTAGGCCTTTTAATCATATAATTTTATTTGTTTTTATTCGGATCTTTTACTACTTGTTATAATTATCTATTAGATAAAGTCAAGAGCTCTTAATAACCGATAGGCGTTTTACTTATCAATGAATTAGTTACTTCCTATAATATGTGCTACTCTACCCCCTCGCATTCAATGTAGAAACTATAAACTTTGTTGTACATTGCATTTTGCTCAGTTATAGAACTACGAATAGCTAAGAGGGAGCTAATTCAAAAATGCACTAAAAATCTGCACAACTTGAAGTGTTTTAATTTTAAACACAGAAATAATGTACATAACTTTTATGATGATATTGTTTTGTTCTCTTTTTCCTTTTCTTACTAAAATGAATTGTATTGTCTTTTTATGTGCTTTTATGGCCTGCACGGTCGAAATAAAGCTTTTTTGACTGACTTTCTTTTCTCACTAGCTCCCTCTTTCTCTCACATGTCGCTCTCCCTTTCTTGACCACCATTCTCTTTCCCTTTCAATTTCCTTTTGTTTCGTGTTCTATTTTTCTCTCCTTGTGGATCCCTCTTTTTTCTCAGTCTCTCTTCTCTCTTTTTAGCTCATTTTCTCTCTCGTACTCTTTCCCTCACCTCCTGCTATTTTTCTGTCTTTCTTACTCTTTCCCATGTCTTTCGATTTCTCTTTCTCTCACGTTCCATATTATTAGCTTCTCTCTTTCCATCACCTCTCACTATTTTGCTCTCTATTCCAGTTCCTTTCCCCTTTCCCCTTTCCCCTTTCTTCTCTATTCACTCTCTCCTGCTGTCACCTGCCTTATTCTTTCTCTCTTGCCCACTTCTTTCTCTCTCGTTTTTCACTTTCGATCCCTCTTGGGACCCATTACCTGCTTTCCGCAGTCTCTTGTTCCTGAAGATGGACACAATGACCAGCAGGTTTCCCACAATGTCCACCACGATGGTGATGATAAGGACGGCCGCCAGCGTGCTAACCACCCAGGGTGGGTCGTGGTCAGCATCTTCCTCCTCGTGGCCAGCTGAGATATTCTCCCAGCTGGAAAGGCCCCGGTCCATGCTGGTGTCATTTACTTTCAGAGAGAGCTGGCAGATGGAAGCCCTAGGGACACAGTGAGAGATTCAAGATTTCCAGTGGTTGCTGAGAAGTTTGTCGTCCACTAGTCCTGTTGATTTGTAAAGCACGAAGTAGGCACCCAGGCCTTCCTGAGCTCAAGCTCAGTCCAAAAATATCACCTCAGACATGACCATCCTGTATCCTCTCTGGTACCCAAACAGTTGGTGAGCTGGTAGGATGAGTGAAGAGGGGCGGTCTAGCGCTTGAGCTGAGACATGGCCTAGCTGATGAGATGTGGATGTGATGGGTTCTTGTGGTTCAGCCCAGAAGTGACCTAGTGGAATCGCTGAGACGGCTATTGAGGCTACGATGTGATGGAGTTGAGAATACACAATGAAGCATGGTCTTTAGTTGCGCTGCGGACTGTATACCCAGGCCAGATGATTTCTATCCCAACTTCCGAGCTGAGCAGATTTTGTGGTCCTGGACAAACCACTTAAATCTCCTGCCAGCTTCCGAACTGATGCCAATGATCACCTAAAGTAAACTCGACCAGCAGTCTCCTGAAACGCAGCTCCACAGAGAATATTCAGCAATGATTAACTTCTCTTCTTGGACATCCCTGCAGTTGAGACTGGTCTCGGTCATCCATTCAGCTGCGCCAGCCTGAAGGATGCGGCTCTCTTGCCAGGAGCTCCTTGTTTCGAAACCTGGTGATCCCAGAGACGAGCGGAGCAACAGCACCCCCTCTCCCTGGCATCCCTTCGCAGCATCTGCTTCCGTCCGCGCGCACCTTCCCAGCTGCCTGTGCATCAGCAGCGCAGCCCCCTACCGGGGAGAGGCCTGTACCTGCGAGATCAGTGTGTATGAGGATTAGTGAGCAGGGAGGGGGGAGGGGCCTCAGCCGCGGATCCCGCGGGGCCAGCTCTCCGCCTTTCATCGTTCCAAGTCAGATATCACCAGGGCTAATTGAATTTGGGTAGTGATATGAGGAAAGCCCAGGGAAATGTAAAGATGATAGCTTTATGCGTACCTCTTGTCTGACGTATAGAAGAAGGGACGGGAAAAGACAGCATTAGCCTACTCTTTTGTATTTTTGCAATTCCTGGCTCTTTTTTTTCTCAAATGTAACTAGCTTGGCAGTAAAGCAGCACTTGATAAAATGAAAATATTGGTATGGATCTTTGTCTCTCAGTATCAAACAGGTCCTCTGGGAAAGTGAGCAGCTGCAGATGTATGTTTCCATTTTAAGCACTGACTCAAAGACTCCTATCTGCCCTCAAAGTTGATGGGCTGAAGAGCAGCGCTTGAATGATTGACAGTAACTCCCACTCCTTATTAATCGAGAAAGTTTGAAATAGGATGTGTTCTAGAGACTAATTGATTATGTTCCTAAGTATGTAAAAGCAGTGCTTTAAATGGACAGGTACTACCCAGCACTGAGTACCTGCACTTCTTTAATTTTAGAGGAAAGTACCTGCACTTCTCAGCACTCCTGTAATAAATTTAATGGGAGAGTATCGACACTTATCAGGAGGAAACAGGTACTCTAAATAGTGGGTACCTGCACTTCTATAAATCCATTTAAAGCACTGTGTAAAAGGTTGCATGATGGTCGGACTAAGCACTTAGAGTGACACTGCAGAGCACTGGTAAATGGTGGCTGTTTGGTTGCATGATCGTCAATGTGTTGAGTGTCAATCTGGTGAGTGTGTGGCTATTGATGGTGGCCATGAGTGTGTACTATGCTGGGTGTTTTGATGTATGAAGGCAGGTATTTTGGTGAATGATGGTGGCTCTGTGGGTGCATGTTGGTGGCTGTGTGGGTATTTGGAGGTGGGTGAATGCAGTGGCGTAACAAAGGCCCCCGAGCTCCGGGTGCCCCTTCCAGCACTTGCAAGGCCCCTGGCCAGACAGCTTCAGACTGGATCCGGAGTGTGGGGCGCGCCTTGCATGCACTTTGCAGGGGGGGGCCCTTCAGGTTTCATTACGCCACTAGGTGAATGCGCCTATGTTGGTGGGTGTATGAACATGACTTTAGCGATTGACTGAGGAGTGTCCGGTCATACATGATGTTGTGTGGATGACAGTATGATGGATGTGGTGTCATATAATGGTGAGTGAATGCACGTATTCATGGGGTGCTGGCACATTATGATGGGTTTGTTGATATATGTTGATTGTATAGATGTGTATATGAGAGTGAGTGTTGGTATACGTTGTAGTTGATTTACATTCTGTAGCAAATTTTTGTTTGAAAATGTGTGTGCTGTTGTAAAGACTATGGGGCATATTTACGAGAATTGTCACACAGTGCAGCAAGCTACCTTGCTGCGCTGCGTGACAGGGAAAGGTCAGGAATTCGCTGCATTTAAAAGACTATGGCGCATTCCTGCCTTTTCCTACACGCTGGTGCCTTTTTGGCTGCCTAGCGCAAATGCAGGCACACTTGCACTATGGTGCAATGGTGCCTCTGTTGCATGCAGGATTGTTTTTGTGCAGGAAGGGGCTCCTTCCTGAACAAAAACAATGCTGAGAGGCAAATTCCTCTATCTATGTGTGCTGAATGCAGCACTCATAGAAAGAGGAAGTAGCAAGGAGAAATACAAATATTTCTCCTCGTTACGCCTGTCCTGGGAAGGTGCATCTTTTTGGCGCATTCCCAGGTTTACTAGTTCTGGTGAAACTGGGAATGCGTCAAAAACCATGAGAGTTGCATGGAACACCCATGCAATGCCCATAGAACACATCCCCTCCACAGAGTAAGGCAATGCAGTGATTTGCCCTGCTTTGCTTTACTTGAGATTCATGAAGCCACTCAGGGCCACGCATGGTGGCCTTGCGTGGATTTACAAATCTAATTTCTGAGTTGCATCGCTTTTGCACCACGTTGCACGGTGCAAGAGTGACACAACGGGGCTCATTAATATGCCCCTATATGCTTGGGGGGCTTAGGGGCTGGAATTACGTTGGACTTACAATGGCGGGGAAGAGACAAGAATTGAAGGGAGCACCTTAACACATGCATTTTGTCCAAAGTGTTTGGTGCAGGATACTGGTTCTGTGGCTGTATGGTGGTGGGTATGTTGGCATATTATATGATATTCATTGTGTGGATGTATGATGGTATAATGGTGCAGGTGTATGATGTTGCTTGTGTGCACTTAAAAACGGAGTGTGTTGTATTATGTTGGTTGTGTCGGCCCTCTATCTGCCCTTCCCACTCTGCAGCCCCAGTTTACACCCACAACCTGCCCAGCCCTTTTCTCTTCCCCTATGCCACCTGCAGACCCACTGTGCCTCCCTGCTTCATCGGAATCCTTTCTTTGTGACTTCACACCGTGCAGCCCCTCTCTGTGGCATCTTGCGGCCTGCGTCTCTCTTGCTGCTCCTCTAGTGCTCCCACCCTCTCCTGCAGCGTCTATGTGTGCTCCCACCTACATTCTATCTGCCCCTGGCTCTCAGCAGCTCCTCTGTCTGCCTTGACACCCCTTTACTCTGTGGGCCTATCTGCCTTGCCTCTGCAGCCCTTCTGTACTACATGGCAGGTGACAGCCCACAGAGAGGCTTAAGTGGGGTAGACGTGCACACAGAGACAGCAAGGGGAGGGTCAGGTGGAATATAGGAGATGTAGGGGGCTGAGCACACAGATAGGGGCTGTACTGGGACTAGCTCACAAAGAATGTATGCAGGAGAGACAGAGAACATGTGGTAGGGCTGGTCTTGGGGCAAAGGCCAAATATTGGGGATGCAGGGGCCAGGCAGGGAGGAACGAAGGGAGGCACACACAGGGGCTGTAGGGTGAATTAGGGGTACACAGAGGGACTGCAGGGGACCAGGGCAGTTTTATCACTCAAGAATGTACTCCCAATGAGATTGTTTAAAGATTTATTTAGAACCACAAGACGTTGATGTGTTCTGGGATCCGCCTTGATCATGACAAAGGGCAGTGTCCATCACATGACCTTCAGTAGCTTATATTCCACATGATTGTCACAAGTGAAGAAACATCCATAGGCATGAACAATGTTAGGCTTATGATTATTAGCCTGTTAGAGGTTCAGGCAGGTAAAAGGTAACTTTCTAAAAGTTACTTTTCTTCAAAATTTATAACAAATCTGAGATTCAAGTTTATAAAAATGTTAAAATAACAATTAATCAATTGACATGCATTAATTACAAATTAAATATGTAATTAACATTAATTTAAAATAAAAAACGCAGTAAATTATAATTTAATAACTTCCCATCCTATTCCCCCATAAACCCAACAACCCACTACTAAATTATAAATGAATAATTAAATGTAAAAAAAAAACTTTACTGAAAATTAAAATATTAATAACATCTAATAGGAATATAATAACTAATATATTAAATGAATTAAAAAGCAATATTTAATACACCTATATTGAAGTAAACAATATTAAATTTGTGCCCAAAGGCTGCTATGCACAGCTGGTTGTGGTAGGACGGGGGCTGGTACTGGCGTTTTGGCAGGCCTTGTGCAGAGAGGTTGCTGCTCCCAGCCAAAGGCTTGTTTCTGTTGGTGTAGGCTGGCAGGGTCTGGGTGCACAGCCGAAGTCCAAGTGCCGCTGGTTTTTGAGACTAGGCGTAGAGTCTGTTGTGCATGGCTGAAGATTGTGCACAGCTAGAGTGCATAGGATGAAGGATGAGGCAGGGCCTGACCACAGGGTGGCGTAGGATTTTGCCAAAAACAGGCCAGTACTAAGAATCTTCTGGACAGTTGGAATGCAGACAGGAGCCAGAATCTACTGCAAAGATAGCTGCTCGCAGCCAAAGACTGTACACAGCTGGTTTTGGGGAGATGGGCGTGGCGCATGGCTGCTATTGCCCTGGCACTGCATGATGAGGTGTTATGCACAGGAAAATGCCATGCTTAGCTTGTTAGGATAGGACAGAATTTGGTGCAGGGCCTGGTTCTTAGGCCTGACCATGTGCCAAGAGGTGGTTGTAGGATACAACCACGCATGCCTAAACAACGCGGTCTGAACTACAACCGCGTCTTTACCACGCATGCCTTTACAACTAATTTCGTTGCAAAGGCATGATTGCTAAAGGGATATGCATGGTAAATTGCATATTCCAGCCCACCTGCCCTGTGCCCTAACACTAGATACCCCAGCCCTGGAATTTACCCCGACCCAGCCCTTAAAACTACCCTGACCCCTCACCCCTCACCCTAAGCCCTAACACTCGGTCCTGCCCCAAAAACTACCCCGACCTCCTTCCCCTCAGCCTTAAAATCCTGCCCCCTACCCCGCCCCGACCCTGAGCCCTAAAACCAACCCCGTCCTGCCCTTAAAACTACCCCATCCCCTTCCCCCGTACTGAGCCCTAAAACCCTGCCAAAAATTACCCTGACCCCAGCCCCCCAACCTGAACCCTAAAACTGACCGCTTCCTCTGAAAACTGACCATTACCCCTCTGCCCTGAGCCCTAAAACCCAGCCCCCTTCCGAAAAAACTACCCAGACCCCCCATCCTGAGCCCTAAATGTCGAGCCCCATATCCCCCCAAACCCAGCTTCAGCCCCAGCCTCACTTACCTGTCTGTGTCCGGAGCTTCCTGTCCCAATGCTCCCTGTTCCTCTCCCCGCCCAACCAGACATCTAGACCGCTGCCTGCCTTAACCACGCATATGCATGGTTAAGGCAGATGCGTGGTTCAGGCAAGCATTGTTCCGCTTGCGGGGAAACAGCACACGTGGCTCAGCCCGCGTTGTAAAGGCTGCTTCTCCCAAGAGGTTGCTGCTAACATCCGAAGGCCATGAAGAGCTGGTTCGATGGTACAGGAACTGGGTGGAGAGTCTGGATGTAGGGCAGAGCCTGCTTTAAGGGGTCTCTATGCACTTTTAAAAGCATGAACAGCTGCTTGTATGAGTTGTATATGATTGCAGTATAATATTGAAGTGAATTGACTGAAAAGTTGGTTTATAAGGTAAGTTATTATTATCTTTTCTCATATTAGATAATTTTTTTTAGAAAGATGTCTGTAATTAAAATGCAGTTAAATGTATATTATTTTTAGCATGTGAATAATTGATGTAATTGAATCTCTATCTCTTGGCCTAAGAAAAGTATCCCAAATCATCTCTTTCAGGAAATATCTCAAACCACACATCTTGAACAATTCCTCAACTAGAGTCACTATCAAATGAACGTAATCCACCTTGGGACACACATCTTGCCACACTGACTGTGACTTTCTTTAGCAAGTTCCAAGGTGAACCCTCCTTCCTAAAATTATGTAACTGGTTACTTGTTTCTGGTTAAAATGTAAAGTGCACTAAAGCCCGCTCAAGGAGCACAATGTAAATGCTAGCATAATATTAATAATATTCATATGTGATGTCATCAGTGATGGCATGTGTGAGGTCATGAGCAGAGCATGACAGCAGCGTGAGCTGTGGTTTGTGCAGCTTATAACTGAGAAATTTTCATCATTTTAGGGCTTTCATTGCAACCATACCTTCTCAAGTGTGTTCCTTTTTATGTTTCGCCTGCACAGCACTTGCACTGTGCTTGAGAAATCTATTGTTTTTAATATAAACTTAAAAGGAACTTACATCCCGCCTATTCTCTTTCCTGGCTTCTCATTGGTTCCTGAGCGATACAAAAGGGGATGATGGACGGAACGTTTGAGCCAATCAAACACTCACCCCCAGTCAACTGATCTGGGTTTAATCCATCATCATTCTTTAGCTCACTCCACCACCCCAGTTCAGACATGGCCATATGCAAATCAGTCTGACCCTGTGCCTCATGGGAACAGTCCAGCCCGAACTGCCAAGCCATGTCTTCCCTGGACCGGAAACAAGCATCCTAGGACCGGTTTCTGGCATTTCAGCCGTCATCAGCCAGGCTTGCTTGAATCCAGTGGCAAAGTGAGCAAGGGACCCATGTCTGGGCATACCCCCGCCAACTTAGGGCGACCAAAGCGATACAAAGGGGATGATGGACGGAACGTTTGAGCCAATCAAACACTCACCCCCAGTCAACTGATCTGGGTTTAATCCATCATCATTCTTTAGCTCACTCCACCACCCCAGTTCAGACATGGCCATATGCAAATCAGTCTGACCCTGTGCCTCATGGGAACAGTCCAGCCCGAACTGCCAAGCCATGTCTTCCCTGGACCGGAAACAAGCATCCTAGGACCGGTTTCTGGCATTTCAGCCGTCATCAGCCAGGCTTGCTTGAATCCAGTGGCAAAGTGAGCAAGGGACCCACGTCTGGGCATACCCCCGCCAACTTAGGGCGACCAAAGCGATACAAAAGGGGATGATGGACGGAACGTTTGAGCCAATCAAACACTCACCCCCAGTCAACTGATCTGGGTTTAATCCATCATCATTCTTTAGCTCACTCCACCACCCCAGTTCAGACATGGCCATATGCAAATCAGTCTGACCCTGTGCCTCATGGGAACAGTCCAGCCCGAACTGCCAAGCCATGTCTTCCCTGGACCGGAAACAAGCATCCTAGGACCGGTTTCTGGCATTTCAGCCGTCATCAGCCAGGCTTGCTTGAATCCAGTGGCAAAGTGAGCAAGGGACCCACGTCTGGGCATACCCCCGCCAAATTTGGTGCAGGGCCTGGTTCTTAGGCCTGACCATGTGCCAAGAGGTGGTTGTAGGATACAACCACGCATGCCTAAACAACGCGGTCTGAACTACAACCGCGTCTTTACCACGCATGCCTTTACAACTAATTTCGTTGTAAAGGCATGATTGCTAAAGGGATATGCATGGTAAATTGCATATTCCAGCCCACCTGCCCTGTGCCCTAACACTAGATACCCCAGCCCTGGAATTTACCCCGACCCAGCCCTTAAAACTACCCTGACCCCTCACCCCTCACCCTAAGCCCTAACACTCGGTCCCTGCCCCAAAAACTACCCCGACCTCCTTCCCCTCAGCCTTAAAATCCTGCCCCCTACCCCGCCCCGACCCTGAGCCCTAAAACCAACCCCGTCCTGCCCTTAAAACTACCCCATCCCCTTCCCCCGTACTGAGCCCTAAAACCCTGCCAAAAATTACCCTGACCCCAGCCCCCCATCCTGAACCCTAAAACTGACCGCTTCCTCTGAAAACTGACCATTACCCCTCTGCCCTGAGCGCTAAAACCCAGCCCCCTTCCGAAAAAACTACCCAGACCCCCCCATCCTGAGCCCTAAATGTCGACCCCATATCCCCCCAAACCCAGCTTCAGCCCCAGCCTCACTTACCTGTCTGTGTCCGGAGCTTCCTGTCCCAATGCTCCCTGTTCCTCTCCCCGCCCAACCAGACATCTAGACCGCTGCCTGCCTTAACCACGCATATGCATGGTTAAGGCAGATGCGTGGTTCAGGCAAGCATTGTTCCGCTTGCGGGAAACAGCACACGTGGCTCAGCCCGCGTTGTAAAGGCTGCTTCTCCCAAGAGGTTGCTGCTAACATCCGAAGGCCATGAAGAGCTGGTTCGATGGTACAGGAACTGGGTGGAGAGTCTGGATGTAGGGCAGAGCCTGCTTTAAGGGGTCTCTATGCACTTTTAAAAGCATGAACAGCTGCTTGTATGAGTTGTATATGATTGCAGTATAATATTGAAGTGAATTGACTGAAAAGTTGGTTTATAAGGTAAGTTATTATTATCTTTTCTCATATTAGATAATTTTTTTTAGAAAGATGTCTGTAATTAAAATGCAGTTAAATGTATATTATTTTTAGCATGTGAATAATTGATGTAATTGAATCTCTATCTCTTGGCCTAAGAAAAGTATCCCAAATCATCTCTTTCAGGAAATATCTCAAACCACACATCTTCGAACAATTCCTCAACTAGAGTCACTATCAAATGAACGTAATCCACCTTGGGACACACATCTTGCCACACTGACTGTGACTTTCTTTAGCAAGTTCCAAGGTGAACCCTCCTTCCTAAAATTATGTAACTGGTTACTTGTTTCTGGTTAAAATGTAAAGTGCACTAAAGCCCGCTCAAGGAGCACAATGTAAATGCTAGCATAATATTAATAATATTCATATGTGATGTCATCAGTGATGGCATGTGTGAGGTCATGAGCAGAGCATGACAGCAGCGTGAGCTGTGGTTTGTGCAGCTTATAACTGAGAAATTTTCATCATTTTTAGGGCTTTCATTGCAACCATACCTTCTCAAGTGTGTTCCTTTTATGTTTCGCCTGCACAGCACTTGCACTGTGCTTGAGAAATCTATTGTTTTTAATATAAACTTAAAAGGAACTTACATCCCGCCTATTCTCTTTCCTGGCTTCTCATTGGTTCCTGAGCGATACAAAAGGGGATGATGGACGGAACGTTTGAGCCAATCAAACACTCACCCCCAGTCAACTGATCTGGGTTTAATCCATCATCATTCTTTAGCTCACTCAACCACCCCAGTTCAGACATGGCCATATGCAAATCAGTCTGACCCTGTGCCTCATGGGAACAGTCCAGCCCGAACTGCCAAGCCATGTCTTCCCTGGACCGGAAACAAGCATCCTAGGACCGGTTTCTGGCATTTCAGCCGTCATCAGCCAGGCTTGCTTGAATCCAGTGGCAAAGTGAGCAAGGGACCCACGTCTGGGCATACCCCCGCCAACTTAGGGCGACCAAAGCGATACAAAAGGGGATGATGGACGGAACGTTTGAGCCAATCAAACACTCACCCCCAGTCAACTGATCTGGGTTTAATCCATCATCATTCTTTAGCTCACTCCACCACCCCAGTTCAGACATGGCCATATGCAAATCAGTCTGACCCTGTGCCTCATGGGAACAGTCCAGCCCGAACTGCCAAGCCATGTCTTCCCTGGACCGGAAACAAGCATCCTAGGACCGGTTTCTGGCATTTCAGCCGTCATCAGCCAGGCTTGCTTGAATCCAGTGGCAAAGTGAGCAAGGGACCCACGTCTGGGCATACCCCGCCAACTTAGGGCGACCAAAGCGATACAAAGGGGATGATGGACGGAACGTTTGAGCCAATCAAACACTCACCCCCAGTCAACTGATCTGGGTTTAATCCATCATCATTCTTTAGCTCACTCCACCACCCCAGTTCAGACATGGCCATATGCAAATCAGTCTGACCCTGTGCCTCATGGGAACAGTCCAGCCCGAACTGCCAAGCCATGTCTTCCCTGGACCGGAAACAAGCATCCTAGGACCGGTTTCTGGCATTTCAGCCGTCATCAGCCAGGCTTGCTTGAATCCAGTGGCAAAGTGAGCAAGGGACCCACGTCTGGGCATACCCCCGCCAAATTTGGTGCAGGGCCTGGTTCTTAGGCCTGACCATGTGCCAAGAGGTGGTTGTAGGATACAACCACGCATGCCTAAACAACGCGGTCTGAACTACAACCGCGTCTTTACCACGCATGCCTTTACAACTAATTTCGTTGTAAAGGCATGATTGCTAAAGGGATATGCATGGTAAATTGCATATTCCAGCCCACCTGCCCTGTGCCCTAACACTAGATACCCCAGCCCTGGAATTTACCCCGACCCAGCCCTTAAAACTACCCTGACCCCTCACCCCTCACCCTAAGCCCTAACACTCGGTCCCTGCCCCAAAAACTACCCCGACCTCCTTCCCCTCAGCCTTAAAATCCTGCCCCTACCCCGCCCCGACCCTGAGCCCTAAAACCAACCCCGTCCTGCCCTTAAAACTACCCCATCCCCTTCCCCCGTACTGAGCCCTAAAACCCTGCCAAAAATTACCCTGACCCCAGCCCCCATCCTGAACCCTAAAACTGACCCCTTCCTCTGAAAACTGACCATTACCCCTCTGCCCTGAGCCCTAAAACCCAGCCCCCTTCCGAAAAAACTACCCAGACCCCCCATCCTGAGCCCTAAATGTCGACCCCATATCCCCCCCCAAACCCAGCTTCAGCCCCAGCCTCACTTACCTGTCTGTGTCCGGAGCTTCCTGTCCCAATGCTCCCTGTTCCTCTCCCCGCCCAACCAGACATCTAGACCGCTGCCTGCCTTAACCACGCATATGCATGGTTAAGGCAGATGCGTGGTTCAGGCAAGCATTGTTCCGCTTGCGGGGAAACAGCACACGTGGCTCAGCCCGCGTTGTAAAGGCTGCTTCTCCCAAGAGGTTGCTGCTAACATCCGAAGGCCATGAAGAGCTGGTTCGATGGTACAGGAACTGGGTGGAGAGTCTGGATGTAGGGCAGAGCCTGCTTTAAGGGGTCTCTATGCACTTTTAAAAGCATGAACAGCTGCTTGTATGAGTTGTATATGATTGCAGTATAATATTGAAGTGAATTGACTGAAAAGTTGGTTTATAAGGTAAGTTATTATTATCTTTTCTCATATTAGATAAAAAAATTTAGAAAGATGTCTGTAATTAAAATGCAGTTAAATGTATATTATTTTTAGCATGTGAATAATTGATGTAATTGAATCTCTATCTCTTGGCCTAAGAAAAGTATCCCAAATCATCTCTTTCAGGAAATATCTCAAACCACACATCTTCGAACAATTCCTCAACTAGAGTCACTATCAAATGAACGTAATCCACCTTGGGACACACATCTTGCCACACTGACTGTGACTTTCTTTAGCAAGTTCCAAGGTGAACCCTCCTTCCTAAAATTATGTAACTGGTTACTTGTTTCTGGTTAAAATGTAAAGTGCACTAAAGCCCGCTCAAGGAGCACAATGTAAATGCTAGCATAATATTAATAATATTCATATGTGATGTCATCAGTGATGGCATGTGTGAGGTCATGAGCAGAGCATGACAGCAGCGTGAGCTGTGGTTTGTGCAGCTTATAACTGAGAAATTTTCATCATTTTTAGGGCTTTCATTGCAACCATACCTTCTCAAGTGTGTTCCTTTTTATGTTTCGCCTGCACAGCACTTGCACTGTGCTTGAGAAATCTATTGTTTTTAATATAAACTTAAAAGGAACTTACATCCCGCCTATTCTCTTTCCTGGCTTCTCATTGGTTCCTGAGCGATACAAAAGGGGATGATGGACGGAACGTTTGAGCCAATCAAACACTCACCCCCAGTCAACTGATCTGGGTTTAATCCATCATCATTCTTTAGCTCACTCCACCACCCCAGTTCAGACATGGCCATATGCAAATCAGTCTGACCCTGTGCCTCATGGGAACAGTCCAGCCCGAACTGCCAAGCCATGTCTTCCCTGGACCGGAAACAAGCATCCTAGGACCGGTTTCTGGCATTTCAGCCGTCATCAGCCAGGCTTGCTTGAATCCAGTGGCAAAGTGAGCAAGGGACCCACGTCTGGGCATACCCCCGCCAACTTAGGGCGACCAAAGCGATACAAAAGGGGATGATGGACGGAACGTTTGAGCCAATCAAACACTCACCCCCAGTCAACTGATCTGGGTTTAATCCATCATCATTCTTTAGCTCACTCCACCACCCCAGTTCAGACATGGCCATATGCAAATCAGTCTGACCCTGTGCCTCATGGAAACAGTCCAGCCCGAACTGCCAAGCCATGTCTTCCCTGGACCGGAAACAAGCATCCTAGGACCGGTTTCTGGCATTTCAGCCGTCATCAGCCAGGCTTGCTTGAATCCAGTGGCAAAGTGAGCAAGGGACCCACGTCTGGGCATACCCCCGCCAACTTAGGGCGACCAAAGCGATACAAAGGGGATGATGGACGGAACGTTTGAGCCAATCAAACACTCACCCCCAGTCAACTGATCTGGGTTTAATCCATCATCATTCTTTAGCTCACTCCACCACCCCAGTTCAGACATGGCCATATGCAAATCAGTCTGACCCTGTGCCTCATGGGAACAGTCCAGCCCGAACTGCCAAGCCATGTCTTCCCTGGACCGGAAACAAGCATCCTAGGACCGGTTTCTGGCATTTCAGCCGTCATCAGCCAGGCTTGCTTGAATCCAGTGGCAAAGTGAGCAAGGGACCCACGTCTGGGCATACCCCCGCCAAATTTGGTGCAGGGCCTGGTTCTTAGGCCTGACCATGTGCCAAGAGGTGGTTGTAGGATACAACCACGCATGCCTAAACAACGCGGTCTGAACTACAACCGCGTCTTTACCACGCATGCCTTTACAACTAATTTCGTTGTAAAGGCATGATTGCTAAAGGGATATGCATGGTAAATTGCATATTCCAGCCCACCTGCCCTGTGCCCTAACACTAGATACCCCAGCCCTGGAATTTACCCCGACCCAGCCCTTAAAACTACCCTGACCCCTCACCCCTCACCCTAAGCCCTAACACTCGGTCCCTGCCCCAAAAACTACCCCGACCTCCTTCCCCTCAGCCTTAAAATCCTGCCCCCTACCCCGCCCCGACCCTGAGCCCTAAAACCAACCCCGTCCTGCCCTTAAAACTACCCCATCCCCTTCCCCCGTACTGAGCCCTAAAACCCTGCCAAAAATTACCCTGACCCCAGCCCCCATCCTGAACCCTAAAACTGACCGCTTCCTCTGAAAACTGACCATTACCCCTCTGCCCTGAGCCCTAAAACCCAGCCCCCTTCCGAAAAAACTACCCAGACCCCCCATCCTGAGCCCTAAATGTCGACCCCATATCCCCCCAAACCCAGCTTCAGCCCCAGCCTCACTTACCTGTCTGTGTCCGGAGCTTCCTGTCCCAATGCTCCCTGTTCCTCTCCCCGCCCAACCAGACATCTAGACCGCTGCCTGCCTTAACCACGCATATGCATGGTTAAGGCAGATGCGTGGTTCAGGCAAGCATTGTTCCGCTTGCGGGAAACAGCACACGTGGCTCAGCCCGCGTTGTAAAGGCTGCTTCTCCCAAGAGGTTGCTGCTAACATCCGAAGGCCATGAAGAGCTGGTTCGATGGTACAGGAACTGGGTGGAGAGTCTGGATGTAGGGCAGAGCCTGCTTGAAGGGGTCTCTATGCACTTTTAAAAGCATGAACAGCTGCTTGTATGAGTTGTATATGATTGCAGTATAATATTGAAGTGAATTGACTGAAAAGTTGGTTTATAAGGTAAGTTATTATTATCTTTTCTCATATTAGATAATTTTTTTTTAGAAAGATGTCTGTAATTAAAATGCAGTTAAATGTATATTATTTTTAGCATGTGAATAATTGATGTAATTGAATCTCTATCTCTTGGCCTAAGAAAAGTATCCCAAATCATCTCTTTCAGGAAATATCTCAAACCACACATCTTCGAACAATTCCTCAACTAGAGTCACTATCAAATGAACGTAATCCACCTTGGGACACACATCTTGCCACACTGACTGTGACTTTCTTTAGCAAGTTCCAAGGTGAACCCTCCTTCCTAAAATTATGTAACTGGTTACTTGTTTCTGGTTAAAATGTAAAGTGCACTAAAGCCCGCTCAAGGAGCACAATGTAAATGCTAGCATAATATTAATAATATTCATATGTGATGTCATCAGTGATGGCATGTGTGAGGTCATGAGCAGAGCATGACAGCAGCGTGAGCTGTGGTTTGTGCAGCTTATAACTGAGAAATTTTCATCATTTTTAGGGCTTTCATTGCAACCATACCTTCTCGAGTGTGTTCCTTTTTATGTTTCGCCTGCACAGCACTTGCACTGTGCTTGAGAAATCTATTGTTTTTAATATAAACTTAAAAGGAACTTACATCCCGCCTATTCTCTTTCCTGGCTTCTCATTGGTTCCTGTGCATGCCACTTACCTTTCCTCCATTTCTATTGGCTGTAGCATCTTTCCTGCATTTACCAATGCTTGTTCCTCATCTGCTTCGCTTATCAGTTTCCTGCCACCGAAATACTGTTAACATCCGCTTTGGTGGAACTATATTTTCATAAAGTTTTGCCTTTTACTCTTGCAGCATATTTATATAACATTTTATCACCTGGAGAGATTAAGTGATTTGCATAGAATAACATGATGTTGCGTGGCACCGCAAGACTCGAACCGGGATCCCCAGCTCTTGAGTCAGCAGCTCTGGCCACTGCTCCACATCCTCTCCACTCCTGTGTTATCTGTCAGGGAGCTCTTTCCTTCTCCCAGACGATGATTGATTGATGAAAACAGCTCTTTATTCATTACATAGGCAAAACCGATGCATTACAAATGCTTGTTAATTTCTGAGGCCTTTATAAAAGAAATGTTAATCGATATATTCCTCTCAAAAACATTCAGGTAAAAATTTTGAAGGTGTGAGAAGCAGCCACAGGAGCACTAATATGCTAAATTGGATAATGACCAATGATGACCTATGAGATGTGGATGAAAGATTTTAGGTGCTCTTTTTATGTTAACGTTTTATGTAGACCACCAAACGTGATCATGTATGCCACATGCAGGAGCAGGGTTCCTACGGGCAACAGAAAATGTCTTCAGAACTGTTTTGGCAAATGGGAGATTGAATTGTGCTTTATGCCTATCAACGGAGAATAGCCTCACACAAAAGCAGACTGTTTACGGTTAACACCTCAGTTACTAAAGAATGGTGATGAGTTGGTAGCCAAATGTCTAGCATTATTGCATAAGAATTGAGAAAAGTCCAGGGATTTGACCATTCGACTTCTGGTGCAGCATAATAGCTACATATATTTTGCTTCAGTATTTAGGTGAGCCTATCTGTTTGTCTATCGCTCTGGAGGTGATATACAGAGGCATAAAGGAGATCCACTCCAACCACTGTCGCAAATACCATTACCCCAGGGTGAGGCATTTCCCATGTATCAAAATGAGACATAGCATTCAGAATTCATATTTAAAAACCAGGTGTCTCACATTTTGTCTTTTTTAATGGGCCTTGACACCAGCCCTGATAAATATAAGGAACATACGTTCTGCTGGAATCTATCAGGGAGAAACTGTGATGGTGTCATATTTATCACACAATGTGTAATTCCGATCCGTGGGAAAACTGCACAGAGATCTGAATTTAGCCCTTAATTTGTAACGAGGCCTTTAACGTATTGCATAGGCAGAAACCATGCACTAGTCGAGGCTCCTCTCATTTTTAGTGTGGAAGGATCCATGGATCTCAGAGTCCACATAGACTGGGTAAACTGACATCGTGGTGCTCTAAATCGCCACAGGGGAGAGGTGGACCCCGGAAACCTTAGGTTTTGGGTGAACTGCCAAGACCCTTCTAGGCGCTATGGTTTTAATGGGCTCCATGTGATGAATGGAGACAGAAAACTGACATGATGGATGAATGACAAGTGAGTGTGGACTGCCCCAGTACCAACCAGGTTAGGGTAGAGAAAATGTAGTACTACACATGGAAACATCTTTCTCACCAGTTAGAGAGATGCATTTCCACTTGTGGAATACCACGTAGACATGGAGAGAAACCCCCTCTCCCCAACCCGGTGGCCCCAATGTGGCCAAAGCCCTTTTAATCACAACTGATGTAAGAAAAATGAAACCCCCACAGTGGTTGAAGCAATAGTTCACTGTAAATACAAGTAGACCCTCTAGGGTCAAGGATCAGGAATGAAAGGGACATACTTTATGGAGCCCTCACAGGGTGACCCCTGGTTTCATTTAGATTAGGAGGCATCAGTAACCCTATGGTTTCTGCTTAGTAAGCACTGTGGTCAATTGCTCGTGGTCCCCTGCCTCTTAAGAACCATATGGGGAGTAGTATCATGATGAGGAGAGCCCCATACTTGAGGCTGGATCCTGGGTCCCTACAAACACCCTTAGTCTCTGTAAAACACCTACACTAAACTAAGACCTCCGACCCTCGGTCTAGGTCCACTCTCTCCCCGCAGCTCCGCTGTGTCGTCTCTTGCCTCCAGACCCTGACCTCCTCCTTGGGAGGTTCGAGGCTGCTGCCCGCTCCGGCGCTTGCTGCCCGCTCCAACTGGGACCAGACTGCCTGCAACCACCGTAACCTTTCTCAGCCGTTTTTTTCTTAATTTTTCCCTGTTGTGCCACTGTTATTGTGCCCATCTGTGTCTTGCTCTAATTCCACCACTGTTTTTATTTTCTCGTGCCTGCCTGTTCCTTTCGCCGCTGCGGCCCCTCCCCCCCAGAATTCCCCCCGGAATTCCCCTCCGGAATTCCCCCACTCCCGCCTCCCAGCCTCTCCTCCCTCCCACCTACCCTACTTAATGGCGGCCGCTGCGCGGTCGCGCCGCTGGCGCGCCGAAGGCACGCCAAAGGCAAGCCTGTCTGCGCCCGTCCGCGACCCGACCGCGGCCAGCGCCAGGAACTCTGGACCTCCCACTACCCATCGCTACGACACCACCACCCTCCTCGCACTCAACCCTGGAAGACTTAGAGAATGCCAACAGGCCTCGCCGAACACGACCCACGGCCAGTTCTCCTGCCTCCACTGCCACCAGACCCTCACCGCCACCCCGGCCTCCAACACCGCCGACGCGAGCACCAGGGACACCCTAAAATGCATCCTCCTCAACGTACGCTCCGTTCACAAACACGCCATGGAAATCTGGAACCTAGAAATAATTTGGACCCAGTGTCATACTGTCCTGCAAACGCCCAACTCAAGTTGGCCGGCGTACCCGCCCCCAGCCCACCCCAGACACTGGACTTCCGTCACACCATCCCTCCATGCGTTTTGATCTCGCTCCACGGCATACCCGCCTTTGCCTCATCCTTCACCTATTGAGAAGCTGTCACTTCTCTTAAGGCGTGCCACACCCCCTCAGGGTGCACACCTTCCTCGTTTTCCAAGTTGCATTCCGACGTTTAGGGAGCTCCTTCAAGGCACTACTCGCTCCCTTGCCTCGCACACCAGAGGCTCCCGACTGCTATTAATTCCACTATGGACCGCAATTTTCACTAAAGATACGGAGGCCGTTTCTGATCCCCATTCGGCCGCATGACCGCACCGATCGATCGACACTGCCACACAGCCCTGAAGAGTCACGGGAAAACTCCCACATGTGACGAAACACGTGTCGGCTGGTTGTTTCTTTGTTGTTGCTTTAATAAACACTTTTGAACGAATACTCTGGTGTCGACCACTAGAATTGGTACAATACGAGACATTTCCACCAGTGTGATATCCTCATATCGTGTGCCCAGGACTTCGTTTCTCATTTCTGGTGTGGGTTTCACGACTCACACATTCACGGGGGTTACAGGGTATTTCCCCCGACCTGGCAGCACCGTGTTCACTCTCAGCATTACATACACAACGCATATCAGCCAGAGCGCCAAGCTTCCTGTTTTACTAAAAACCCTACATCGAGAAAGGAAATCTGGAACCTACTCGACTCTCTCTCGCCCGACATCGCCTTCTTCACAGAGACCTGGACCAACGCATCCTCCGCCCCCGACATCAGCACCGCCATCCCAGACGGATACAAGATCCAGAGGAAAGACCGCCCCAACCACCCAGGAGGGGGCCTCGCCATCGCCCACAAGAGCACCCTCCGCCTCACCACCTCCAGCGAAACCTTCCCCTCCGCCGAACACCTGCACTTCCAGATCCAGACCACCCCCAAAGCCACACTCCGAGGAACCCTCATCTACAGACCCCCCGGCCCCGGAACACCCTTCGCCACCACCATCACTGACTTCATCGCACCCCACGCCATCGCCTCAGCAAACTACATACTCATTGGAGACCTGAACTTCCACCTCGACAACCCCAGCGACCCCAACTCCACTATCCTTCGTGACAACCTCGCCAGCATTGGACTTAAACAACTCGTCAACACACCAACCCACAGAGCAGGACACACCCTTGACCCCATCTTCGTGGCAGGAAACAGCGTCCAATTCAGCCACACAACGCAGCCGCCATGGACCGACCACCACTGCGTACACTTCGCCATCAACAAACCCAAGGCACCCAAACCAGCCCCACGCCCACCTCAAAGGAACTGGAGCAAGGTTACCGACGAGCAACTTAACTCCACCCTCACCCGAGACAACCACACCTGGGCACCCGACACAAACAACGCAAACAACGCAGCCTGAGAACTCCACACCTGGATCTTCAACTGCGCAGACGAGCTCGCCCCGCTACGCAACCCCGACAGACAACGCCCCAGGAAAGCCACCTGGTTTACCACCGCTCTCCAAGAAGCCAGACGCACCTGCAGATGCCTGGAGAAGAACTGGAGAAACACCAAGACAACCGAAAACCACACCACCTACAAGGACGCCTTGACAGACTACCATATCCAGATCAGAGCCACCAAGAGGAACTTCATCCACAACAAAATCCTGGCCAACTCCACCAACTCCAAGGAACTTTTCAGTGTCATTCAGGAATTCACCAACCCACGCAGCGAAGCCACAGACATCACACCATCCCAAGACCTCTGCGACAAGCTTGGAACCAATTTCCACCTCAAGATCAAAAACCTCTATGACAACTTCATCAACCATCCACCAGGTGCCACAGACGGCCCCCCGCCCCCCAGAAACACCAGCCAGCCCACCATCTTCAACTGGACACCGATCACGGCCGAAGACACCGCCTCGACCATGAAAAGCATCTACTCGGGGGGCCCCCACCGACCCCCTGCCCCCCTCACATCTACCACAGAGCTGCGGCCGCCATCGCACCCGAACTACAACGCACCATCAACACCACCTTCAAAACAGGCACCTTCCCAGACGACTGGAAGCGCGCAGAAGTCAGACCCCTGCTCAAGAAGCCCACAGCTGACCCCACCGACCTCAAGAACTATCGGCCCATCTCGCTCCTCCCCTTCGCAGCCAAAGTTGCAGAGAAAACAGTCAACAGGAAACTGACACAATTCATTGAAGAGAACGTGTCCTCGACCCGTCCCAATCCGGAATCCGAAGCAACCACAGCACAGAGACCACCCTACTCGCTGCCACAGACGACATCCGCACCCTCCTGGACCAAGGCCACTCCGCAGCCCTCATCCTACTCGACCTATCAGCGGCCTTCGACACCGTCTCCCACCACATACTAGTCGCCAGACTACTCGACGCAGGCATACAAGGAACAGCCCTGGACTGGATCCGATCATTCCTCACCGGAAGAAGCCAAAGGATCAGACTCCCACCCTTCCTCTCCGACCCCACGAAAATCACCTGCGGAGTGCCACAGGGTTCATCACTGAGCCCCACCATCTTCAACATCTACATGGCCCCCCTCGCAGCCATCGTCCGACAACACGGCCTCAACATCGTATCCTATGCCGACGACACCCAGCTCATCCTCTCCCTCACCAAGACCCCACCACTGCCAAACTCAACTTCCAGAAAGGAATGCAAGACGTCGCAGTCTGGATGACCAACAGCTGCCTGAAGCTCAATGCCGAGAAGACAGAAGTCCTCGTCCTCGGTACCACCCCTTCTGCATGGGACAGTACCTGGTGGCCGACTGCCCTTGGAAGCCCACTTACCCCCTCAGACCACGCCAAGAACCTCGGCATCGTACTCGACTCATCACTCACCATGAACCAACAGGTCAACGCCGTCACCTCCAGCTGCTCCAACACCCTCCGCATCCTCCGCAAGACCTTCAAGTGGATCCCCCCTGAGTCAAGGAAGACAGTCACCCACGCACTCATCACCAGCAGACTGGACTATGGAAACGCACTCTACGCAGGCATCAACAAGTCCCTACTCCGCAAACTCCAAACAATACAGAACACCGCCGCCAGACTCGTCCTCGGCATCCCCCGACACGAACACATCAGCCAACACCTACGAAGTCTCCAGTGGCTCCCCGTGGAGAAAAGAGTCACTTTCAAAATCCTCACTCACGCCTACAAATGCCTACACAACAACAGACCCAAATACCTCAACGACAGAATCAACTTCCACGTACCCAAAAGAAACCTCCGATGTTCCAACCTCGCACTGGCCGAAACCCCGCGCATCCACAGAGCCAGAGCAGGCGGAAGATCCTTCTCTCACATTGCAGCCAAGACCTGGAACGAGTTACCGGCAGACATCAGACGCGCCCCCTCCCTGAACACCTTCAGGAAGACACTCAAGACCTGGCTCTTCGGCTAAACAGATCTGCGGACCCCCCCCCCCTCAGCGCCTTGAGACCCTCACGGGTGAGTAGCGCGCTTACAATTCCCTGATTGATTGATTAAACTACAGGAGCCCAGGGCATTGCAATGTGTGAAATTGCTGAGACATGACAATGTATGACAAAACATGGTACATCTGCCCCAGGTCATTCACCCCAGAATAGTGCATCAATTGTGTTTAAGCAAATGGTGATCTTCTATTTAGCCTCTGGTGGCCTGAGAAAAAAAGAAGAGTGGTCTTGAAAGGCAGGCAGATGGTTTTCCTTTGTGTAACACTGCAGTTTGATAGACGCCACTGGTGGTCTGTAAATAACGCTTACGTTATGAGAATACATATGGAACAGCGAGCACCCACATAATGAGTGGGCTTTGTTTCTTGCAGGTAGAGGTCACCATGATTGTCTTGGGAACAGGGATGGGGGGTTGCGACTTCACCTAGGACATCTGAAGGTGAAAGGAGGTTCCTTAGTGCTGATGAGAGAGTAAATCAGAAATTTGACCTGGTTGAAATCAGATGTGGAATATAGAGATAACACAAGAGATTCTGAAATCCCTGTATAAATGTGTGTCTAATTTCTTTATAATCGGCGACTTGTGACACACTCAGTCGCCAATTATAAAGAAAAGATGTCAGAACTCGACTATAATAAGTTAATACAGCCGAGTTCTAATTCCCAAATGCCAGCTACCAGAGCCAGCAGCCAAGGTGAAAGGCAGGTCAGGTCACTGAGCATAATTGAAGAAGCTGTTTAAAGCAATGAAGAGAAGCCTGGCTTTTCTTTCTTCTGCTCTATTTTTCTGTTTACAGTGAAAAGCAGAAATAACTTTTTTTTGCACTCCTTCGATTATTATAGAAAAGTTAGAATCTTTCTGCCTGTTTTAACACATTTTGAGCTACTATAGGTTTCTTTTTTTTAACTGACTCGTATAGAATTGTTTCGAATATCTTTTGCAACAAATATCTAACTGGTTTAATTTTGCACCAGAGGTTCTATTTTTATTCTTAGTGTTTGCAAACATGTTCGCTCTTTCATATGAAAGAGCTATGCACCAAGGTTTTAAGTGGTTTGTGGGAATAGTGATGGTGTGACCATGTATTATATGGGATAAAGTACCCTCGTTAATACATGATGAGGATATTGCCAGTCACCTCGGAGTAGGGTGACCAGATTTTGAGGAGTAAAAACTGGGACAAGCCAGACATAAAAGAAGGACTAAAGCTTTTATTCTTACTTCTATATCTGGTCTGTCCTGTTTTTTGGGTAACCTTGTAATTTCATACCATAAGCTATGGCAGGACCTCCACCCTGCGCCCCCCAGTTCGCCTCCTGAGCCTGTCTCTCCTTCGCTGGGAGCATGCAGTGGGTCTGCTCGTGTACTGCCTGACAGAATCAGATGCATTACTTTAATTACTTGAGACTGCAGAGGTCCCTGTGAAAGGAGAGCATAGTTTTCTATTCTGCATTGGGACACTGGTACAGTCCTCGGAATACCGGGACTGTCTGGGCAAATCCAGGACGTCCGGTCACCCTACCTCGGAGTTCCATAACTTAAAAGGAACTCAGCCTTTCACCTCAGTCCTCTCAGGGCGTAACACAGGCCCCCGCAGCCCCCGCGGTGCGGGGGGGGGGCCCGAGCTGCATGGGGCCCCCTCAGCACAGTATTCAGGCCTGAGAGCTCCAGATTAAATCCGGAGTGGGGGGCCCTCCGTATACCTTGCAGGGGGGCCTCCTCAACTTTCGTTACGCCACTGATTCCTCTATATGGTTAAGGAGCTCCTCGAGTACTTCCAATATCCTTATATTATATGGCAGGGGGTTCTTTAGCCATAATTTCATAGATAAGGCCCGGTAATCAGTTTCACAGCCACTTCAAGAGTTTTGAGCAGGAAGGAATTCAGGTCGCTTTTCCCCACCTTCTTGGGGAAGTGATAATACCTCTCCTGGTTACTTGAAGCAGAATGGTGGGCAGTGTACTATGGCAGAGCAGGGCAACCGGTTGCAGCCAGGAACCCGGAAGAAATTGTTTGATAAGATCAAGGACCTAAGGTCTTGGCTATATTAAGAGCTGTTACAGAGAAGAAGAAAAAAAACACACACACACACAACACTGACAAAGACGAAGGAGAGCAGAATCATAACCTCACTTTATGAAGCCGGTTGACTCAGTAGTGAACCCTCTCAAAGTTTGCTGGATATAAGAAAGAGCCTAGAATCAGTTAATGTATTTATCTGGAGACAAAATATGCAAAACAAGATGCTCCCTGAACTTAAACCTGCCATGTCACCTATACTTTCTACGCAAGGCGTTTCCATATACTGCAGCGATACCATCATCATCAAAATATTTTATTTCGGTCAAATGACCATAAAAGTGCAAATGCAATAAATACATACAGTACATAAAAATAGCCACTGTTGTAAGTGCACATTCCCATAGCCAATAAATGTCCATCCAAGCATTTCATAACATCCTCTAAAGGGACAATGAAATCGAAACAACATAAACCCTCCAAAATCCTAACGACTGGACTAAAGGGATCTGCAATGTTGGATGTCTAGTCCAAGCCTGTCTAGGAATAACTTAGTCTTGAGATTCATGATTATTTGATATAAACACAGTCTGCTTATAGATGGTTCAAAGCAGTTTTGTACAGATGGAAAATGTCTCCTCTAGGGGTGTGAGTCTCTTTATGTGCATTGAGATTAAAAAAGGAAAAAAAAGTGGTCTATGGTCGACTCACTCAGTTGGACAGTACTCTTCATAGCCCGTGGTCAAGTGGCAGTAGTTCTAAAACCTCATTTTCTGAAATGTTTATGTGCACCTCACTAGATACTTCTTCGTTTCGGCCGGGCCATAAAGATATAGAATACATTCAGATAAAAATATACAGCTAAATCTTCAATTTTTCCTTGGTAAAATAAAATGAATTCCTATTTGTTAAAAAACGACGGGATCTTTGGACCATTTGCAAAGAGTTTTCTAAGGTGCAATTATAGATTAAAAAGGTCCAATTTGTCTCCTCACTCCTCTGCCAAAGATTCCTGCCCAATAGAGAGCCTTTATACTATTAAAGCAGGCGAGCACGCACCACAACTGGCCTGGACCTCCGCCAGAGGGCACGGCAATTTGCTTAGGTGTGAGTACTATAGTCCCAAGAATAACTTGCGTACACTAAAATCCAGTTGGTGTTACTGCAGACAGTCCTGCCAAGTATCACGCATCAGTCGTGACGCTAACGCATTTCAGTGTGTTGCTCCGCATCACCGCACTGAAATGCATTGTCACGCATTTGATGCCACTCTCTGTGCTGTCACACAAAGCGCTAAACTAGTACACTACTGGCCACTCCAGGCTGCTAGCTTGCGTGTGCGCCTGTGTGGCTGGCCTGTGCTGGGGCTGCTCCCGCAGACGTCACTTGCCGGCCCGGGCGCGCGCTGCCAGTAGCACAGAGCACAGCAGTGAGGCTTCTACAATATATTTTTTAAAAGCCGTAGTGCATTCCCGCCGGCGCGGCGCCACTGTCACAGCCTGAGGTCACGGCCCGGCCGACTAGGGCAGTATGTACGCTACGTTCTGCTGCCACCTGTGACGCAAGTGGGGGTGGCTGCGTAGGCAGATGAGTGGAACTGCGGCAAATGGCAGTGCTGCTTGCACCGCCGCGGTGAAATTTTTTAAAATGCACATAATTGTCTCGTGCAAATGGGAGCTCACGAACCACGGCTGGCGGCTGCTAAAGTTCGGAGCAGCAGTCACAGCCCTGACTGTGTGCAGCTGCTGCTGTGGGGTGAGCCTGACTCTAGAATCAAGCCCGAGCACCGTGTTGCCGCGGGAGGATTCGTTGCGGCCACTCCACTCTGCCAGGGCTGTAGGTGGCCCAAAAACCGAATTGTCCGGGCTGACGCACCCTCCGCCTTGCTGCAAATATAAGTAAGTGAGATTGTGAGTGTGAGAGCGCACTAATCATGTCACTGATTGTTATCAAAATCTGCTTTATAAATTTAGCGCGCAGTCTGCATCAGCTGCCTGCCCTGATACACAGCCGAACTAAGTTCTCTGCAGTCACACACAGTGAGACAGCGAGAGTCTCATTCTGTCTGGACTCAGTCAGGTCACACACCATGTAGTTCAGGGACGAGCCGCGCGAAGACGTACATTTTGATATTACAGCACTTGCTGCGCTGTAGTGCCTTAGCCTGAGTCTTGCCTAATCAATGCAGGCCGGTGGTGCTGCTGTCGAGTCAGTCAGCGGGTAGTTCTGACTGTGTGTGCTGACAGCTAGACTATTAAAACTAACTATACTTAGGCAGCTGAGCTGAGAGCTCATCTGTGCTGCTGACTGTGGGGCTGGAGCCAGCAGTGGTACACCGACCGACGTAACCACTTCAAGTTAATAATTTGGTTGAGAGACTGTGTGCCTTAGCCTGAGGCTTGCCCAATGCTCATTCATTGCCCCCGACTAGTCAGCTGACTGTGTTGACTAACTTGTAATTTTAATTAGGCAGTGCAGCTGAGAAGACAGAGAGATCCATGTTGTTGAGGCGGATCACTGACAGAATATAGAATGCCAAAATATCGACCTGCAAAAATATAGTGGATAAAATATAGAATGCCAAAATATCGAATTCCTATCTACAAACAGGTAAGTACAAAAATATCGAATCCAAAATATTGTTGTAAATAATATAGTTTGTTAAAATATCGAATTTTTTAAAATGTATTAAAAGTAATGTAAAATTAATAAAATAATAAATATAATTAACTGAAACATACTTAAAAATACTTAAATAACCTTAAAATTAATAAATAATTAATGTAAGTTATAAAAAAATAAACATACATTTTTATTTTTTAATACATATATATATTAACTTAATATTAATAAAAAATATTCAATATTTTTAGCGTAGGATAGCGGGAGGGTAAAATTTACTGTTATCACTCCAGAGAGTGCAACAGTAAGGAAAGCGTTGGATAGCGTAGGGGTAAAAATTACTATTTCCACTCCAGTGAGTGCAACAGTAGGGAAAGCGTTGGATAGCGTAGGGGTAAAAATTACTATTCCCACTCCAGAGAGTGCAACAGTAAGGAAAGAGTTGGATAGCGGAGGGGTAAAAATTACTATTCCCACTCCAGTGAGTGCAACAGTAGGGAAAGCGTTGGATAGCGTAGGGGTAAAAATTACTATTCCCACTCCAGTGAGTGCAACAGTAGGGAAAGCGTTGGATAGCGGGAGGGTAAAAATGACTATTCCCACTCCAGTAAGTGCAACACTAGGGAAAGCATTGGATAGCGTAGGGGTAAAAATTACTATTCCCACTCCAGAGAGTGCAACAGTAGGGAAAGCGTTGGATAGCGTAGGGGTAAAAATTACTATTCCGACTCCAGTGAGTGCAACAGTAGGGAAAGCGTTGGATAGCGTAGGGGTAAAAATTACTATTCCCACTCCAGAGAGTGCAACAGTAAGGAAAGCGTTGGATAGCATAGGGGTAAAAATTACTATTCCCACTCCAGTGACTGCAACAGTAGGGAAAGCGTTGGATAGCGTAGGGGTAAAAATTACTATTCCCACTCCAGTGAGTGCAACAGTAGGGAAAGTAATGATTTAATATTTAAATAAAAATAAATTAATTATCAATACCAATAAAAAATTAATTAAAATGAATTACCAATTACAAAATATTTAATAATTAATTAATTATAAATACCAATAAATATTATTTATTAAAAATTAATTACCTATTAATAATTCATCAACAACCAATTAATTTCCAATACCAAAAATGTAATAAGTAATAAAAAAATACCAATTAATAATTAATTAACAATAAATTAATCAATACACAAAAGAATTTCAATAATTACTTAATTACAATTAAATTACTTCCCACCCTATTCCCCTATAAACCCACAACCCGCTCCGAATAATAAATTAATACGATTAACATAATTATCAATTAATCAATTAATAAAAATGTATTACCAATTAATAAAAATTAATTACCAATTAATAATTAATTAACAATAAATTAATTATCAATACCAATAAATAAAAATAAATATTTTCTTAATTACAATTAAATTACTTCCCACCCTAATTCCCTATATACCCACAACCCGCTACAGAACTAAAACGCAAAATTAAATTAAAAATAATTAATAATTCCTAAAAATTAATATTTAATTTACTATAATTAAATTACTTCCCACCCTATTCCCCTATAAACCCACAACACGCTACGGAATTAAATTACGCAAAAATAATTTTACATAAATTTCGTAACTTTAAAAAATATTAAACATACATTACAAAAATAATATACATTTTTAACTCATATACTAACATACTAAACACTTACAAAAATTTGATATTATTAAAAATTCGATATTTTTTAATGCCTATATTATGTACTTCTATATTTTGAAAATCGATATTACTTACCTTCATTTCGATATTATTAACCACTATATTATGTCCATTCGATATTATGTCCATTCTATATTTTGAATTCGATATTCTGTCCATTCTATATATTTTTTTCGATATTATGTCTATTTACCGTTGAGGCCTCGCATCCTGGGCTGCATCCCACTTGGGACAGAGAGCGGCCTGGAGTCCACTGAGTGATGCTCTGCAGCATCTGATTTGATTTATTGCCACTAGGAGGATCCAGGGGCCCAGTAGCCAAAGGCTTGCTAAGGCAGGAATCAATGTTATTGTTTTTGCCTGCTAATCTGCCCTGCAACACTACTAGGAGGCTGACAAAAGAATGTTGTTGGGGCCTCAAATACTGTTTGGGCTGGGTCCCACGTGGGACAGAGAGGACCTGGAGTCCACACTGTCACTGTGACGCTCTGCAGTTTTAAGAACGTCTTAGAGTTTCTTGTTTCTCAAATGGCTGTAATTTCTGATATTTGTACGTTTCCCTCGTCTTCAGTGCTTGATTTTGCTTGTGAGAAAGTGTCACTCATAGTCGTTGAAATGTCACTCATAATTACACTGAAGTTATGAAAATGTCACACATAGCAATCTGAAACCTTGGCAGCTATGTGCAGAGATACCCAAAAGAAACCCTCTCAAATCTAGAAGTCGGCCTGACTCTCACTTTAGGCCTTTTTCATTTGACACATCATTCGTATTTAAGGTAATCAAAATTCCCAGGTGTTTCATGTTCTGTTTTATCTCGACAACTGCCGTGTTGTCATTCCCAGTTGTAATCTCAATTGTGCATTTGTCGAACTATGACCAGAGATCTCTCCGCGGCTGGAAACATTGCTATTTAATCCAATCAAAGCTGTGTTTATCTTGGGCTCGAAGACGACCATGGCATGTGTCCGCAAAGAGTGTAATCTTCTTTGCGCTCTGAGATGCCCTTTGAATCGTTTATTGCTACATAAAAGTTCTAAATGAATAATAATAATAAAACATACTGGATTGCCCCATTGGCTGGGCTAGGCTCTTTATGTAAATTCCTGAGTAGAAACGAACTTGAGGTGCGCAGCGTGTCAGACACCAATTCATCATGCATGGCTCGCCGACCACTTTGTCAGTGTGCACCTCATTTCTCAATAAAACAGGATTTTTACTCAGCAACACAGTCCCCGCCCCGCCAAGAGTCATTTCCAAATGTAGGTTCTGCTTCCATGACAGTTTCTGGGAGATTAAAGCATTGATCTACCAGCGATTCGATCACATTACACATCCTGTTAGGCAGATGAAGGTGGGGGGTGCAATCTCCTTCGCCCAGCAGAAATCCAATTTAAACTTTCTAAGAGTGAATTTTATTTGATTAAATGAACCTTCTCCTACTGGGACCTGAAGGCACCCATTATAAAGGGAGTTCACGACTGGTTGAAAAATATAACTGTGCTGAAGTACTTTAAGTATTTATCAAAACCCAGGTGCTGTGCAGTCCTAAAGATATTAGAAGAGGAAAGTAAACATAATGTGCACTAGCCCAGAGGCCAAAAAATGGAGCATTTGAATCTCAAGATAAAAACACAGAGCTGTGGTAAATCTTTTAGGGACCAGAAAAGGTCGAACAAGAGAGCAATGTCAGAGAGGCAGCTGCAGTAGTGGTGACACAGCTCCAGTTCCTCCTTTTTTTTGCTTCCGGAGCAGATTCGGCCTCCCTGGCATGGAGTGTGCACCAGGAAAAAAGGCTCCGGAGACTGTAGACCAAGCTATGGTTTTTCCACCAACAACACTCCGTGGACCTACCACCATAGATTTGTACACTGCATCAGCGGCAAGGGAGAGGGAGCAAAATGTTTAAAGCTTGATTACCCAGGTAACCTCGGTTTTGTCCCAAGTATGTTACTGTGAGAAAATGCCCAGTTGTGTGTATGCACCTCCAAATTGTTTGGATTATTTTATTGCTGGATTTGAGACTTTGCATTGTTTATTTATTCTGACCCCTAAATCACGTAGAAATTGGCCAATCCATGATTGGCATATTTAACTCACCTAGAAGGCCATCATATATGGGGTAGAAACTACACCAACGACATGGAATTTAAAGGTCACCCGTGGGCCGCAGCAAATATTGTGTCCATCCACTAATGTGACAAGAGATACATGGTTTAAGGCCTACCACTGTACCCAGACTGCTGCAGTTTAAACCTCCTCTAATATAACTCTTAAGAGGGTAAAAAAATCACCCCTTTAAAGCTAAATAAGTCACTCCTAAGTAGGCCTTGTATCCCATAAGTAGGGAGCGTAGTATTTAAAAGTCAGACATGGAGAAATTTAATGTTGGTATGTCCCTTCAGTGACAAGACCCTAAAAGCTATTTTCACTTCGGAAACCTCTGGCTGTCCTATGAGGAAAACTGCAGTGCAAAATAAAATATTCATTCTGCTATCTTTGGGACAAGCTAGAGAAATAATGTAACCAATATTTTTCATATTTATTAAAAATCCAGGTCTATGGTGAAGTTAGATTTTTAATAAATTCTTAGGAAAGTCACTTCTAGAAAGTTACCTTTTCCCTACCTGAAGCTTCTGGTGGATAATTGGCATTAGCATGAAAGTAGCTGCCCTGACAGTGCTTAGCATTAATAAGGTGTGAAAACCTGCTCCCAGAGCAGAGACAATGGTTTAGATCTGATGAGAGAATGGGCTGGGTTTTATGAGCATATCAGCCCATTAAGGGCAGCCTGGGAGGTCCCATGGGCTTCATTAACTGGAATGTTGACAAAGGGGAAGCCTGTCCATTCATAGTTTTGTGTCAGTGGAGAGCTGGGGAAGGGACAGCTCGTGTTTTTTAGGCCCAAGGTAGCCAGTATGGCACCAGCCTAATGGTGTGGGGAGCTTGTCTCAGAACCCATATGTGTAGCTTAAGAGGAATGGACTACTCATTTCCCTAAACAAACCCCTGCTTGGCACACACGGGCAAAAGGACTGTGCCGTCTTAGATTTCCTTTAGGATAGTGCACTCTAGGATACTTTGCAGTAAGGCAAAACAAGATGTGCTGTAAAAGTAGGTAGGATTGCCCTAGGAACGTTTTCCCCATTGGTTAGGGAGTGTCCAGGAGTCACCCCCACCCACTGGCTACTGAATGGTATTAAACAGACCTCACAACCAGCACCTCAGAACCTTTTCTGAACCTGTGGAAGAACAAATGAAGGACTGCACCTGCTGTTTGAGGCCTTTGGAGAGACCTAAAGAGCTGAGCCTTCTCCCACATGTACCAGGTACAAAAAAGTGGACTGCAAGGGTCAGTTGACTAACCTCCTGGGTGGCTACAGGTGCACAACAAGCTGCAAGAGACCTTTTTCCTGAAGTGCCTACCTGACCAGTTCCAACTGGACCTGGCCTGGACTCTGCTGATGGACACTGCTGAAGTAAGTTCTAATCCCCAAGTGCTGTCTCTGAGGCCCTGGTGTCTCTGTTTGGAAATTGGCAGTATGACCAGCAAGGTCGCGGGTCACTTCTATAAGAACTCCAGGGATTGCTGATCGCAGTGACGACGCAAAGGTACGCGCTGACTTGTCCCCATCAGCATGCTGGCGAGCCAGGAAAGCCCTATAGTCTATATTATATAATCAAAAGGCTGGTTTGCTTGGGATAACCTCAAGCGACAAGGAATGAGGCGATATGCATGAATGAGAACACATATTGGTTAAAAAGGTAAGTAAGCCTAACACATGAGTAACCCAAAACACCATAAATACATACACACAACACAAGAAAAATAAGATGCCCAATTATTCCCTTAAACAATACCAATGACCATAAGAGAATTATTAATAAGAGTTATACTGTGAATAATTGAAAGTTGGTCACAAAAGAATTTTTATCAAAATAACATTTTGAGAGCAACATAAATAATGCTGATATGGACTATAAATTGCAATAGGCTGCCATTGGTTCAACAAAAGAACACCATTCATTTAATCTGACAATAAATCAGATATGGAATACAAAAATAAAAAAAATCATTTTGTAGTCTATATTACATGAGTACAGGTGTACTTTTCAGCGAAATGGTAAACTTGACCAGGGCTATCATCAGGACAATGTGCAAAAAAAAAAAAAAAAACACAGGCCATATCAAAACAATTTATAACCTAAGCAAGACAAAGGGAAATAGGACAAAAAAAAACAAAATTATTAAAATGTATGATATTTAATGCATCACACACAAACTAGTGTTGGTGAAACGAAAAAAAGACAAGTGATGAAGAAACAAGAAGAAGGAATTACCATCACCAAATGTGTAGGCTTACTGAAAGGAAATTAAAAACACAAATCAGATAAAAAGTGAAGACCACAAGGTGGTCTCAAAGAGCAAAACGTGTTACCGTAGGAAAAAGTTCACCCGGTGCCCACGGTTCCAGGGAAACATAGATATAGACATACAAGTTAAAGAAATTAGGAGCCAGTGAGACCTGCAAAAAATTACTGAAAGTATCGCAGAGGGAGTGGGACAGGAATTAATCCAACAGAGACCAGTGCTTAATTTGAGCCTGCGGTTTCCAGTTCTGGCCACCGGCACTTAATTGTCAGCACCGGCACTTACAACAGTTTGCCACACGGTGGAGCTGTTTGTTTAATTTAGAGATGAGTATAGACAACTATTGTTTATTAATTCAATATACATTTACATATGGATCTATATCTTTATTGGTTTTGGATCTATGTAGTTATTACTTTTACTTATTTATTACTTTTCTTCTAATTCAGCATATCCAATGCACTACCCTATTTTTCACCCTATACCACTCTCAATATATCCTCCAACTCAACTCTCTGACTCATCTCAAACCTCTTTCTACTACTCTTCCCAATGCACTAGCCTATTTCTCACCCTATACCTCTATCAATATATCTATTACCTCAACTTTCTCATTCATCCCAAACCCCATACCACTACTATGATCCCCAAAATAACCCTTTCGAGATTCTTCCCTACTCCACCCCTCCTTTCATCATCTCATACCTCTTTTTTACTATTCAGATCCCCCAAAGCACGCCTTTCTAAACCCTCCCTCTGACTCTTCCCCCTCCACCTCCCTTTTACTCATCTCAAGCCTCCTCCTGCTGCTATGAGCTCCAAAACAAAAAAAAATTCTAAATCCTTCCCTTCTATCCCTCCATCCTCCTTTTCAATCCAAATAACAGACTAACATGTCCACCACTCAAATTACTTTCATTTTTCACTATACTAATTCACAACTAATCATTTATGGGCTCCGGAGTAGAGTGCTACTCGCCGAAAAAGCACTTTGACGCCTCGTTTGGAGTAGTAAGCGCTATACAAATGCAGTTACAATACAATACAAATCCTGCCACCCAGGCCATTCTTATAGCTTTGGTGGGCTGGAATAGTCTGAATGATAACTCTTGTAGGAGTGTGATGGCTAGTAGTTGTGTTGGTGCTGTCATTGGCAGTGCCGGCAGGGACAATACGTGGTGCAAGCGACAGTGGCCTCCTGATGAGGGCCCTGGCACTTATATTTTTACAAATTAAGAACTGACAGAGATACACCTAAATGGTTGCACATGTATTGCAATAAGTGTAATTGGAGCGCAACCACACCGCTCAAAATGAAAACTACATACTAAAACATACTTAATTCGAGACAGCGCCGACCTAGAACAAAAAAGCAACAAGTCCAGTAAACCAAGAAACAATGCAGCAAAAGGCCTGCAAATCATGAAACCATGCAGCATAGATGTACGAGGGAATTAATCCTTGCATAAGGTCACCGAAACAATTATGAATATGAGGCATTAAATTAAATTAAAGATCAACAGTAGCGCTCTAAGTATACTTAAATAATTGAGACTTACTTAAGACCAGTCTTCAGGGACTGGTCCACCAACCGAGGGGGTCATAACACGTTCAAGAATGCGAATGTAATAACGGCATGTAATAACGGCACACGGTATTAGCACAAAATCTAAGGGAGGCTGAGAATTATGGAAGGTAAACGCGGACACAGTCCGGAATCTGCAACAAAAACTTACTTGCAGCTCGTAAAATCACAGCACCAAAAATGCGTAATCCGAAATCGACGTCGAACACCGCAGGGAGTCGGAGTCAAGGCATTTAAATGAAGGAGGGTGTGTGTGTGGTGGCAGTGAAATATCCAGCCAGCCGACCCTTCCTGTACAACCCTGGAATTCTGTGAACTGAAGCCCCACATTATTATGTAGCCAAATTTAACAAGAACGGGACCATTTGTGATGGACGCCATTTAAACGATACAGAATGAAACGTCTCGAAACACACAGCCCAACCCCATATGAACTTACAAACAGGGAACTACAAGGAGACTCTATTCGCAGGAGAAACAGTCACCGAAAAACCGAAGAAAAGAAAGGGGAAGAGAAGGTTTAGTAACACAAATCTCCTTCAGGGAATCAAAACGGCTATATATATTTATTTTTATATCGCTCATGGATAACAAATGCCAATGAAGCAAGCAAGTTTGCGCGCTGAATAACAAATGAAATTAAACAAACCAAGCTAGTACAAAACCAAAAAGAGATACTCACAATGGAGAAAGGTCCGAAAAAACGAGCTTCCATGCGAGGTTCCACAATACCAACAAAGCAAGTTGGACACAACCCAATTTTCCAACAAATAGACAATTACATCACAAATCACATAACCAGTACCAGAAATGCATCATGGCCAAACCAAAGAGAGCCCACCCAGATCAAGGTAAGAAACTGAAAAATGAAGCTGACAACCCAAAGTGAGAAGTAGGAAAAGAAAGAAAATGCACAATAGTATACATCTATATACAATAAGCACATTTTCTATAAAAATATATTTGTACAACACATTTTTCAAAGTACATGGGTTATAAATGATTGAAACTTCCATAGTCACATAAGTCGATTCAGAACATGAAGCAACTTAATACCAACTACGCAGTCAAAGAGTGGACGATGATTTACAGTCTCATCATTAATGTCCAGGCCCGTGTTGGCAGAGTTTAGCCGATCAACTCATCGACATTCCAAGATCTTCAGAGTCCGAGAGGTGATAGTTACTTTTTCAGTCCTACGGACTTGCTCAATCACTTGCCATTTGATTTGTCATTCAGAGTGGCCCATTTATTGATAATGTTCCACCAAGGGTGCAGTTGTGATGCCACAGCGTATTCGAATTCGATGTTGTAAAATTCTGCAGCTAATTCGCCGAGTAGTCATACCAATGTAAATTTTGCCACAGGGCACCATATGGCATAAATAACATTTTAGACTTACAATTAGTATGGCAAGTCAGGTTGAAATGTACATAGTCTATATTAGACAGTTGTCTGGACACCTCGCGGTGAGGATGACGGAGCTTCGTCAACCACGCCCACTCTCAGCCACCGTCACCACTTCTATCTCAGCAATCCTCAAGTGCGCCTCCAGCTCTGATACTCTGCAGAGTAGCGACGACCTCGCCCCCCAAGAGGTCTTGATACAATGGCCTCGCATGACCTCCTTCATAGCATCCCATTCTGTTCCCCTAGACCCCGCAGAACCCTCATTCTCCTCAAAGTAATGGGTGCACTGATGGTATCCCTATAGGCCGTGTTTCGAAGGGCCTACGTCCGCAGTTGTAGGGATCAGCGCCTGAATTCCTGCCCAGCGGAAAGTGACCTTAAGAGGTCCAAGTATTCAGAGATGTGCACCTTACAACAGAGCTCCTTGTTACAGAAGATGTAGTCCAGTCTGGTGTGATGGCTGATGACTTCATAATATTCATATTTCTCAATTGACACCACACACAGCAAAATGTGCACTGTTTGTTTTATAATAATATGCCGTTCTTGAAGAACTCCACAGAAGCCTATTATTACTTTCAAGTCTCCTCCTACTCGCTGAATACAGTTCAACTATGAATCCATTGTTTATTGCAACACATTTGTTCTGACACCTTCGATGACGTGAGGTCAGAAAGAGCTAAATATCTTTATATTAGAGGATAGTGCTAACATGTGGTATAATATGATGTTTTATAATGCTGAATTGTGATTCTTAGCTAGAATGATACATTAACTCATCCGATGATGACTGCATTTTCCATTGTTTTCTATGGTGAAATTCAATATAAAAGACCCTCAAATTTAGGTGTGAGTCAAATATCTTTGGGTCTCTATTAGGGATGCTGCCCGATTCTCTGTTAATTTGCTGCTCATGATGGAATTCGTCTATTTCCATATTCTGCTCATTCCTGTATCTATTTTAAATTGCTAAATGCCTTCATGGCAAACAATTCCTATGACTAATTTATTGAACTAACTGAGCCTTCATTTTGTCTTCTGTATTACACTTGGTATTTTAATAAACCTTAATGTTTTTCTCTAAATTACTGCTTTTGAACTCCCTTATTGAATCAGTGTTTTCGTCCTTACTTATTGACTATATTTTTGAAATTATGTTTTGAATCTTAGCCCATTATCTTAGGACAACACCCTCCCGATCCCGCACTGGGTGCTACTATCGTGCAGATCATCTAAGAGATAGTGCCCATTTTGATTTTGGAATCCGGATTTGTACTGTATTTAATACATCTCCACCTGTTCTTAGGTTTCACTGGCTTGTTATGCCTTTATCCTTTTTGGACTCTCTTTTCCCTGCATTACAATAGTTTAAATTTATTAGCCTCTTTCTGTTTGCGAAAGATGGATGCATCACATATATACGCAGAATAACCTATAGATGTTGTACAGTCAATCATTGATGAGAAAAATCACATGGATGAGGTAGTCTTTCTAAGAACAGGAATGAAATGCAAAAATTCAATGGTGTTCATAACATACTGAAAGATAACCACGTAGCTACTAGTTTGTAGTTTGACAGGCAGTAAACAAGATAACTACAGATAAGGTATAGTTTGTCAGAGACCAGTAGAATCCATATTGATTAGGTCTTTCACAGTTCAGAAAATCCATCTGTTGTGCATAACCAGTGGTTAATTTGTGAAAAAATAAGTGCCGGGTCTCTCTTCAGGAGGCCGCTTCAACCAGCCCATTTCTCTTGTTAGTGCCACCAAAAACAGAAGCCATGAAACCTACAAGCGAGGAGAGGATGTGGCCAGAGCTGCCGGCCTCGAAGCTGGGGAACCAGGTACGAGTCTTGGCATCGACAACATACTGTGATTCTCGGCGAATCTCTTAATCTCACTGTGCCTATCAAAAATTAGTGTCCTTAACTGGTGCTCAGGCGCCAGGGTTGATGATTAAGTGCCAGTGCTGAGCACTGGAAACCACTGGCTCAAATTAAGCACTGTGCATAAGCATTCAGAGACTTGCTACAGCGTTTCTGAGTTCGAGAGACTATCTTGAGGCTTTGGTGCAAATTTGCATGCTAAACACAAACATATAGATACGATAATGTCTTTAAAGGCCAGGAAAGCTATTCTAGACAACTCAAACTCCTCCAGACACAAAAAAGAAGCATCTCTATATAGTTTATAATTTATCGGATACCTACACAAAACACACACACACACACACCCATCCTCTCCTCTCCTCTCCTCCCAGTAACCCCTCAAAAACATAACATAATGTCTAGGTCCAGCACAGAATATTGTCCTTCCTGCACTAACAGGAACCTTGTAGACATCAAATAGTCTATCAGGCACTGGAATAGAAACCTATTGATGTGGTATGTGGCTCTTCCGGGAGCAAGAGGTGAGGAATAAGCTGTATCTGTATGAGTAACATTTCAAACATTCATGGATTGACCTAGGAACCCCAACGATGAAGTATGCCACTAACTAGGCTGGTGGGTGAGGGGTCTTTTTAGAAAAACCTAAAGGTGTTTTTTCGCACCCAGTGTGGGGCATCTCAAAAGAATTAATAAGGAACTTGGTAGCATGTTCGCTTCCCTTTGTTGGAAATACAAGAGTTGCTAGAAATGAAAGGTGGAGGGGAAAGGAAATACTATTGGGATAGAGGTAGAGAATGGGAGAGGGGCAAGACTATGCCAGTCACAATGTAGGAGAGACAGTTCAGTTTTGAGTCATTCACATGAGTTGTACATTTCCTCTGTGGTACCCTTAAAATACATTTTGCTCATGCTACTGACAACCAGAAATTGGTTGAGAAACTAACCACAAAATGAGAAGACCAGTCATCAACCTTAGAAGCAGTGGCAGCTGCCAACTACTGCGAGTGGGGGAGGGTGGGGGAATTACATTAAATAAATAAGTAAAATAAAAAGTTACTTACCGTGCAGCAGCCGTCCTCCAAGGTCCGGTCCTCTTCTTCTCTGTGACGTCAGGGCCCCAGCTAACTCCCTTAACCAATCCTGGTGCTTCTATCATGCTGTTAACCAGCATAAGAGAAGCCAGGATTGGAGGGAGCGGCCTCTCTCAGCGCTCCCGAGGGCACTGGAGGCCTGCACTTTTTCCCAGCACAGCAGTCTTAAGACAAATGGGTTGAGAGTTTTAAAGTGCGCATGTCTGGCTGGCCGTCGCAAGATGGCCAGCCAAAGAGACATGCACACTTTAAAAAGTTCACAGGCAGCCCTCTGCCCACCACTATTCCCTGCTGCCACTCAGCAGGCCCCGCCCCATCCGGACACTCGGTTCAGATTGGGGTGACGAAAAATAAAGTAGTAATGAATTAACTTCATTGCCATATTATTTTTTATTTCTGGGGGCATTTTAGTGGGTCGACGCTCCTCCGCTATAATGGAAGAGCCGCCCCTGCTTCAAAGCTGTACTCAGTAGGCATGAAGAGGAACAAACAGGCCCACATATGATTGTTCCTCGGGTCTGCTCAGATTGTCAACTTTGTTTGTACGTCCAATTGTTATCACGCTTATTTGGAGTAAATGTGCAGAAGTAGGCACTATCCACAACTTTAAAAAGTTAATGTCTCTTTAAAATACATATGGACCCAGGTCATTGTAGCTCTGCCACTGTTCAAAATGTTGAGGGCTGCCAGTGAAGAACAGGTACAGGGCAACAGAAGTAAAAGGTATGAACACACACACACCTCGGTACCATCAACCCTATTCCAGCTTCCGATTGGGTGGAATCTCGTGGGTCTGCCTCCGGCTGCTGCAGAGAGATGAGAGTGTCAGAAACTGTGGGTCTGCCACAGGTAAGTTTTTCTGAATTTAAGTCTGTGTGTTTGTCTGTGTGCTGGGGATTGCATGTGTATGCATGTATTTGTGTGCATGCCTGAAACTGTGTGTGTATGTATGCATGTCTGCTCTAGTGTGAAGTAAATGTCTGCCCAGGGGTTTGGCAAGGCCAGAGGCAGAGTGCTGGATCGTGCTGTTGGGCCTCACCACTTTCATAACGCACCGGCCGCCACTGTTATTCCATATTCTGATTGGAATAGAGGGCGTGTGAATGACAGTCCTGAAGCTCATTATCTGACATGGAGCACCGCGGGACGCTCGTGCAGCATGTCAGATTTGTTTTGTGTATGTGTTAGGCTGGGCTGTAACAGCTCGCGCCTGGCACATGCGCAAAACAGGGAGTGGAGCCCTCTTCTGCTGCCAACCTGGCATTACAGCATTTACATGCTAACAAACATCTGTGAGATAGTTTGTTTTCATATAAAAGCTGTAATATGCAAGCAGTAGTGGCAGAGGGTTGACGTCCTGGCGCCCCCTAGGGGCAGCCGCTGCTGCATGAGAACAACGACTAGTAACGCGCTCTGGAAATGTAATTCAGGGATAAAGCACAGCCCCATCCCTGGGCCTCCACGAGATCGGAGCTGAGATAAGAGCGCAAAGCGCTAGTCACGGAGATAAGGCGTGTAACCGAAAATGGAAGAGATTAGCGAAATGGACAAACTACTATCTGTCAATGAGGGAAATGAAAAGCAGCCAGCAGAGCATATACATTCCCTAATGTTTAAATAATGTATGCGCCCACCAGTGATCGTTGACACAGACTTGCCCCCACCCAAGGCTCTGTGCATAGTGGTGAAATGCACCAATCACGTGCTTCCTGGACCACATTGCCCGGACCGAGCCTGAGTTCTCCGCGCTGGGAAGGAGCGCACACCTTCGACGGGAAAAAACACTCTAGGGACAGTGAGAAACATTAGCCCCAAAAAATGGCAATTGTTTTCCATTCAGTGTTTCTTTTGTGAATGATAAAATGGCCCTACTTCTGGAGCAAAAATGAAGTTGCAAGTTTGCTATCAAGCTGTGGCCGAAAATCACAAGATGGGAGAAAGGGATGAAATAGTGATAGAAATGCCAAAAACGGAATGTTGGAAAAGAAAAAGTAAAATCACTGTTAAAAACGCAAATAAACAGGGAAAAGGGTGTGGAAGGAGGTGAGAAGGTGCGGTCAGGCGAAAGAAGGAATCCCGAACTTTCTCAGCCCAGTTCTGCACCAATAAAATAACTCCTTGATGTAAAAACATTCATTTAAAGAACATCACATTTTTTGTTAACCCTTAGTAACACTTAGAACCCATCGATGGGTGGGCAGTTTCCCGTAAATTGACTCCAACTCTGCAATGCTCTTCACATACTCAACCGACTTGTTAGTACTCTCCTGCGTTGCTGTTTACTTCACGCAATTTTTTCATTGATTTTTACATTCAATAACACAAACAAAAGCAATAGATCAGTGCGATCATATAATCAACACTACCCATTGGGTGTAGTGCAGACCTTGTCGATCTTTCCATAAGGCATATCTTACAAACATACTTCAAAAAACACAAGATATAGCCTAGGCCGGTATTCCATGTTCCATTGGTGGAATCTAGTGGCTTCCACCCATGAGTCTGTGCGAGTGTGTCATTCTATATATATATATATATATATATACAAGTAGGGGGCTAAATAGCAGCACAGAATTTGTATAAGTCAATAGTGTTTACCGCTACTTGGCCAAAAAGATTCATGTTATCTGTAAGTCTTCCACCCTGGATGGGCTGGACACAGTTGTTGACTCCAAGTGAGTCCTTAGGGGAAACATTCATTACAACGCAGTCATTACAACGCACTACCTTTACAACACATCTGTTACAACGCAACTGCCTTTACATCGCATGCCATTACAATGCAGCCATTACAACACATGTCACTACAACGCATGCCATTACAACGCATACCATTACAACGCATGCCTTTACAACACATTATAAGGTAAGTAATGGAGATTTTTTCAGTTTTAGGGTGGGTATGGGTTTTGGGGTACATGGGAATAGTAATTTTTACCCCTACACTACCCAACACTTTCCCTACTGTTGCACTCACTGAAGTGGGAATAGTAATTTTTACCCCTACACTATCCAACACTTACCCTACTGTTGCACTCACTGGAGTGGGAATAGTAATATTTACCCCTACACTATCCAACACTTACCCTACTGTTGCCCTAAAAGTATTATGCATTGTAATGGTATGCGATGTAATGGTATACGTTGTAATGGAATGCGTTGTAAATGTATTTTCTAAACATGCGTTGTAATGGCATGCGTTGTAAAATCATGCGTTGTAATGGTAGCTGCGATGTAAAAACTGCGTTGTAAAAGCATGCATTGTAAATGTTTGCGTTGTAATGTCATATATTCATCCTTAGTGGTCCCCAAATGTCCTTGGGCCTGGAGGTAGGGGGTGTAACGTAGAATGCACCTTGGATCGATCATTGCGAACAAGCCAAAACTTTCAGCCAATCATCTTTTTTGGGTGCTGCAGGCCAGTACCAATGTATGGCAGCTCTGTGGTTGGCCAATAACAGCACAAGCACTGTAAAGCGTCTAGCATCATGTGGAGTTAGTTTAACATAGCCAGAGGAGCTACATCTGGCCTCAGCTCCACTCTGTTGCCAATCATGGTACAATTAGTGGAAAGTATCCTTCCCAAAAATCAAGAATAAGGAGGCAAGCCCAATGAGATGCATAAACCCTGCATGATTGGCATGACTTTGTGGGCAATTATGAGGTCGGAGTGGATCTATCGTATACTGTTTATCGGAGGTAAAATGTAAAAAATGAAAAAGATTGAAGTGAAGCAGCTTATGTTTATAGTTCAGGTAGACAATTTTTGTCTGAGACGAGCAATAGGCCCATTTAGCATCTGTGATGTCGGACCTTATGTCTAACTCCCAAGCATGTCTACACTGCTCTGTCTGTTTCAGAAGAGACCAGCTCTGATTATAGTATAGTCTGGATTCCCCTCTTGTAGAGTCAGGAGATCTGATTATCTGAGTCAGTGGTAGGAACTCCAGTGATTCTGCAGGGAATCCCAGTATCACCTCACATATTGTACCTCTCACCCTAATGTAAGTAAATGCTATCAAGGGTGTGGTATTGCTATACTGCTCAGTAGTAAGGAATCTACCATCTACGTCCTGTAGCGCTACTCTGCCAACAACCCTTCTACATAACGTGCAGCTAATGTGCCTACAACTCCTCTGTCATGTAGGGCCACTCATCACTCTGCAGATTGTATAGCTACTCAGCCAGCAACCCCTCTGCATCCTGTATAGCCACTCTGCCAACAACCCCTACGTCCTGCATATATCCACTCTGTCCACACCCCCACCAGCCAAAACACGAGAACCATGTGGTCTCACGGCTAGAGCGGCCGATCTTAACGCTGGGGAACCGGGTTCGAGTCTCGGCAAGGACGCTCAACATCCTGTGATTCTGGGCAAATCACTTAATCTCCCCGTGCCTACCAAAAATGAATGTGTCCTTGTGTAACGCAACAGGTGCTCATGTAAAGCGCTCTGATACCCAAAACCTTCGGGTTAAGTTCGCGCTATATAAAACTCTGTAAAAAAAAAAAAAAAAAAAAAGAATAAAAAAAAATACTGCACTCGACACATCAAGCGCATGTGGAAGATAGCACTGAGAACGAAGAGCAGTAGGGGGACGCAGTAAACACCTCATCGAGGGCTCAAATTCAGTACCAGGCACTCTGCAGAAAAGGTGAGCTGCAGTCCGTGCAAGACGTCTGAAACTGAGGACGGACAACGTGAAGTGCCCTCATAGACAGCGGGCAGGAGCAGGTGCTGGTCACTGTACCAAGCGGCTTGGGGATGCGCCGTCCAATGTGGATGTCCAGCAGCAGGGAACACTGGATGTGAGATCTCGCGGGAACAACGACAGGACGGGACTAGCATGAATGAGGAGGAGAATTCAGCAACACATAGGGTGACCAACTGGCATGGGTGCAAATTCAGGACGGTGAGTGTAAAAATTCAGGACAAAGGGTCAAAATTCAGGACAAAAATTCAGGACAGGAGGTCAAAATTCAGGACAAAACTAGGTAAGTTTTACAGACACTTCAGAGGAGGTCGCGCAATAGTATGTAAGTAAGTAAATAGACAACCACTTAAGTGCAAGTCAAAATAAAATACATGTGTAAACCTCGGCACTCTAAATCAATTCAAATGTTAATTCATAAAGTTGTTTGGCAAAGACAAATTCAAAATATCGGCAAGAAGTCAATTCAATTTCTACTGTGTCAATTTTAATATCTAAAAGTCACCAAATCTTGAATTACAGATTTCAAATTTACAGCATAGTGACAATATAATTGGGAATAGGCAGCTTGATGCAACAATCCTCCTTTTTGGGCGTTGAACCGGCAGCCGACACGTGTTTCGTTTCTTTGAAACTTTTTCAAGGCTTCAGTCATTGGATCCCATAGATGGCGCTCACAATGTACGTGAGGGTGTCCAGATCTCTGATGTAACAGTCATCTTTTCTTGTTAAATTAATTTTAAACCGTCGCAGGTTCATGGGCTATAATGTGCCCTTCATTTTTAGTATCAGCTCGCGACGTCGTTCTCACAATTTTCTTATGCAAAAGCTTGCGACGGTTTAAAATAAGTTTATATTAGTTTGAGACAATCGTGCACTTCACGGTTTTTCAGTATGCCCACAGCTTGCTACCTTAGGCGATTCTAAACTCGCATCTCGCTCCAGCAGGTACATTAGTCACCAGACAATGGTGAACCACACCTGAATATAAGTGAGGCCGCTTTTATTATTGATTGAAAACTACTGGATATACAAGGAACTTTGCAGTGCCAGCCCCCAGTAACAAAACAGCCCCCTTTCCAGCCTCCCAGGAAAACACCCGATGCCCCGTCCGGCCAGCCCGGCCTTGCTACCACCTCCAATGGTGCCCCTCATCTTCACATAGACCATCTCTCATGTGTATTTAATTTCTTTTATAGTGGTACTCATACCAAGTATGTAGGGCAGGGTGTCGGAGTGCGTTACATCACACACACATTATATAGAGACAATGACTCATATAAACGTGAAAGTCAATGTATAGGAAATGTTACTTAAGATAATGGGTGCTACAAGGTGTAATCATTCTTTTGTCTATCATTCAGTCTTTCACCATTCATTCTGTCCTTCCGTCTATGTGCCCATCTATATCCAAACATATTCAACCATTTGCAAACCTATCCACCATGTATCCTTCCATCCATCATTTCACTCATCCATCCCTCCATTCATCCTTTCACTCATCCATCCATTATTCATCCATCCACCCTTTCACCCCATCCATCCATACACTCATCCATCCACTCTTCCACCATCCATCTATTCACTCATCCATCCAGCCATTTACCCTTTCACCCATCCAGCCATCCTTTCACTTACTCATCCATCCACCCAGTCACTTATCCTTCCACCCATCCACCCTTTCAGTCATTCATCCTCCCTTGCTCTCTCCATCCCCCTTTCACTTATCCATCCATCCTTCCACCCACCCACCCATCTACTCTTCCATTCATGAATCCATCCATTGACCCTATTACTCATCCATCCTTTCACTCATCCATTCATCCGTTCTCTCATCCATCCACCCTTTCACTTCTTCACTCATCTATCCATCCTTTTGTCCATCTACCCCCCTTTCACTCACTCATCAGTGAAAGAACTACAACCCGTTCTTTTTAACTTGTTTCACAGGCTTCTTTATATAAACTGTATTCTCATGTTGCAGCATGGGCGTTTTACCTTTTATCCATCTAACAGAATGCCCTGCTGTACACTGAGGCAGGAGGAGGCCACCACATGCTTTAACAGCCCAGACTGGCCCGTTGTCATTCTGTATGTGTGAATCAGTCGCATACAGAATGACAATGGGCGGGGTGCGGCTGCCCTTGTGCTCGAGGAGGAGTGCGAGGCGGCCCCATCAGGGGGCTGAGGCTTCTCGCAGGGGAGCAGTGCTGCTCCCTGTAATGGCTATAATTACGGACAAAAGGCGTCCGTAAAAGGGATCCTCGCAGACAACGGACGTGAGGTCGAAATTACGGACAGTCTGTGAAATTTACGGACGGTTGGTCACCCTAACCTCACGACAAGCGGCCGTCTGTCTCACATCTCAGAACCCACAGGCAGATGGGAGGCGCAAATGAGACCATCAATCACTCCCTCCAGGCCCTGCTATTGCCTCAGAGAGACAGGATCACCTGTTCTCCCAGATGGGCCTGTGAGTGCCAATAACTGCAGTGCCCACTCTAGTCGTAGCCTGTGTCCACGCCAATAGCGCAGTTTTCAGGTGTGCGAGGTCAGCACTGTCCTCCGAGAAAGAAGTGAGGACAGTGCTGCTAATGAGTGACATGCTGCTCACTGTCTCTGGGAGCCACTGCCCCTTTCCCCTGCAATCCCTTTGGCTATACCATCACAAGGAGGGAATGTGGTCGTGTTTATCTGCGTCCTCGGCACACAGCACTTCTAACCTTGCCTTGTTTTAGACAACATAGTACAATATCCCTTATTTTATTCCGAGTTTGCTACAGGGCCCCCCAAGTTTTGCACGCCCTCTACATGAACCAAAGCCTAATATCCGTCCACATGTGAGCCTTATTGCGCATGGCCTCCTGTGCAGTTTTGGGGTTTCTTAGGAAGGTCCGCAACCAGGCGGCTGTGTGTACAGATGATACTCAACCAGACCTCCCAGTTTATAGGGTTTTGCAAGTTTGCTGCAGCATTGTCTTGGGCCCCTGGAGTGTGGTAAATCCGTCAGCGCCATCTCTGTGAGGTCTCATGCAGTGAGGATTGTGATTATTATAAAGCAATGATGCCAGAGACTGTAGGTGTTAGCTAATACAACTTGACTTCTTCATGTCATCCTATGGCCAATGAATTGACAGCAGCAGTTCCCAACCACAATCATAAGCAAGGGCTGCTCCCCAGCAGTCGCGGCTGGTGATCTTTAAAAGTGGTGAGGCATAATTCTTGCAAGGAGTTCACCCCATTTCTGTTCTAAATTTGTCTTGGGAATTACCCATATGTTAATAGTTATCTTTATTGTGCCAAATGCCAGGATTTTGTAATGGGTATCCCCTATGCCAATAATTACATACAATATTCCAGTACCTGAAATTTGCCACTGGTGTTGCCCCAAATACCATAGGTGGCCAGTATGACAAAAATTACTTCTAGTATTTCAGAATATTTCAGAAGCACTCCACTCTGCAACACTACACTCTATGCCAATGCACTCTATGCACCTACTCCATACCACTCCACTCTACCCTGCACCACTCCACTCTACGCCACTTCACTCTACTCTGAAACAATCTACTCTACGCCACTGAACGATATGCCACTGCACTTTACACCACTCTACTCCATACTGCACCACTCCACTCTACGCCACTGCAATCAATGTTGTGCCACTCTACTCAACACCACTCTACTCTACACCACTGCACTCTACACCACTGCTCTATGCCACTGCATTATACCCTGCACCACTGCACTATACCCTACACCACTTCACCCCACTTCAGTCTACCCTGAAACAATCTACTCTATGCCACTGTACTCTATGTCACTGCACTCTACACCACTCTGTGCCACTCCACTCTATGCTATGCCACTCTACTCTAAACCTCTGAATTCTATGCCAATTCCCTCAACACCACTTTACTCAAAACCCACGCACCCTATGCTACTGTACCTATGCCAAATACTTTGCACTGCTGCACATTATGCCACTATACTCTACAACATTCTACTCTATGCCACTGCATTCTGTCACTTTACACCATTGTGCTTTACGTCACTGCACTCTATGCCACTCTATTCTACTCTGCAGCAAGGTACTCTTCATCACTGCTGTCTGCACCAGTCTACTCTGCACCAATCTACAACCCTTCACTCTACAACAGTGCAATCTATGGCATTCTACTCTGCTTGACTGCACTCTACATCACTGCACTCTATGCCACTGCACTCTACCCCACTGCACTCTACGCCACTCAACTTCACTCTATGCCACTGCACTCTACGCCACTGCACCACTCTACTCTATGCCAATGTACTCTACACCACTCTACTCTGCATCACTCCAAGCATATGCCACTACACTTTATCCTGCACCACTCCACTTCACTCTGCACCACTCCACTCTATGCCACTTCACTCTATGTCACTCTACTCTGCAACACTGCTCTCTTCACCATTGACCTCTATGCCTCTCTACTCTGCATCACTCCACTCTACGCCACTGTACTCTACACCAATCCTCTCTAATCTACTCTGCACCACTACACTCTATGACACTCTACTCTATACCACTGCACTCTACACCACTTCACTCTACTCTGAAACAATCTACTCTATGCCACTGCAGTCTAAGCCAATCTAGTCCACTCTGACCAATCCACTCTACGCCACTTCACACTATGCCACTCAATTTTATACCGCTGCACTTTATACCGCTGCACTCTACACTAATGCTATCTTCACCACTTTACTTAAAACCAACACACTCTACGCCACTGCACTCTATACCAATCTACTCTACACCTCTGCACTGTATGCCACTATACTCAACTCTATGATACTGCACTCTACGCAACTCTACACCATTGCACTCTGTCACTTTACTCTGCACCACTGCACTCTACACCTATGCACTCTACGCCACTCTACTCTATGACACTCTACTCTGCAGAACTGCACTCTCTGCCTCTGAACTCTCTGCAACTCTACTCTCTGCCACTCTACTCTGCGCTACTTTACTCTACTCTGCACCACTCTACATCACTCTACTGCACTCTGCACCACTCCAATCTACTTTTCACCACTGCACTCTATGACACTGCACTCTACACACTCCAGTCTAGGCCACTTCACTCTGGACTACTCCACACCACTCCCGTCTGCAACATTGCACTTTATGCCAATGTGCATTCCATGCCACTACCCTATACCACTCCACTCTACCCTGCACCACTCCACTCTACACCACTTCACTCTGCTCTGAAACAATTTACTCTATGCCACTGCACTCTATGCCACTGCACTCTACTCCACTCTACTCTACACCACGTCAATCAATGCTGTGCTTTACACCACTCTACTCTATACCACTCCACTCTACCCTGCACCACTCCACTCTACCCTGCACCACTCCACTCTAAACCACTTCACTCTGCTCTGAAACAATTTACTCTATGCCACTGCACTCTACTCCACTCTACTCTACACCACGTCAATCAATGCTGTGCTTTACTCTACCCTGCACCCCTATACTCTACCCTGCACCACTCCACTCTACTTTGAAATGATCTACTCTATGCCATTGCATTCTATGCCACTTCACTCTATGCCACTCTACTCAACCGCAGTCTATGCTATGCCACTGTACTCTAAATCACTGCACTCTATGCCAATGCACTTCACACCACTTTACTCAAAACCAATCCATCCTGCGGCACTGCATCTGCGCCAACTATTTTGTACCACTGCACTTCATGCCACTATACTCTACAAGATTCTACACTATGCCACTGCACTCCATGCCACTAACCGCTACATCACTCTACACCACTGCACTCTGCATCACTACACTTTACATCACTCTATTCTACTCTGCACCACTGTACTCTATGTCACTGCTCTCTGTACCACTCTACGACCCTGCCCTCTACGACCCTGCACTCTATGACCCTTCAGTCTGACATTCTACTATGCATGACTGCACTCTATGCCAATGCACTCTATGCCACTGCACTCAATGCCACTGCACTCTACACCACTGCACTCTACCCTGCTCCACTCCACTCTATGCCACTTCACTCTGCACCACTCTACTCCACTCTGTGCCACTCTTTTGCACTCTGTGCCACTCTATTACACATTGCGCCACTCTACACAATTCTGTGCCACTCTACTCAATGACATTGCACTCTTATCCTCTGTAATCTACTCTTCACTGCTGTATTCTATGCCACTGCACTCTATGCTACTCTACATCACTGCACTCTACACCACTTTACTCAAAACCAACAGACTCTATGCCACTGCACTCTACTTCAATCTACTCTGCACCACTATACTTTACACCACTTCACTCTAGGCCACTCTGCTTCACTCTACTACACTCCACTCTACGATGCTGTACTCCATTAAACTCTGCTCCACTGACACTCTAATCCACTCTATGCCACTGCACTCTACAGCACTCTACTTCACTCTATGCCATTCTGTGACACTACTCCACTCAACAGCGTTTTACACAACTCCCTCTATGCCACTCAATGCCACTTTACTCCACTCTATTCTATGCCACACTAGTCCACTCTGTTCCACTCCACTGCTCCACTCCACTACCCTCTACCCCACTCCACTCTATGCCACTCCACTCTATTCAGCTCTGACACTGTGTTCCACTCTACACTACTCCACTCTACGCCCTTCCACTCTACAAAACTTTACTCCCTCCTCGGCACTCTACAACACTGTACGCTACTCCATGACACTCCACTTCACTCCTCACCTCTCCACGAGACTCAACTCTACTGTACGCCACTCCACACAGCTCCATAACGTTCCACTATACTCCAATTTATGACACTCAATTCCAAGCACCTCTCCTTTACCCCACTAACTTTTTAGCCATGCTGGACAGCTCCCACGCTGGTGTGCAACATTGCTCTAACATATGGACAGAGCCAATAGCTCCTGCATAGGTGAGACCTATTACCTTTGCCAATGCTTGTTTCTTTATGCTCATCAAGTTCATTATTGGACTGCCCAATACTAATGTAAGCCTGCACTCACTGTACCCTCTGCATGTTAGTATAATTGTCAAGAAATAAAATGCTTGCAGTAAGAAAAGAAAATAGTCAGATTTTTAAAAGAATTCAGGAATTCTTGAGCCTTTCTTTTTACAACTTCTTAAAACGTTTAATTTTGGTCCCGAAAATAGTCTATTGCATGTTTTTAATATGCTTCTTTTGATCTCCTACCGTTTAGCAGTCCTTTTATGGGGTGTGTTTGCACTCCTTGAGTGAAACTCATGATCTAATTTAGAGCCTCGAACAAAGTGGAAAAACTAGTCCACAGAACTTGCGCTTACTTTTACCCTTGCGCATGTTTGGAGAAATGCAGATATTGTTCTCACTTATGTTTCCACTTCTACTCACTGAGAGGTACGAACTGGTGATAAGATGCACGCAAAGTAAGTGCATTAACAAGCACAAAGCACCATTTTTTGCTTTAGAGCTTCCAGTGTGCCTCCTAAAGGCAGCCCTCTGGAGGGGAGAAAGGGCCAGACATCCCCTTGCAGACAGGTGCAGTCACTCACTGCACCCACCTACAAGAGGCTTTCTCCCCCTCTTGAAAGTGCAGGCGGGCAGCCACCTGCACTGTGAAACACAGATCCACTTTTAACCAGCTGCTCTGTATTTCACTTGAATGTGCTTCCCCAAGGGCAGCGTGAGTTTGCAGCTGCCCTGGGGGCAGCACATTCTTTCTAATACAGTGCACTGTCCCTGTTTGCACTCAGTGCACCTTCTGAAAGGTGCACCATGGCACAAACAGAGGAAGTGCATCGTCATAACACGGCCCCAGCTATGTTACACACAGACACATTCTTTTTTTAAATTTCTTTTAGGCACGAGGAGATTAAAGGCCATATGTATGAAGGCCTTATGCATTTCCTAACTGTACGAATCGCAATTTCGGGCTGTGAGGAAATGCAAAATGCCATTCCAGTATGTACCAAAGGGCATTTGCATTGGTGCAAAATGTGATTTCCATCATGTAGAAGTCACATTTTGGGATTCTCTAAATAGGAAATTGCAAATTCACATTTCCAAATAGCAAATTGCTAACGCTATGTACTAATGATTTCCTAATTGCGAATAGTCGCAAAATGGCCATTCAGGAAATGCAATTGCCATCAATGTGTTTCAGGTGGTAACCAGGTGCAAACTATAAAAAGGCACCCAAAATGCATCTGGCTCTTTCAGAATGGTGGCTTTGTATGTACTGGCGAGGAGGATGAGGATTTTGGCTGGTAAGCAGAGAAGGAGAAGGAGACAGGAGAGGATATTTAGGGTGAGGGGGTCACCCTTTTTGAACAGACTGAGGAGGAGATATATGTGAAGTACAAAGTCAGTAGTGAGGCAATTCTAGAATTAATTGCAGAGTTACAACCTCAGCTGCAGTTCCCAACAGGCAGAAGCAATTCAGTCCCACCAAATGTGTAGGTATTGTGTTTTTTACACCTTTTGGCTTCAGGCATGCACCAGGGAGCCATAGTAGTGGCAGGGGGGTGTCACAAAGTGCATTTTCCAGGTTTTTTTCTCGCAGGTTTCTGGACACCATGGTTGGCAAAGTAAGCCAATATATATGTTTACCAAATACTTCCTAATATTTGCAACAGACCAAATTAATGTTTTACATGGTAGCACAGTTTCACAATGTAATTTGCTGTGTTGATAGCACACATATTGCCCCATGTTCCCCTCTTCAAATTAATTCATTTATAGAAATAGGAATAACACCCATTCACTCACTGTACAGGTAGTGTGTAATGGCTCATGCATCATAATTGACCTTGTAGCCAGATTCCCAGGCAGCAAATATGACTCTTTTATTTTCCATCACAGTGGAATATATAACTTTCTGACTCAGGGCGACTTTGGCGATGGCTTTTTACTTGGTAAGAGAATAGCAAACTCAATTCATACAGTGTACATAAGTGTGTTTGTAATGTGACCTAATGGTTTCTCTTTCAGTGCATATGCCTTGCACCCTTGGATACTGACACCATACTTGATTCCAAGGATAAGAAGTGAAAGGGAGTACAACAGGGTACATAAGACAATACGATCAATCATAGAACGCACCTTTAGTATACTGAAGTCTAGATTCAGGTGTCTCCACAAGACTGGTGGAGCACTGCTTTACAGACCTGAGACGTGTTGTAAAACTATTCCGTCATGTGCCATTCTCCAGAACATAGCCATGTGGAAGGGTCTGCACAACATCGACATAGAGCCAGATTAAGACTCAAATGAGGAACTACCACCACTACAAATTCAACAGGACAGGACCGTGCAGCAGAGGGTCGAGTCCGACATACAGAGATCACCAACAAGTATTTTAAAGGTAAGAACGATGAGCACATCTGAGAAACAGACACCACACATGAGGGTAATGTTTTGTGCATGACAGAAAGATCATCTTTTAATCAGGTTGCAACAATGTAAATCTTCATCCTCAATTGTATCCACAGGGGATGTACTATTGTGTCAACAAGGCAACAAGGTATAGAAACACAAACATTACAAAGTAGCCTTATAATTCTAAGGGGCAGATTTACAAGAAACTGCCGCATCGGTATAGATGCGTCAGTTTCCCTGCGCCTGCGTGAAAAACCCTTGCGCCACTATAGATGTGCCGTATTTACAATACGGCGCACTATGGCGCAAGGATTGACAGATGCATCAGAAATTCTGACGCATCTGTTGGCGGAAAAGTCACGCATTGTTGGAGTCGTGTCGCAAGCACGTCGCAACTCCAGCAATGTGCGTTGTGGCCTATTCCCGATACACTGCGTCACTTCTTACGCCTGCTTCAAGCAGGCGTAAGGTTTTGACGCAGTGGCGTCCTAAAAGTCACGTAGTGAAATCTTGTAGATTTCACTGCGTCACTTTTACGAGGCTTTCCTGCATGGGAACGCCTACCCTGCATACATTATACCTGACGCAAATATAATGTCACGCAGGGCTTTACAACGTGACGCATCTCCCTAGATGCGTCACGTTGTAAATTTGCCGCATTGTTTACGCTGCCGCTGCGTCACAAAAGTGACGCAACGGCAACGTAAAAGTGACGCAAGGGGCTTGTAAATCTGCCCCTAAGTGTCTACATTGTTTACTTTTTACGTCCTCTGGTGCTGGTTTCCTTCTCAGCAGGACTGGGCTGTGGAGGAGGGGACATGTCAGTTTCTGATGTGTTTTGGGTGTTCACCTGGTACAGCAACCTTCTTGCACAGATGTGGCACTGATGCTAGAGCCGTCTTCACTCTCAGGAGGTGGCAAAATGTTAGGGACAGACATGTTGTGTCTCTGTTTACAAGGGCTATGGATACTTGTACTAGCCCACGTATAGCATCTTGGCAGCAGTGCCCCATGTCATTTTGTATATTGACAGTCCTCCTTGCAAGAGTGGTTGTAGCTACTGCCAATCAAGTGATTGATCGAGTGAAGGCATCATAGCATGCCATATGCTGCCTGTGCCTGCATCTTTGCAGGTGTTGCTTCTACTCCATGGCAGCCCACCAACTGTCTTGTCCTTTCTGCAATTGCAGCATTGACCGTGACATGCTTTGCAGATGCCTATTAACAGTCGTAATCTGTTTGGCTTGCAGGCACTGTACTGAGATGATGGATTTCTCTAGGCCACCAGACAAAGGAGAACTGTCTGCCATGTCCTCAGACACATTATCATGGTGGACTGTGCTTGTTGGACTCTATAGTGTCTGTATGTCCTGCCCACAGATGTAGTTGCATTCCTGCTTTGGGATTGCTCCTCATCACCTTCCACAAAGTCTGGTAGTGGTGCCACGTTTGCTCTCGTAGTATTTCGAGTTGGAGTAATGGGCGCAGGAGTTGAAATTGTGCTGTCCTCCATTTCCATGTGTGTGTCAGTAGCTTTATCAATTGTTTCTGACACGTCCTGGGTGTGATCTGTGAAAATATATGTATATAGTTAATGAAAAAAAATGGTTAATGTTTATTCACAATATTGTTGAAAATTGTGATTTATGTGTTTGTGACATGTATATAATGTACAGATATGTGTAGAGTATTTATCAGCACACAGTACACCATGTAACTTAGATGTACTACAACTCCCATGATGATGCATTGCCAAGGTACAGCAAGCATCTGAATAGAGTTTTTTTAGCTGGAATGTACTTGAGGAATTGCAAACAATATGTTATGTTAAGTAATTAAAGGGGAGATGACTTACCCTGACTGGAGCCTGCAGGATTCGAAGTGTCAATGCCTGACACTCCCACCACACTTTCAGGTTCAAGTGTCCCCTCAATCAGTAATTCCATTATAATGGGAGGGGAATGTTTGGAGGGTCCACCACCTGTGCCACGAGCCTCAGCCATTCTACAGGCCACCTTCTCTTTGGTACGGGATCTTAAGTCATACCAGTGTTTACTGATCTCTGGTATGGTCTTCTGGGTGACACCAAGGGAGTTGACTTTCTCCAGGATGCTGTTCCATATTTTGTTCTTCTGGCCCTCAGTAACAGTAAATGATGCCTTCCCAAAGAGCTAGTCGATGTGTGCCACACATTCTTCAGTTAGCAGTTTCAACTCCTTTTCTGAAAATTTTACTTAGTGCTTCCTGCTGCCAGAATCCTTGTTCCCATTTTCCTTGGACATGGTGTTTTCCAGGAATTGGATTTCCACTGCCACTAGTGAGACAGGAGCAGTCCTTCCCTCCAGCACCTTCCTAGGTTTCTGGGTTATGGCCACACCCTCCCTTTCCTAACTTCCTGGTCATCATTCTGCATTCAGAATGTGACTTTTCCTAAATTGTGATTTCTTAGTTGGAAAACGCAATTTTGCGATCTCCTAATTGCAATTGTGAATTTGTAGAAATTGCTATTAGTGGAATACGCTCCTACGTACATCTCATTTTGTAATTCTCTAATAGTGATTTCTGCAAATTCGCTATTTGGAAATTGCAAAGCTTTTCTTTCATTCATATGGCCCAAGTGATTTGCCCAAAATTACAGGATGTTGCGCCGATGCTGAGACTCAAACTTGCTTCCCAAGTTCCAAAGTCAGCAGCTCTGCTCGTTATGCCATGTCGTCATGGCCCATGTAAGCCAACATTTGGAAGCAGGAAAAAAGGAGATGTAGTACAGCCTGACACAATCAGAAAATGTGCTACATAGTTTTATGGCTACATTTAGAGTAAAATGTAAATGTAAAGTAAAATGTTTCATGGCTCCCAGAGATTGGGTGGCCAGATTTGCTTTCTGAAAACATGGTCACCTTACGCCTGATGTTCTCAATTACCCACATTGGAGTATCTATGAGGGCAAAACCCTGAGATTGCTTCTCTGTGGCCCCATGCTACTGCTAGTCCCTCAGCAGCAGGAGTGTGGGTGGCCTGTAGTTCATGGGTCAGGATCACTTCTAAGCCAACTCAGCCTTCCATCCTTCCATGGTGGGTAATTCTCTTGCTGCTATTTACAGCACTTAGAGAGGGCAAATCTGAGCTATGAAGTACTATATATGAAATACATTTTCACAACAATGTTAAAAGTACAAATATTTTGATCCAATACACAGACCTGTGCCTCAGTAGAGCTCGTTGCTGAAACAAGGGGATCTTTGTATCCAGGATATGGCAGGACACAAGGTACGGGGTTGTAGCTGGGCCTGGCATGGTGTTTGTCATGGAGTTGTTGTGTTTAGGGTTGGTAGAGTAACAACAGGTAATGAACACTGATGTTTGGGAGGTAGAGTAGGACGCCAATGTACAGGGACTTTGTGATCCAATAACAGGATATGTGACTTTTTGGGGCTGTGGATTGGCAGGGCAACAAGGTAAGTGACTGGAAATGTGAGGGTGGCAGGACTGAGTACAACAAGATATCGGACAGTCTTAGGGTAAGATGTGTCAGGGCAATCAGGGATGGGGCCGTGTGTGTGATGGAAATGTGCCAGGATAACCTGCTTTGGGGCTCTGTAGGGAATAGGGTAAGGGAGGACAGTTGGTAAGGCCCTCTTGCTGGTAGGCACGATGCTTGGAATGTTTTGTTGTGGTGATGCGGGGGCAGGATGCTAGCTTCTTTTAAGGTATGTGAAGGAGAGAGGGAAGCAGGTGCATTGCTGTGGGCGTGCAAGGAGACAGGTTTGTCTGGACTTTTGAAAATTAGATCGATCTTGTTTTAGTTTACACCAGCCCGTGTGACCGTCCCTAAGGATAGAATGACATCCTGCTAATGTTGGCAAGTGTGCAATGGCAGGGAACGTGAATAAAATAAAGGCACTTCACAAAGGAAACTCTGTGCCGCAAAATTTGAAATTGTACTACAAAGTTTACTAATCGATGCCACATCTATCGTGGGGGTTCTGATCACTTCTGTCATGTAATATAACACAGGTGCAGTACACAGTGAGGTAAGTTGATTTGAATAAGTTAAATGAGTTGTATAGACCGCATGAGCCTTGTAGTTAGGGTCGGGCAGGCTTATAGGGCAATAAGGCACTGCTCAAGGGGCAGGTCTAATAGTGTGTGGGCTGGTTCTTCAGAGGTTTGTGGGCCTGTTTTATTGTCTGGTGGACCGTTTTTTACTGTTGATTTCCCTGATATTACCACAAACATTAACTGTAGCAAGTATAAATGCATGCAGTCTCCCATACCTTGCAAAACACCTATACAATGTGCCCTTACAAATTCAAAACTGCCCTATTGGAAAAGTGGGCCACTTGTCTAGCTACCTAATTTGCTAATGGAGGTCACTTAGTGATTCTAAGACTGCTGCAGTTCTCTTTTTCTTTACCGTCGCTAGCTGCCTAAAGCGACTGGACACTCTTTAGAGTAGCCGTGTGCCATAGAAGAACTCCTCATTCATTCACTCATTCATACTTTTATTTTGGTGCCCGAGCCGATTTCCTGACCAGACACATGCCTGTCCGTTTTTATTCACTTGACTGGGGGCAGGAGCATTATCACACAATTTTGCTGCACTATTAGCTGGCATGGTTAGGTTATTGCCCTGCTTTTAGGCATTTTGAGACTAATCTTGATGCAAAAGACACAATCGCAAATCAGTTGCACATTGATGGTAAATTGCATATTTCTGTGGAATAGATGATCAAATTTTTTTCTGAAGGGTAAACAAGAAGAATATGCATAGAGTATAGGGCACCTAAGAGATTGTAAAGCTATTCTTTTCTTGTTGGGACCTGATTAGTATTTTGTGATTGGGTGATTTATGGAACTATGACGGCATCCTCTTATTTGAATACCTGCAAGGGAAGTATAAATTGCATAAATCTCAATTCTTCAGGTACCTCCCGTTACGGTATGCACTGGCCATATACACGCAGAGTTGGAGGCTTTACCTGAATAAAATGCGCTTGTAGCCAAAATGACCATGGAACCACTGGCTGGCCCATTGCAGGGTGTATAGGCCAACTGGGAGCAGGATGTGGGTGAGTTGGAGGATAACGAATGGCAGCACGGTAAAATGGCAGCCCGGGTATTAGCTATCCCCTCTAATTTATGCTTAAATACTTCTATAGTATATGCTATAGTCCCAAAGGGCTTTGTAAAATGGGCAGGGCTGGCAATGCGGGATGTACGTGGTTCAATGCACAAAAGGTTACTTTTTCCCACATAATCTGGGAGTGTCCTGTCATAGCACAGTATTTGAGTGAGGTGCATAGGGCCCTGGTGGATATCTCTCTCACTTCTTCAGAATTGGACTTCTAGGGATAATGGGGGTTGGACGGACTCCCCTGGGCGGAGGACCTTGGCTAGAATTGGGTTCTTACTGGCAAAAGGAGACTGTTCTAAACATGAGAGACAACCAACTCCTCCCACGATGCAGGAGTGGTCATGTGGAATGGACTACTGTGCAAGAACAGGAACAGGGAAGGTGACTGATAAACTAAGAGGGTGTGATCGCGAATAGGAGGTCTGGTGTCACTGGACAACTAATAGAGGGAGCGTTTGATCACGGACACGACTGGACTGCAAACAGGAGAATATACTTTTTGATTGTTCTCTATAATTTGATATATCGTGTTTTGTTGACCGAAATGATCTGCTGTGTTTGGTGACACAGATTATCGTTTTGGTATTAAGAAGCAGTTTTGGAAAATAAAGAAAATGATTTTATAAAAAAATAAAAAAAATTCAGCGGAAACAAATTTGATGCAGTTGTTTTAACTGTATATTGTCCATGCCAGGTTCTGCAGTAAAAGCTTACGAAAACCTATCAGAAAATACCATTACAGCATAGTAAAACTGCATTAAAAATGTGAGTACGAAAAAAACGACTTCGCACAGTATCAATTTTTTTGTTTTAAAGAAACTATATGGTATAATAGTAAGTAATTGTATCTATTGCGAGTACATCTAACGTGATTTTAGCACATGTGCAATTACTGTGTATATGCAAACACCCTAGATTCGTGTTCTACAACTCTGAGGATGTTAAATGGTATGCGGAAACACTGGGTAAGCTCCCAGAAGCCAGGTATGCCAACAAGAACACTTCAGGGCCAGTGGCGGCTCCTCCGCTATGGCGGAGGAGCATCGCCCTACTGCTTTCTCGCAGTGCGAGAAGCAAAAACATAAAATGGTAATAACTTTTAGTTATTATCATTTTCTGTTTCCTTTGCCTGCAGGCGGGTGGGCGGGGCTGCTCTGCTTACGGTGCAGGGTGCAATGACTGTTTGGTCGGCCCACTAAGGCCGCCCAAACCAGTCATGCGCACTTTCCCCTTCTCCATGCAGGCTGCAGTGCAGCCTGCATGGAGAACATGCCCACCTCTCCAGTCCCTGGCTAAGCGCAGTGTCACAGCGCTCAGATCAATCACAATGCTGCATTGCAGCATTGTGATTGGCTTAGGGGAGGGAGCCTGGCTGCCTGCTTCCTGTTCCTGTCGGAGGCAGGAGAGCAGGAGCGTAGAAGACGCTGGACCCGGCCTCGAGGTAAGTTTTATTTTTTGAACTTTTTTTATTGTGACCGCCCTCCCCGCACGCAACCACCCTCCCCTCCACCCACCCCCCCGTGCCTGCCTCCCACCCGCGAGCCATGCCAGCTGCAACTGCTCAGGGTACACCTAGAGTTTAGATGCAGCCTTCAAAACCAAGACATCCAGAGAAGAGGGCATTTGCAAATTCCAGCACATGCTCTTCCAGCCAACACACTACGGTGCCATGCACAGCGCCCATGCCCCTGCAAAGTGATTTGACCTTATGCTTAGTTACACATCCAGCAATGGTTGCCTCATCTACCAGGAATCAACACAAGATCAAACTCTCTGATCGGGAGCTTGTCTTATCAGCATTGGAACTGTTCAAAGAATAGGCAATTCTCTGCTGCCATGATATGACCAGGAACACCTGAATGTTGCAACCCAGGATGTGGCATTCCATCACTATCAAGGTGGATGACTAGTCCACCTGTTCCCTGAAGGTGTACAATATGAAAAAGAGGTGGAATGATTGCAAATGATGGGAGTGTGACATGGAGGCCACATAAAGCGAGGATAACTTGGCCATCAGCGATGGCATCCCACTTCACAGACCCTGTTCCCATAAAAGGAAAGGTGCCAATGGCTCTCTGGCCTCTTTGATTCAGAGCTAACTATGGGTCATGTTATCACTTTGTATACAGTGTCTAGAAACACAACCCTTCCTGTGACTAACAGAAGAATGGGTTTCAGTATCTCAGTAAAAAGAGTGGAACCTAGGCATTGGAACTCTGTCAAAACTCCATAAATAAAAGAGGGAGCATTTTGTCCCTTCATCCATTACATGATTTACAGGGCCTCAAAGATCTGGATGATCAGATTGTCACACATGGGTTATAAAGGAACTGAGAAAGCATCACATGCTGCCAAAAGTAGAAAACGCATACTTTTTGGGGGGGAGTCCACAGATTTAATTTCAGGGCCATGGACCTGCAAATTCACTAGGATGCACACTTTAAAAAAAATAAAAGATATTTAATTATTACAGTTCCTAAGAAATAGTTGAAGCAACAGCACAACTATCTACGGCAAAAAAGCTGTGTGGATGGCTCAGGGCTTCTGCAGAGGTCAATTAATTTGCACATAGCTCACAGCTGGATCAGTGGTACCAATGTCAGTGCATGGCTTGGCTTCTGACAAGGCACCCTGAGCTTTCTATGCATGCTCTAAGTCTGTGTGCATCTGCTTTGACCGCAGAGGGTCTGGTACATGGCTTGGTAGCATGACGGACTCTGCACCCAGAGCATGCACTGCACGGTCAAATGGCATACTCAGTTAGTTCTGAGGCATGAGGCTGGTGCAAGGCCTGCATCCAGAACCTATTACAAATGGCTGACCACCAGCATCTCTGAGAAGCAGTGCAGGGGTTGTTGGGTATGCTGGGCTTGTAGCATGTGGCCAAAACCTGCTGGACTCAGCCGAAAGCCCTGCACAGCAGAGGTTGAAGTGAGAATCGCATCTGCCAAAAACTCTACAAAAGGCTCTTAGGGATACAATTGGATGCATTCCTTCAGGTTGCTTATGAAGATCCTTATAACCTTTTGTTGCCAAATGGACTTCATTTTTTGGGGGAAATTCCAGGCATGTTGAATTAGATGTTATTATGGTAGATAGATCCCATGTCACGGTTCTGGAGGTATGCAGAAATCACTTTGTTGACATGTGAAATGTCTGTTTGTGGATAAAACTGGTCATATTATTTCTACTTTTGCCTTTGACGCATGCAAATATACAAAGACTGTGTATGAGGAATATACGCATCGACTCTACAAAGGTTTCTTTCATTTGGAAAGATAAAGCAACACCATTAACAGTGCCTAAGTGATTTCCTCCACAATGCACATTCATTACGTCATGTTGCTCACATGACAAAATGCTTTCCATCAAAGGTAAAATTTGATGCCATTTCATTCCACAGTTGCCAAATCATGTAATGTCCACCTGAGGTAGTCCCATATCCTCATCAGCAACACAAAATCTAACACAAGCCAAGTGGGCAAAGGAATGACTAACTATCTAGACATGAACTGTATTAACGGAGTCCTTGTGAATCTCAGGGAATGAGATGCAGTATGAGAAGACTTCACCAAGAAGCAGTGATTTGGATAGAAAAAAATGATTGCTCTAAGGTAATTGCATTATGACTAGCTGCAGTTTGTGAAAAAGAACAGAATGGTTGGGTACAAATAAAGGTGCAGTGAAAAGTACCCAATAGATTATGGCTCCCTTCCCATCCTCAACTTTACTAGTGGGCACCATTCAGGGCAAAGCATAGTCTGTGCAGTAATTGGTTCGAGCTGATAATAGCTACTAATTATTTTAAAGTTGCAGTCTTCTGAAGAATATGGTATGTATGGTGAATGTTTGAGCTGATTAGAAACTAGAAACATGTTCTGATCAGGTAACAATGGAAGCTGGTGTAAAGTAGTGCAGCACATTTTATTAGTATTAAAGACATTAAGGTTATGCTAAATTCAATCTGTGCCTTTGTTTCTAAGAACAAATTCAGCTCACAGGGTGGAGGTGGAAATATATGTGTTTAGATGTGCTTATCAAGGTTTTCATTGGCATGCTCCCGAGACTTTTTACAAAGGTTAAGAGATTCTGCACTTTGAGTATTACTGATATTTTGTAAAAGTGATTCATTTTCTTACATCATTGTGTGGGATGCATGATGTAGTATTAAGAAAAGAGGTCTTTAAATAACAAAATAACAAGACAATAATTGAAGAAGGAGCAATTAAAGGGAGCGTGGGTGATGTGTTTTGGTAGCAATCACTGCATACTGAGCAGTGTTAAACTGTGTTAGTGAGATGTAGTGCAGCAGGTGAATTAACTATATAGTTACATTTTCCATATAGAATATTAAAAATATGTGAAAAGTTAAGAGAAATTCAGTTATGTTTTAAGGAAAAATGCTGTGCTGATGACGTTAAAAATTGAAACACTTCAAACTAGTGCTGCAAGCGCTTTAAGACAGACAAACACTTTTGAACGAAGATATTTCTAGTGTGTCTTATGTATAAAGGAAGAAGTTACAGGGACTTAAATGATGGGGTTCTGAGTCCCGACAATCTGGTGAAATAGTTTTCAAAACTGTGAAAAGCAACAAACTCTACTGCAGTTGCAGTCCCCATGCAAACATTGTCAGACTGCACAAAGGCAAATATCTGTAGTAGTGTATTCCACAAACTCCGTTGCAGTATAGTGCATGCAGGAGCGACAGTAAAACTGATCTAGAGATTTGAGGCATCACAAAGGCAGGCCTTTTAAAAGAAGATGTTCACAGGGCAGCACCTCCGCAAGTGGAAAGTCAAAGGGACTTGACTAATGGTGCTCTGACTCCTGCATGTCTGGTCAGATGGTTTCCCGAAGTAGGAAGAGAGCCAAGAACACTTGCAGCATATAGCTGAAGATTGCATGCAGCGGAAGATAGATGGCTGCAGTGGTTCAGGCTCAGGGCCTGCAGCCAGTCCCCACTGCACAGGCTCTCTCACTCACTTCCTCACTTTCATGCTCTCTTTCACTCTCTCAGTGCTTCACTGACCTATCATTCCTATTGTCCATCACTGTCACTCTTACTGACAGAGAAAACAAACAACATATATTTTAAACAACCCCCAAAATGCTTAAAACATGGTAATTTTGTAATGTATCACCACAATTTAGTTTTCAGTTGCATTAAGGAAACTGCTAGTCCAAAACAATAAAATCAGTTTGAGTTCTTATCAAATGAACTTTAAAACAAGCACTGGCAAAGCCAATAAGTCTCAGCTTTGGGACCTATTGGCTTTGTCGTGTTTTAGCAATGCAGCACAGGTCTAAAGAAATATTTACCATTTGAACGAATTATCCAATCCAGATAGAGTTACACTAAAATCTACACCCAGTCAAGTCTTTTGTAACTCCCTTAATTCGTTCTTTATTGACAAAATCGTCACTATAAAATCCAGCATCCCTCATTGCCCTGCCCCTGAGGGCTCACCTTTAGCGCTGGAAAACTCATGCTCCCTTGAACAATTCCCAGCTATAGACTGTACGATTTTTTTGGACCTTCTATCCAAAGTAAAGTCGGGATCACCTATCGATAGTTGTCCGCCTCATATTTTAAAAGATGTTTTTACCACCTTCCCCGGTCCTGCCTTGGCACTTCTTAATGACTCTCTGGCACAGGGCTGTGTTCCAAAAGCGTTTAAAGCAGCAACTGTGGTTCCCTTACTAAAAAAATCAGGTGCGGACCCTAGGGTTCTGACCAACTATCGGCCCATTTCCTTGCTCCCCTATTTGGCAAAAATACTGGAATCTCATGTGGCCAAAAGCCTTTGTACCTTTATTGAACAGTCTGGCTATCTTGATCCAAATCAAGCAGGGTTTCACCCAGCCCATTCTACTGAGGCAGTGATACTTACTGTTCTGGACACGCTTCGGAAAGAAGTTGACAAGGGCTCCCCCCAGGTCCTGGTGCTACTAGATCTATCTGCGGCATTTGACACTGTCGATCATGGTATTCTGATCGACCGTGTCAGGACTGCCGGCATCAAGGGGAGGGCATCTAACTGGATTGAGTCATTTCTAGAGGAACGCACTCAGTCAGTGTGTCTCTCCCAGTTCTCTGCACCTAAAATGGCAACGACATGTGGAGTTCCACAGGGCTCCTCGTTGTCTCCCCATCTATTCAACCTCTATCTCCTTCCCTTACTTCATTCCCTCAGAAACAGGAAAGTATGCACGTACAACTACGCAGATGATATGCAACTGGTGTTCTCTATCAACAACTTACCTGAGTCGATATCTGAATTCCAGGCAACAATGTTGCACATTCGCGACTGGATGAATAACAACCAACTAAAATTAAATCCGGACAAAACAGAAGTGATTCTGTTGGGTGGTCCCCTGAACCCATGGAATGCACAGTTTTGGCCGAGTGAACTGGGTTCCCCACCCAATACTTCTCCCTCAGCCAAAAGTCTGGGAGTGATCATTAACAGTGATCTCATCATGAAAGCTCAGATAGGAGCAGTAACTTCCACTTGTTTTTTCAACTGAGGAAAATAAGAAAGATCAGGAGATTGCTCACACGGGAAGCCTTAATTCAGGTGGTTCTAGCTATGGTGATATCACATCTGGACTATGCCAATTCTTTATATTTTGGCATACCACTTTATCTCACCAAGAGACTGCAAATGGTACAGAACCAGGCAGCCAGACTGATATCCCAACAACCTAGATGGGAACACATCACTCCCACCATGAAAGAACTACACTGGCTTCCCATCCCACAAAGATGTGCATTTAAGGTTGGTTGCCTTATCTTTAAAACTCTGTATGGTGCTAGCCCAAAATTTATATCCAGACTCGTTCAGAAATACGTACCTGCACGTAGTCTACGCTCTGCCCATAAGAACCTCTTAGCCATTCCTCCCTATAGACGGAAACAAATGGGAGGCTGCAGGTTTGCAGTATTAGCACCCAGTTTCTGGAACACTCTTCCTTTGGACATAAGAACTTGTACTGAATTCACAAGGTTCCGTAGGCTTCTTAAGACTTGGCTATTCACCCGAGCATACAACTAGTTCTTCAGACAATTGAATACGGGGGGCCCCAACAGTTCCTTAAGTTAAGCGCCAAGAAACCAACTGGTGTACGTGCGCTTTATAAGAAATTTTAACATAACATAACATAACAGCACAGCATCGTAGATGCTGATTCCCAATGTTGTGCAGCATGTCTCAATAATTAAAAAAAAAAAAAAAACACCTTTGATGAGGATGCCCGTGTCATTTTGTAGGCACATGCATCAAACATGCACACACACACAAAATGAAACGAGCATGGTTTTTTTCTGTTTCCTTACCGATCAGCTGGATCAGTAACTATAAAAGAAAAAATAAGCAAAATATATATATTTTTTAAAGTGGGTGAGGGAAGTACAGATGAACGGAAGCAACATGGAGAGTTTGGGTGGGGAGAGGAGAACAACAGATGAGAGAGCAATGTGGAGTGGGTGAGGGAGAAGCACACAGGCGAGCAGGCAACCGGGGAGTATGGGGTGAGGAGAAGAAGCAACGGGTGAGAGAGAAGCTCGCACCTGGGGGAAGCCACATGGAGAGTCGGCATGGGTAGGAGAAGCAACATACAGAGAGTGGGAGAGAAGCACACGGGCAAGGAAGCAATAGTAAGCCCACAGTATGTCTTGAAACAGACAACAGATGCGCTGTCTAGTAGGCGAGACCTAAAACGTGGGATCTGCGACGCTCGTTGTGATTTTGTGGGAGCTTGGGGTGAAGAGAAGAAGCAACGGGTGAGAGAGAAGTGCGCAACTGGGGAGAAGTAACACGGAGGGTGGAGAGGAGAAGCAACATGGAGAGGGTGGGAGAGAAGCACCATGGAGAGTGTGGGAGAGAAGCACATGGAGAGGGTGGGAGAGAAGCAACATGGAGAGGGTGGGAGAGAAGCACATGGAGAGGGTGGAAGAGAAGCAACATGGAGAGGGTGGGAGAGAAGCACATGGAGAGGGTGAGAGAGAAGCAACATAGAGAGGGTGGGAGAGAAGCACATGGAGAGGGTGGGAGAGAAGCACATGGAGAGGGTGGGAGAGATGCACATGGAGAGGGTGGGAGGGAAGCACATGGAGAGGGTGGAAGAGAAGCAACATGGAGAGGGTGGGAGAGAAGCAACATGGAGAGGGTGGGAGAGAAGCACATGGAGAGGGTGGAAGAGAAGCAACATGGAGAGGGTGGGAGAGAAGCACATGGAGAGGGTGGGGGAGAAGCACATGGAGAGGATGGGAGAGAAACACATGGAGAGGGTGGGAGAGAAGCACACGGGCAAGGAAGCAATAGTAAGCCCACAGTATGTCTTGAAACAGACAACAGATGCGCTGTCTAGTAGGTGAGACCTAAAACGTGGGATCTGCGACGCACGTTGTGATTTTGTGGGAGCATGGGGTGAAGAGAAGAAGCAACGGGTGAGAGAGAAGAGCGCAACTGGGGAGAAGTAACACGGAGGGTGGAGAGGAGAAGCAACATGGAGAGGGTGGGAGAGAAGCACCATGGAGAGTGTGGGAGAGAAGCACATGGAGAGTGTGGGAGAGAAGCACATGGAGAGGGTGGGAGAGAAGCAACATGGAGAGGGTGGGAGAGAAGCACATGGAGAGGGTGGGAGAGAAGCACATGGAGAGGGTGGAAGAGAAGCAACATGGAGAGGGTGGGAGAGAAGCACATGGAGAGGGTGAGAGAGAAGCAACATGGAGAGGGTGGGAGAGAATCACATGGAGCGGGTGGGAGAGAAGCACATGGAGAGTGTGGGAGAGAAGCACATGGAGAGTGTGGGAGAGAAGCACATGGAGAGTGTGGGAGAGAAGCACATGGAGAGGGTGGGAGAGAAGCAACATGGAGAGGGTGGGAGAGAAGCACATGGAGAGGGTGGGAGAGAAGCACATGGAGAGGGTGGAAGAGAAGCAACATGGAGAGGGTGGGAGAGAAGCACATGGAGAGGGTGAGAGAGAAGCAACATGGAGAGGGTGGGAGAGAAGCACATGGAGAGGGTGGGAGAGAAGCACATGGAGAGGGTGGGAGAGAAGCACATGGAGAGGGTGGGAGGGAAGCACATGGAGAGGGTGGAAGAGAAGCAACATGGAGAGGGTGGGAGAGAAGCAACATAGAGAGGGTGGGACAGAAGCACATGGAGAGGGTGGAAGAGAAGCAACATGGAGAGGGTGGGAGAGAAGCACATGGAGAGGGTGGGAGAGAAGCACATGGAGAGGGTGGGAGAGAAACACATGGAGAGGGTGGGAGAGAAGCAACATGGAGAGGGTGGGAGAGAAGCAACATGGAGAGGGTGGGAGAGAAGCACATGGAGAGGGTGAGAGAGAAGCAACATGGAGAGGGTGGGAGAGAAGCACATGGAGAGGGTGGGAGAGAAGCACATGGAGAGGGTGGAAGAGAAGCAACATGGAGAGGGTGGGAGAGAAGCAACATAGAGAGGGTGGGACAGAAGCACATGGAGAGGGTGGAAGAGAAGCAACATGGAGAGGGTGGGAGAGAAGCACATGGAGAGGGTGGGAGAGAAGCACATGGAGAGGGTGGGAGAGAAACACATGGAGAGGGTGGGAGAGAAGCAACATGGAGAGGGTGGGAGAGAAACACATGGAGAGGGTGGGAGAGAAGCACATGGAGAGGGTGGGAGAGAAGCACATGGAGAGGGTGGGTGGGAAGCACATGGAGAGGGTGGAAGAGAAGCAACATGGAGAGGGTGGAAGAGAAGCACAATGGAGAGGGTGGGAGAGAAGCACATGGAGAGGGTGAGAGAGAAGCAACATGGAGAGGGTGGGAGAGAAGCACATGGAGAGGGTGGGAGAGAAGCTCATGGAGAGGGTGGGAGAGAAGCACATGGAGAGGGTGGGAGGGAAGCACATGGAGAGGGTGGAAGAGAAGCAACATGGAGAGGGTGGGAGAGAAACAACATGGAGAGGGTGGGAGAGAAGCACATGGAGAGGGTGGAAGAGAAGCAACATGGAGAGGGTGGGAGAGAAGCACATGGAGAGGGTGGGAGAGAAACACATGGAGAGGGTGGGAGAGAAGCAACATGGAGAGGGTGGGAGAGAAGCACATGGAGAGGGTGGGAGAGAAGCACATGGAGAGGGTGGGAGAGAAACACATGGAGAGGGTGGGAGAGAAGCACATGGAGAGGGTGTGGGAGAAACACATGGAGAGGGTGGGAGAGAAGCACATGGAGAGGGTGGGAGAGAAGCAACATTGAGAGGGTGGGAGAGGAGAGGGTGGGAGAGAAGCAACAAGGAGAGGGTGGGAGAGAAACATGGGTGGGGAAGCAATAGTAAGCCCACAATATATCTCGAAACAGACAACACATGCACTGTCTAACAGGCAGTCCTAAAATGTAGGACCTGCGACACCTCTCTCATGAGAGAGCCTCGGCACTGTAGCATTATTTGTATTGGAGCTGCAGAAGATCTGAAAATCTGAAAACAGCAAAAAACAGGAAGGAGTCTACTGCATCTAGAAACAAGGAGCCACTATTAGTCGTTTTCTCTTTGTTCCTAGAGAGTTACAGAAAGAAGTTTCAAGTGTCAGCATTATGGTATTCCAGCAGACTGGATAAACCCAGGAAGCTGCAGGAAGCAGTGATGGGCAGCCTTCTTCCCGAACACAGCAAGATGACAATATGTGGAAACGGCAACAACATTAAGGGCTGCCTGTTATTCACACTCTGAACGAGAATCTCTGGTGTAGAAGAATTTGCATGCCCGAAAGGTCATGCACACATTATTTGACCAGGTTCTGCAGCACAGACACCCAGGGATGTACATTTTCGGCACTAGTGGCACTACTAAGCATATTAGGGCCTTGCACCTGAATGGGAAGTCCAGGGCAGAGATGCAGAGGCAGTGATTTTATGACAGGGAAGAGGAAGAGAAAACCCTGCAATTAGAAGTCCTCCATCAAGCAGAACTGGAAGAAGATTGCTGCCTGCAGATGTTCTCAACTTACTGTAATCAATACAAGAAGGTCATTTATTCAGGGGAAATGAACGAAACGTAAACTCCTGTCAAAGGTCAAGACCTAAAAAAAATTGAAGAAAGTAGTTTGAAAAAGATTATACCAAAAAAAGTTAACTAAAGAAAAAAGAACCTTATAAAACAAAAGAAAAAAGTTAGCTATCTGCAGTGGTTTGTCTGCTAAACCTAGCTGCAGGCAGGGCACTCTTGGCAACCCCTGTGGTGTTGTCATGTGGGCGAACATAGAGGGGGTTCCCTGCTTGCACCACATTTGGCACAGAACATGACAGTGGGATAGGTCCTGTGGGCAGCCTCACTGAACATGGCAAAAGGCCATCTGCATCAGGGCTAAGGAGCATGTGGCGGGATGGCCACAGGGCCTGCCGCCAAGCCATGCAGGTCGAGGACAAGCTCTCTGCACTTTGGGCCTTGGATGCTGCACTTGGCTGGTCGAACGGCCTGGCCAGAGGCTGGACCATATGGTCCTGCCCACTCTACACAACTGTGGACTGTTCATAGCAGAGGTATGCAACACACCCACGGGGGTGGGGTAATTTCCTGGCTGAAAGCCAGTCCCAGTAGCCGACCCCTGATGTGCCAAAGTTAAAGGCTGTCCATAGCATGAGTGGGGCACAGGGCTGAGACAGAGGTCAAGTCCATGTGCAGATGGGTTTGCCCACCTGTGGAGATTGGGGTTCGGGGCCAAGGAGAAGACCAGCAGAAGCTATGTGCAGTGGGCGTTGGCTGTGGACGATGGTTTGGGAGCAGGGTCTGGCTGGATAACCCCCAGTGCATGTAGGGTACAGGGCCTTGCCATAGGTAATTCTCTGCAGTCAACTCCTGCTTCACATGGCTAAAGGCCATGTGCTCTAAGGGTAAGCTGCCCGCAATAGGTTGTGTAGGGCCCTTCAGCCTGTCCCTACTATGCACAGCCAAAGTCTATGCTCAGTAACCGTTAGCCATGAACAGAGGTTAAGGTTCAAAAAATAGTTTTATGTGGAATATGATAAAAAATAAGCAGAAATTGAAAACCAAAGGTTAAAGTGAAGTGATGCTTAGCTTTGCTCATAACACCATAACGTATATTGAAAAATTAATGTTTAAATTCAGTTATTTACAAAACAAAACCTAAAAAGCAAATTCCACAGTTAGGGTTCAATAAACTAACAAGAATTGCTTCCCATCATGCACTGCTTATGACCTCACATATTACATCACTCAGGACATGCTAAATGACACCACTGATGACATCACTAATGACATCATCGCAAATGCTGCCATTGATGAAATCACTGACGTCATTATCCATGATACTGCTGTTTGAACTAGTTTTGATTTTTCTAAGGATGTGAATAATGAAATATCTATCTATCTATCTATCTATCTATCTATCTATCTATCTATCTATCTATCTATCTCACATTTCTGTTTAAAAAATATTTAAGGAAGTCGATGTACTTGGGGGTTGTTAAATGTACCAATATTTATTACGTTTTCAGAAAGTGACAAAAGTGTTCTTTAAAAAGTGAATAAAGCGTCCTTTTCCTTCATCTAATTACCTTTCGAGGCCTCGATGACAGCTCCTATTCTAAGTATATTTATTTATTTTTTACAGGAAAATACAATCTTCATTTGGCACCACTTGTAGTTGCAAAAAGGCAGTCGCCCCGCCGCTGTTCAGTCTCTGATAAATACAAAGATGGTATACTCCAGATGAAACATAATCAAGGTAAATACATGATATTACAAAGACTGGAAATATTGAAGACCATTTGTATGTCAAAAAAAGTACAAATCAGTGCTGAGAAAGGCACGCTTATTAAATACACTGCCAGTTTTAGCAAATTGTATCAGTCTGTAGAGGCCTGATCCTAAATCAAGTATATTTGCTTAGTAGTGGGTCGTAATCCAGACTTCATATTTCTCCTTCTTAGAGCATTTTAACAATAACAAGTTCCTTTTGTAGTTCTGAGAATCTTTAAAATACTAAATTAAAACTAATGTTAGAATGTACTTGCAAAGCGCTATTTAATGTCAAGAGTGCATAGAGCAAATCGACCATGATTTAACCCTAGATGTAGTGACCAAGGACTTGATTCACCAAATATTTTCTCATCATAAGGGTCACCTAAGGGCCATAAAAGTGTATTTTATAATCAGGATGAACAGAATTAGGATTATTGAAATCTTGTGAATGTGGGAAATTCGTAAGATTATGGATTTTCTATCTTCTTTGGTATAATCAATGGATGTGATAATTGAGTGTTTTTTTGATAAGAGGGTCAGATTGTTGGCCATTGGAATTGTTGTAAACACCCATAAAGAAAGTGAAACTCTGGTGGAATTCACACACATTTCCAATGGATTAACTCATGATAAATATACGTTTAAATTTAGTTGCAAAAATGTGTGGTGTAAGTGTGCATTTATGGTAGGAAACAATTTTTTCCACTGTGTCGAGTTAGGGATTTAGACATTAGTTAGGGATTTATTTCTCCACTCAGGTCTGAATGAGGCAATTAAGGCCTAATGTAGATAATTACATTAATGTAAATCCCACAAATTTGTAGACAAGTTGCTAAAGCCGCCACCAGTGGGACTGTTGCCAGCAGAAATTCCACATACTACAACATAATGAAGGTAATCTCACTGGCAATAACGCTAGCAATGGTCGATGTACTGCATTCTGCAGAAATCAGCAGATTTTCCATTTTACATGATTTTTGCTGATGAAATCAACACAGATAGGCAGATTTTCAAATATGTTCAGGATTACGCTACTAAACACTGGCAACCATATGGAACAGATGTAAGAGCACTTTATGAATTTACATTTATGTGCATCATTAACAATGTGCATTATGCATTTACACACACAATTTCACATGTACAGACTGATTTAATACAATTCTTTACTAAGCAAGTTTTCTATGATCTGTAGATGTGTTTTTCTAACGCATTGAGTTAGGCCACATTTCTGTGTAAAATATCATTTTTTACAAGATTCCTGTCACACACACTGTACGCCCCCCCACTCCCCCACCCCCACACCCATCCTCTCCCTGGGGGCTGCTACATCTTAGGTGTTTTCCACTGTTGTTTTTGTTCTGTTCACGTTGAACTTTCTCTAGCTCGGATGTAACTGGAAACATTGCCATGTCTTCTGATCTATATATTCACATAGTGTGACACTGCAAATGTATCTTGTTTTGATCGAGCATCTCCAGATGATATTAGCATAGAGGGTGCTGAATAATTATTTAAATAATTGGTTAGTGTTTACCTGTTACGGTAATATATTTATTTTTCTTGTGCTCTGATTTTCTGAAGAAATTACATATTCATTTATACCAAGTTCTTTCTGCAAAAGTTCTTCTTTTCTATGCAAGAATTGTGTATAAAAAACTTCAATTTTGGGAGTGAGCCAGAAGACTTCCCTGTTCTACTAGGTATGCTGTCCGATGATTTTCTTATTTTGCTGCACATTGAGACTTGAAATATTTTCTGAATTTTATGTATTCTGTATAACTCTACACGTGACAGCCTTCATGGCATTGATTCTCTATCACTTATTTTTGAATTTTTAATAAAACCCCTTAACTTTTCATTAACCTAGAACTCAGTTATTGAGTGGCCCCAAATTAATGAATGAATTGTATTTTGACTGATTTGGATGTTCTGGGGGTTGCCTTCACTCAGGGGTGCATTGCTTCATAAAATTGAGATTAACAGTGTCTCCCATCCAGTAAATTGTGGGGAGACTGATTATGGTAAATTTTGTAGTGTGTCAATTTTGAGGTGACCTTTCTCCTCCCACACGGATCACTGCTGCTCTCATGCTTGAACTATTACAGCAAACACAAGGAGATGATGGCTAGAGCGCTGAAACTCTTCAGACACTCACCCCCAGTCACAGATCTGGGTTGAATCCATCATCTTTCCTTAGCTCACTTCACCAAACCCAGTTCAGACCCAGCCATATGAAAATCAGTCTTGATCCTGTTCCTCATGGGAACAGTCCAGCCCGAACTGCCTGAAACCAGTGGCAAAGTGAGCACGGGACCCACGTCTGGATATACCCTGCCAACTTAGGGTGAGCAAAGCAAACACAAGGAGATGATAGAGGAAGCGCTGAAACTTTTCAGACACTCACCCACAGTCACAGATCTGGGTTGAGTCCATCATCGTTCTTTAGCTCACTTCACCACCCCATTTCAGACCCAGCCATATGCAAATCAGTCTTGACCCTGTTCCTCATGGGAACAGTCCAGCCCAAACTGCCAAGCCAGGTCTTCCCTGGACCAGAAACAAGCATCCTGGAACCGGTTTCGTGGTAACACCCCTCATCAGCCAGGCTAGCTTGAATCAAGTGGCAAAGTGAGCAAGGGACCCACGTTTGGGCATACCCTGCCAACATAGGACGAACAAAGCAAACACAAGGAGATGATGGACGGAGCGCTGTAACATTTCAGACACTCGCCCCCAGTCACAGATCTGGGTTGAATCCATCATCATTCTTTAGCTCACTTTGCCACTCCAGTTCAGACCCAGCCATATGCAAATCAGTCTTGACCCTGCTCCTCATGGGAACAGTCCAGCCCAAACTGTCAAGGCAGGTCTTCCCTGGACCGGAAACAAGCATCCTGGAACAGGTACCAGGGTAACACCCCTCATCAGCCAGGCTAGTTTGAATCCATTGGCAAAGTGAGCAAGGGACTGATGGGGCCAAATTCCACGTCCTAGATTTACTTAGGAACCCCTGGCCAATGGTCTTTATTGCCTGCTAAAGAACTGTAGAAGGGAGCAAGATAAAGTTACCAATTATACATTTTCCCCTCCCGTCTGACTAAAGGACCGCAGACTCTGGATCCAGGTTTTGTTAATTTATTACAAAGCCAACAATAACAGGATATAGACACACCTCAAGACCAGAGTATAAAGATACATGAATACTAATACAGAGCCAAGCCTACGAATATAGTTCATTTGGCACAATAAGCACAAAACAATGAACTCCAAAATCAGAACACAACTGAGTATAGGCGCTGTGTCCAAATCCCTTTTCATTTGTATTTCAGGAATTAAAGAATAAGCTGTCCATACCCTACTTCTAGAGTGACATCCCTACCTAGCTTCCCAGTTGAATTCCCCTCAAAGGTGTCAGAACGTGTTGACTTCCTAAGAAGTACACTCACGTTAAATGGGTCAAGTAGAGTAAAGCCACGGAGTTTGTTCTAAGATGCTCCCTTTCCTCAGACCAAAGCAGAAGTCCTGCAAATCTGTCCCTGTGCCTAATACAAAAAGACAAAGTTACACCCCTAACAAGTCACATGGTAAGCTATTCCGTGAACACCTTCCTTGAGTAACTTTCCACAGACTCCAATTAATTCAAAGTCTTCTCTGACAACCTTGGTTCCCAGGTTTCACCAGGCACGAAAGGTGTCCTCCCTTCTCTCTGTTCAAGTTCTTCAAAGACATTCCTCTCCTTCAATGTACCTTCTTAAATCTAAAATAACGAGGTCGAATTCCTGCACCTGCAGTAGGGGTGAAAGAAGACTTTATACATATGCATACATTTTAATTAACTCCTAACTTGAGAGCAAACGAGGAGAAATGAAACTTAAGAAAAACGAAAGTTAGGCCTACAATTGGCTAACCTAAGAACGTTCTTTCATGTGCACCCGTTACACAAGCCTCTATATACAAATCATTTATATACAGTGAATACATTTATATTACCTAATATTCATAATGCACATGCATGACCACATGATTTCTCTAAACACATGCGACATCCTGATCATTCCTGTAAATAACGTCACAATTTCATTCTACTGATTTAATATGAAGATATACATTTCATTCTAATAACACGAATTACAGCAAAACAACAAAATATATGTGAATGCAGTTCGTATATGAATATAATGCACCCTTACAACTTAAAGAGCGCCGGGCGCTCTATCAGCCCCCCCTCTGATGACTAGTGTCATCACACATAGCAGCTTTCCCTTGCTATCTTCTCCTCGCAGAAAAGACTGACCTAAACAGAAGTTGTAGCCTGCCTTCCCTGCCTAAACTTTTCCAGATTCTTGAGGTTCTGATAATGACTGTCCTGCAGTCTTTCCATCTGCCTTTCCCTTCTCCTAAGGGAACTCTCAGCCAGTCTTGCCTTGTGCCACTTATAAGCTCTGAAGGCACCCAACAATACAATGATAGAGACCACGACTATTATGATAGGTTTCAGGATGTAGCCAATAATTCCCTGGCCCAGACTTCCAAACCAACTTCTAACCTTTCCAAATCCTTGGCCAATTTTGTCCCAAATCCCCTCAGTAGCCAGGTCATGTATGTCCTGATGTAGCTCAGTGATGTTACTTATATATTTTTTTAGATCCTTGCTATTGTCAGGAATATATGTACAACACTGTTGGACCCTCAATAATCTACAGACTCCGCCCTCTTTTGCCAACAATACGTCTAATGCAAGACGGTTCTGAAGCACCATAGCCGTTCTAGAGACCATCTCTCCATCAACAAGTAGCAAAGCTTGAGCTGTATTCACTGACAGCTTATCCACCAATATTGACAACCTTCTAATCTTTACGTCATTCAGAACCACCCCCAAACTCGATATCATTGCACCAAACACATCACCAACAATTTCTCCTGCACTTGTGCCACATTTCTCTCTACGCGGTCGTTTCCCTTCCAAGGGCCACAAATCTTCCACTTGGAATATCTTAGGAAATACCACAGCTAAATAACACGTTCCATACCAATTTTGTGGCAACCGGACATACGCATTTCTCCCACATACAAAATACACTTTGGGCACTATGGTCAACTTATCCAATAGCGCCTTCTTTATTGATTCTTCAATCAAGAAAATGTGCCCACATTCACTCTCTCCCACAAATACTTTGTCATAATATGTCTGTGGTTGTCTAATGCAAAGTTTCCCTTTTTGCTGCAAATCTAGAGCTATTGGACCAGAGCTTCCCTTTGCCTTATGATCTAACTCCTCTTGGGTCCATGGAACCACCTCATGCTTAGGATCAGGCCTAAATAATGACTGACTATGCCTATCCTCTATCTGATCGACGAATGTCTTTTCTATGTCAGATAACATACATGTCAAATTGTGTTGATGGGCATAATGCTGTATCCAAAGTTACTGTGGGCACAAACTATTTTGACATTCTTTCTTCCTATTTATAATAATCGTATTTGTTCAGATATTTAAGTAGGGGGACCTCAGGGAGCACTACGTCATAATTGGAAAAATAGTACTCAGAATGTACTTTACCATAAAACATACTCAGCAGCACACTACAAGTGATGCCATATGTCAGGGGTAGGTGGTGATATCTAATGCCCTCCTCCACCGATGCTGGCAATTGCATGCACACATAGCAATCTTTCGCATCCAAGGTGTCCACATACTCGTACAATAATCGTGCATACGCATTCAACGTAAAATCACCTTTGGATAGGTCTACATGTAATAAGCGACTAGTTTCTTTTATCATATCCCTATCTGATTCTGATGCACCCTCTCTTATCGCTGGCATAGTCGGTGAAGGTGTCCCCCTTCCCCTTCCTCTACTGCAACATTGGATTCAACTATGGATGTGATGACCACTACATGCATTTCTGCCTACGGTTTGAATTTCCAGACTCCATATTGAATCAGTTCTCCAACCAGGTGCAGTAGTGGAATCAACAAAGTATTTTCTTCTCTCCTAATGGTTCTGCGTATAAAGTTCTTACTGAATCCCTTTGGGAATTCTTGAACTCTTCTCTATTCAGTTCAACAGTAATGATTTACAGTTCATCAATAGCCATCCCTAGCCCTCTTTCTTCTTCTACTGGAAAAGCCCTAAATTTATTTTTCTTCCACTCGGACCTGGGTTATCTTCTTTTAGAACAATGATTATATATTTTCTTTTCTCCCTTGTCCAGTTCAATTTTCATCATAGATCAAATCGGTGCCAAGAGCATCAACGACAAGTTGCAAGATCTCCATACGAAAAGCTGCCAATTCCTGAGCTGAGGGCTGGTGACCAAACTTTGGAAATGACAGTTGATTCAAGATCAGAAGTCACAATCCACTCAGCCTTGGGGGATCTGGTACCGTCAGAGTCAAAAGTCTGAGGGCCTCAACTCCAGGGACCAACAGCTCAATGTCAATGATCAGTGTGGTCTCCCCGCGTCTCACTCTTCCAGACCCCAGTCTCCCGACCTCCCTGCATCTGTGACCGGGTACGTCCACTCTGGAGTAGCGTACTTCCGATACTGCACTCTCTCCCTCTTTTATCTCCTCAAGCCTTCTTGACTTGGTTCTGCGTCACTTTGCTCAGATTCAGACGTTTCAGAAATGGGAGCGAGATCCTTCTCTGCTGCAAGCCTAAAATTCAGTCTTTCTTTTCTCACTGGCCACGTTTCGCTTCCAGCCTCTGCTCTCCTCTTCTCCGACTGTGTCTGCCCCACACCTGTCTGCACAGCTGAGTCTGACTCCACTTCAACTTCAACGATCCCGTCTCCTTCAGAGTCCGTACCTGGACTTTGTGCAGCTTGATCCCTTTCAGCTCGATCTGGTGAGCAGTCAGTCTCGGCAGGAACCTTTACAGCTTGGCTTGTCCTCTCTACTGACCTTCCAATGTCAGCTGGAATTCCTTGAGCGAGAGGAGCTGTTTCTGCCAAGGGTTCTGGACCTCTGCGGGTGTGGGAGGCGTGGATCCAATTCGGTAGGCCTCCACACTTCACGGCTGTGCTTGTAACCAGAATCACTTGGTACGGACCTCGCCACCGTGCATCAAGGCAGTTCTTCCTCACGTGCTTGTGGACCAACACCCAGTCCCCCGGGCTTAGGTCGTGCAGGAGATCCTTCGAGGTGGGTGCAGTTGCAGCCTCGACCTAATGAGACACAGAATTAAACACATCAGCCAGACCCTTGCAATAATCGAGAACCATATCATCGGTGATGTTTATCAATGCTGTAGCTGGCACTGCAGGCAAATGCATCACCCTCCCCATTAATATCTTGTGGGGTGAAAGTCCTGTTCTCCTATCAGGGGTGCTACGTAGGTTCGTTAGCACCAAGGGCAGCGCATCCGGCCATTTCAAAGACGTCAACGCGCAAACCTTTGCCACTCTCATCTTAATGGTCCCATTTATCTGTTCCACCAGGCCAGATGCCTCCGGCCTGTAGCTACAATGTAGTCTCTGGTCAACTTGCAAAGCGGCACATAACAGCTTCATGATCTCACTATGGAAGTGAGTTCCTCTGTCCGATTCCAATGAGGTTGGAAATCCAAACTGTGGGATGACCTCTCTAAGCAATAGCTTCGCTACTGTGAGACTGTCACACCGCCTAGTTGGATAAGCCTCAACCCACCATGAAAAGACACACACCACCATCAAAACATACCTCAACCTATTGCATCTGGGCATTTCAATGAAGTCCAGCTGCATCCTGTTAAAAGTACCTCCTGATCTCCCAATATGACTCAAAGCAACCACAGTTTTCTTTCCTGCATTCATTTGCTGACAAGTAACACACTGATGACACACTGCCTCAGCGCACACAGGAAACCATGGATCGAACCACGTCTGTCGAAACACCCTCACCATTGCATCCCTTCCAAGATGAACTGCTCCATGAATATGCCTTGCCATAGGACTCAACAAGCAATTGGGTAACACTGCCCTTTCATCCGCTGACACGCAGATACCATCCCCTATTTTCTCGCAACGAGCTCTAATCCACGCTGCTTCCTCCTCTTTGGGGACCTCTTCTTGGAGACGCTTAACCTCATCCCAGGTATCTGCCACAGCCAATATCATGCTGAGATCGGTTTTTTCTGTGCTCTCTCCTACATATTCCCCATTAAAAATGAAAGCATGTATGACACAAAAGCGAGCTACTTCATCTGCATAGCGGTTTCCCATAGTTACAAAATCCTCTCTTCTTCCATGTGCTGCACATTTCACCACCGCTACCTCCTTGGGCTTCTGCAAAGCCTCTAACAGTTGTCGCACATATTATCCGTTCCTGATTGGAGATCCTGATGACGCTAAGAACCCCCTCTGTGACCACAACTGCCCGAAATCATGAACAACTCCAAAGCCATACTGACTATCAGTGAAGATAGTCACTCGGACTTGATCGGAGATGAGACATGCGCGTGTCAGGGCAATTATTTCGGCCACCTGTGCGCAGTATAATCCTTGTAAACAAGCGGCTTCTACAACTCCAGAAGCAAAAGCTTCTCTCAAGCAACCCTCATTGTCTCTTAAGCATGAACCATCAACAAAGAGGACCAGATCAGATTCAGGTAAGGGTTCATCAACAATGTCGGGTCTAGGTTTGGTGGAAAGTTCAGTCACTTCCAGGCAGTCGTGTTCCTCACAATCTTCTCCTTCAATAGGTGGGAATGGCATCAGTGTAGCAGTGTAGCAGGATTCAACATAGAACATCTATTCAAGGAGACATATTTAGATGCCAATATAACCAGCTCATACTTAGTAAGCCTGTTATTTGTCCAGTGCTGCGATTTGGTTCTCGTCATCAGGAGTGCGGAACATAAACAGTAAGAGGGTGTCCCATTACAATACTCTCACACCTTTCAATGCTGACACCTGTTGCAGCAACGGACCTGAGTCATCCAGACAATGCAGAAGCTACCGGGTCTAGGGTAGCTGAGAAGTAAGCCACTGGTCTATGGGCACCTCCATGTGTCTGAGTGAGCATCGCTAGCGCGCAACCCTCTCTCTCATGGCAAACGAGCGAAAACGCTTTGTTGTAATCGGGCATTCCCAGAGATGGAGCACGACATAGGCTTTCCCTCAGCTCCCGGAAGGCAACCAAACAGTTGTTATCCCATGGTACCAGATCATTTACATCTTTGTGTGTCAGCCCCAACAAAGGTTTGGCCTTGAGGGAAAAAAATCGGAATCCACTGCCTACAGTAGCCGACCATTCACAAAAACATTCAGACTTCTTTTTGTGTCTTAGGAGTACCCATTTGCAAGTTCACCTCTATGCGTTCTGGTGACACCTTTCTCTTTCCCTTCTCAATCCGATGTCCCAGATACTGAACCTCAGGTAAACAGTACTGAAGCTTGTTTGGGGACACCTTGTGTCCATTCTCTGCCAGGTGATTCAAAAGAGTCACAGTATCTATTCTGCAAGCATCTTCCATCTCTGAGGCAACCAAAAGAGCATCTATGTACTGGACGAGAACTGAATTCTGTGGCAGTATCAGACTTTCAAGATTCTTCTTCAAGATCTGATTGAAAATGGATGGACTTTCAGTATACCCTTGTGGGATACGACACCAGGTTAACACACGATTTTCCAGCCGTAAAGCAAATAAAAATTGACTTTCCTCATGGAGGGGTATCGAAAAGAATGCTTGACACAGGTCAATGACCGTGAACCATTCCGCTTCACAAGGTATTTGGAACAAAATTACTGCTGGATTCGGTACCACAGGACAACATGGAATTACGAACTCATTAACTCGCCTCAGGTCCTGAACTATCCTGTATTTGCCACTAGGCTTCTGCAACCCAATAGTAGGTGAATTACAGGGGCTCCCTCTAATCTCTTTCAGAATGCCTTGTGTAATAATAGACTCAATCACAGGTCTTATTCCCGCCACAGTCTCTGGAGACAATTTATATTGTGGCGTCCTTGGGAATACAGCATTTGGTTTGACCTGTACCTTAATTGGTTCAACTCCTCGAATCAGGCCTATCTCTTCGCCAGTTAAATCCCATACCACAGGAGAGACCGAGTCTCTCAAGTCAAATGGCAACTCTTCCGTGGTCGGGACAATAAACATTTCCGCACACAAGTTCTGACTTGCCACCTTAAAGGCGGCATCATCGTCACATGTCTGTAACTCTACTCCCCTGGGAGTACAATAAATTGTACAACTTAACTTGCACAAAAGATCACGTCCCAATAGGCAAACCGGACTCGAGTCACACACTACAGATTGGTGTCGGTCCTGGAATGTTCCTATTCTCACAGGTAACTCATCTGTTAGTGGATTGGTCATTCTCTGATTAGTAACTCCTACCACCTGGATCGACTGTCCAGAAAAGGGACAAGTTGGGAACCACTGCTGACCTTACAGTAGAACGGGCAGCACCAGTATCAATCAAGAATGTAATGGGATGACCGTTAACATCTGCCTCCACAAACGGCCCACTCGGGTTTCCTCCAAGGCTGCCTGAGGGTACAGTCCTCCTCCCCCCTCAGACACCGTCCTCGCAAAGGGTCCGCGTCAGAACTGTCTGATATTTCAATGAAAGGCATCTGCTGATACACCTGATTGGCTGGGGAGAGTCTTGGAGGTTGAGGTACTTGCAGTTGCTGGTCTGACCCTCCCCCCTTACATGGACCTAGGTCTAGTCACTGTGTTCAAACTTGCACACTTTCCTCACTTTGTATCTGATTAGCTGGGTTTAGGCGGCAATTACGCTTCCAATGCCCGATCTTGTGGCAATAATAACAGACAGTGTTCCTCCTCGGTTGGCCCAGTCACCTCCCGTCCCAGGGTCTATTCCTCTTCCCCTTCCTTGTCCTGAAGGGGCTGTCATATTTTGTCTTGCTCCTCGACCACCCCCTTGTCTCCGACCCATTGTACGTACATTCCCTTGTAATAGATCTGGTCTCTCAGCATTCCTCAACTGCACCATCATCAGCTTATCCTTCATTTTCCTATGTTTGGACTCTACTTCATCACTACAATACTTGGCATAACGCAGAATCTCGTCCACCGACTTGTTCTGCCAACAGATCAAATGTTGCTGAATCATTAAACTAATTTCAGACCTCAAACCCAATACAAATTTCGAGACAAACTGTCCCATGTCTTTTTGTTCCAAGATATCCAACCCACTATGCTGTTTAAAGGCTAGTAGGAGTCTCTCATAATAATCATGTACTGACTCCTTGGGCTCTTGGGTGGTATGATCAATCTTGAGCCAGTCAATACTTTGAGTGGCAACTTTAGAATGAAGCCATGTAATCGCTTGCTCGTATTTTTTCGTCACCTCAGGCGAAGGGCCATGCGTTACAGGACCTCTTTCCAGTACTGCAGTGGGCTACTCAATCGCAATTTTGCACGCCGCCCACAAATCACCTGGGACCACAATGTCAAACAGAGTGTTCAAGTCTATCCACAATACCTTTGAAATCTTCACAAACCGATCAACTTGCTTATACCATTCTGCAGGCTTTTCTCTCAACTGAGGAAAATCATTCGTAAACGATGCCAAATCACCCCTGCTCCAAGGCACATGCACGTACCCTCCGTTTGGCACCTCTTGCAATGGGTAATTCCCTACCTCCTCTGTTCCTCCTCCGGGTGACAGAGAGTGTCTCCTACCCCTTATTGGTGCTTTTCTTCTTGGACCACCTCTCTTCCCACCTATCCAACTCTTTCCATGCTCGCATTCCTATGACTAGTTCTCGAATATGTACTTTCAACCCTACTATTCTCTTTTCTTCCAATTCCTGATCAGTGTAATTTAACCTATGTTTTCCCTGTAACATTTTTGTTTTTGTCAAATCCACGTCATACTTCCGTGCCAACTGAGCTAACGCCTCATGAGCTCGTTTTGCCTTCCTAGTAACATCCTTGGCCACAAATAACAGTTCATCTTGATCATATAGTTCTATCCTTTCCAACGGCAGGTTCCCATCGATCACCTCATCTACTTCTGCCTTCAACTTCAGTACATCCAACAACTTTGCCTTCATTGCGTCCTTAAGCCTTCCCTGATCTGTTACATTACACTGTCCTTCCCTCTCACAACTTTGGCTTTTCCATCGATCCTCCGACCCCGCATTTGGGAACCCAGGTTGTGTTCTAGATGCCTCTTGTCTCATTCCGATCTCAGCTGACCTTCTCATAGTCTCCCTCACTGGTGGGACCCGCATTCTTATTTCTGACCTGGAATTCGCCAATGTACCTGTTTGTCTTGTTTCCGACCCACTGCACACCCTTGAAGGGTCTGCCGTTGCTGGCAGTGGGATACTAGCTTCCACCGGCGCAAAAGATGCACCCGTCCCTCCCATTGTGAGGCTTCCTCAAGAGATAGTTTCCTCTCCTATTCCTGTCTGCTGTTGACCCCCGCTTTCTCCCGTGCTCGGATTATATATCGAGACCACGGGTCCAATGGTAACCGGCACCGTGAGGGCTTCTGGTAGCCGTTTGTCACCATCGGCTCCTCTTGTCTCAGAATTCCCAACTACTGACCTTCCTGACCCTTCTGATCCCATCGAGATCTTTCCTACTACTCTTGCATTAGGTCCCGCTCCTTCTGGGTTTTCTTCTGCCAGACCTCCACTCCCCTCCTCAGACTGAGGGTTATAAGGTGGGGGACGCTCTGCTAATAGTCTGTCTAACAGGCTATCATCTGTGTCACTGTCATCTTCTGTATTTCCGGTTCGCGCACCCACTCCGTGTACTAACAGTGGGTACAATCTTTCTCACTCAATGGTATCCACACTTCATCTCTTCAACTGAGCGTCCCACCTTGCATCCTGATATGACTTCATTGCTTTCCTCATCCTTCCCTGAGAGTTTTCTCTCCTTTTAGCTTGTGCTGCTCGCATCCATGCATCTAGTGCCTCAAATTGTGTGGGTCTGGGTGGGGGGTTTTAATGAAGACATCACTCCCCTTAATTGATACAGCACATCCAATCAAAATGACCCATAATGTGGAAAAGCCAATTCTCCCTCCTTTTTTGTAATTTTATGCCAATTTTGGAGCCACACTTTTGTATGAAGTCCTATATTTGTTGCCATGTAATGTGCCGGGGTATCCTCTGCTGGGGCTTCCTCCCCTACCCGAGTCACCACACCTGAATCTCCTCTACATATATCTCGTAATACCCTAAAACATCTAATTTTTTACTTCAATGGTTACGACACACAATTTTCTTCTCCAATTCCTGCCTGGAACCCTCCAAGCCCAGCGCGGCGTTACACCGACCGGCCTATCACAGTGAGGCGCACTCTGACGTCACCTTTCCCCTCATTGCAGCGGCTCACCCTCCTTCACAATCTCACCAAATGCATACGCTCTCACATTCATACAACCAAGTAGCTGTGCGTCCAAAAGCTGCTAAACCAAGTGCCCGCCTATCCAACAGTCACAGCAACTTACAGTTACAAGTAACTGTGTATCCAAAAGTTACTAAACCAAGTAACTGCCTCTCAAGCAGTCACAGTAACTTACAGTTACAGAAAACCAAGTAATTGTCTGTCGTCTAAAAGATCGATAGTATACACTCTCTCGAGAACATTCATACCCCATGACCCACGGCCTGCGTCGGTCAATCGAATCACCGTAGTCTACCCCTGGTACCCGAGGTTTCTCACACGTGACTCTATTAAATCCACTGACACAAAGTTCCCTCCCCCAAGTGAGTCATCGATAGCGCTCCCCGACACCCACATCAATGATCAGACAATTACAACATTAAACTATCCCGGAATCTTGGACTTCTCTTGAGTTCGCTTTCCAAAAACCTCCTGATCCGCACGTGTTCGGACCAGTAAACCGATAACTCATGTTCACTCGACTATCATTCTAACTCCGCAAGACATCACACAATCAATTCACCACAATCTACCACACACATCACTGTTCATACTCACGCTACCGCTGTCTCCGCCGCACCATCAATTTCCACCGACCTCCGTCAACGCCCGCCGTCCTCTGCTCTCAATCATGGGGATCTCCTTTGGGCTCTATGGGTCTAATTCTGTTCTAGGTTTTCTAGATTCTCCCCTCACTTCTAGAGGCAACCATCCATTTCTGCTACCAATTGATGGGGCCAGATTCCACGTCCTAGATTCACTTAGGAACCTCTGGCCGATGGTCTTCATTGCCTGCTAAAGAAGTGTAGAAGGGAGCAAGATAAAGTTACCAATTATACATATTCCCCTCCCGTCTGACTAAAGGACCACAGACTCTGGATTCAGGTTTTGTTAATTTATTACAAAGTCAAAAATAACAGGATATAGACACTCCTCAAGACCAGAGTAGAATGATACATGAATACTAATACAGAGCCAAGCCTACGAATATAGTTCATTCGACACAATAAGCACAAAACAATGACCTCCAAAATCAGAACACAACTGAGTATAGACGCTGTATCCAAATCCCTTTTCATTTGTATTTCAGGAATTAAAGAATAATCTGTCCCTACCCTACTTCTAGAGTGACAATCCTACCTAGCTTCCCAGTTGAATTCCCCTCAAAGGTGTCAGCACTTGTTGACTTCCTAAGAAGTACACTCACATTAAATGGGTCAAGTAGCGTAAAGCCACGGAGCTCGTTCTAAGATGCTCCCTTTCCTCAGTCCAAAGCAGAAGTTCTGCAAATCTGTCCCTATGCCTAATACAAAAAGATGAAGTTACACCCCTAACAAGTCACACGGTAAACTATTCCGTGAACACCTTCCTTGAGTAACTTTCCAATTAATTCAAAGTCTTCTCCGACGACCTTGGCTCCCAGGTTTCTCCAGGCACGAAAGGTGTCCTCAATCAATCAATCAATCAATCAATCAATCAGGGAGTTAAAGCGCGCTACTCACCCGTGGTCTCAAGGCGCCCGTGGGGGTGGGGGGGTGGGGGTGCAGTTCCTGTCAGCCGAAGAGCCAAGTCTTGAGGTTCTTCCTGAAGGTGTGCAGAGTGTCGGAGCGTCTGATGTTGACTGGGAGTTCGTTCCAGGCTTTTGCCGCGATGTAGGAGAAGGCTCTTCCAACCGCTCTGGTTCTGTGGATGCGCAGGATTTCTGTCAGGGCGAGGTCGTCCTCCCTTCTCTCTGTTCAAGTTCTTCAAAGACATTCCTCTCCTCCCATGTATCTTCTTAAATCTAAAATAACAAGGCTGAATTCCTGCACCTGCAGCAGGGCCGAAAGAAAACTTTCTACACATGCATAAATTTTAATTAACTCCTAACTTGAGAGCAAACGAGGAGAAACTAAACTTAAGAAAAACAAAAGTTAGGCCTACAATTGGCTAACCTAAGAACATTCTTTAATGTGCACCCGTTACACAAGCCTCTATACGAATCATTTATAAACAGTGAATACATTTATATTACCTAATATTCATAATGCACATGCATGATTACATGATTTCTCTAAACACATGCGAAATCCTGATCATTCCTGTAAATAACGTCACAATTTCATTCTACTGATTTAATATGAAGATATAAACTTCATTCTAATAACACGAATTACAGCAAAACAACAGAATATATGCGAGTGCAGTTCGTACATGAATATAATGCACCCTTACAATTTTAAGAGCGCTGAGCGCTCTATCAGGACCCATGTCTGGGCATACCCTGCCACCTTAGGGCAAACAGAGCAAACACAAGGATATAATGGACAGAGCGCTGAAACTTTCCAGACACTCTTACCTGCTGTCTTGGGGGCAGCAATCGCCAGCAACCCCCGCCCCACTCTTAAATGCAGCCGCTGTGGGCGGGAAAAGGAAGTGGCCGCCACGGGCGCCCAATGGTCTAGCTACGCCACTGCTGAGAAGGTATTATGCAATATGTCTTAGATGTTAGTATTGCAACACATGATTAAATACAAGCACACGCCCTTTGCATCTATTCAATCGTGTGCAAGACGCGGACAAAGGTAATTTCAGCAAGTCCGGATGGAGCACCTTCACTGGGGCTCACGCGGGGCATGAGCACACGCCTCTCATGCCTTGCACTTCGAGCATTATCCTTCTGCACTGTAGAGTTGGCACTAATTGCAGAGTGGGTGCTGATACGTATTTGGGGGTCTATAAATAAAGGGTACGCCACACAGCAGTTTCTGGTCTTAGGGTTAACTCGTGACTAACGGGCAGCCCTGCCCCTGTTTTATTTATTCCAGTTCCTACATCACACGGGATCATTCCATGGCACGCATGTACGCAGGTATCTTTGCCTCAGCCACCCCACCCACTTGGTGAGGTGGTACATTACAGTAAACAGACTAGCTGCTTACTCGACCACCCAAATTGCGCTATGGGGTTCTCACCAAAGGGCAAGTAAGAGCTATACAAATGTTACTATATACAATACTCTTTGAGCACAGAGCAGAAAATATTCCTGGAAACAGCATGTTTAATCTATTAAACCGGTGGTTCCTAAAATGTGATCTTATGACCCTCCGGATCCGTAAGGCGTACTCAAGGAGTTCGCGACTTTTTAAATAAAATTAAATAATGTTAAAATCTATTAGGAGAGAGAATGTGGCCTTACGGCTAGGGAGGTCAACCTCGGAGCTGGGGAACCGCGTTCAAGTCTCTGCTGGGAAGCTCAAGATTATGTGATTCTGGGCAAATCACTTAATCTCCCCGTGCCTAACAAAAATGAATGTGTAGTCTGTAACGTAACTGGTGCTTATGTAAAGCGCTCTGATACCTTCGGGTCTAGTGCGCGCTATATAAAATTCCACAAAAAAAAAAATATATATAAGGAACAATGAGCATTTGAAAACTCTATCATTGTGAATTGCACAAAATATTTCAATATTTGAGCATTTGGTTATATATGTTTGTGCTTTGTTTTGAGGTCCAAATCAATAAATTGATGAAGCCAGGATTCCCCGGCTTTCACTACTGATTCAGTGGGGGTACACAGAAAACAAAAGGTTAAGAACCGAAGGATTAAACCATTACAGGTGCTGCCATTTCAAATACAAGGCCACCATCAGGTGGCTAAATATGTGTACTGCAACAGTTATTAAAATGCTTTCTGAAAATACTGGATGTCTTTTTCTAAATTCTAAAGACATTTATATTCAAAATAAAACCCAAACTGAATCGGATTGTACAAAATAATGTCAACAAGTCTAGGGCTGAGCCGGTGTTATTATAGTTTGTACTTTCACAAAATCAAAGAAGCACTGGGTTGGAATGGATATGCGCATTCCAGGACAACAGCATTCTTGGCTCGTCTGGATTGAAACATGACCTGTGGAATCCGGAAGAGAGGCTATTGCACTGTTGGGAGTTAAGGCTAGAGCTTCGAAACTACACCTCTTTCTTCTTTGGACCCCGAAGGAGGAGATTGTCATTAGACAATGCAGTTGAGAGAGTGCAGTCTTCGAGATGGCAGGAGTATGCGAGCTAAAAGAAAGAACTTTGCCCACCATAGGCCTCAAATCTTTCACTTTGTCGTTAAAAGCACACTTTTTGCAAATAATTGGGTGCACTAGTTGCTGTAAGAGATCTAGCTTCTTCTTTGGCCACATATTTTGATTTCAGTTTTGCGCCTGCACAATTGCAGCCAGCTAGCCCTCAACTCTTGTCAATCTTGAGATTTTCTTTGAGTTGTCGCTAATTGGGGTTAGCATTCACTGCCAAGCTGCTGAGTTTAAACTCTGAGTGTGAACTTGCTGAGGTAACCCTCATGAGAACGCCACTCCTCGCTGATAAATTGTACCACTGAGGTCGCAGGGATATTGAACAAAGCAGGATGTAAATGGTACTCATAGTACACCCCACAAGTGATCATAACTGAGGAGTACTGTGTCAGGGACACTAAATAAACTCTGTTGGGTCGAAACGAAGAGAACCATTGAGCGACCCGTGAGGTAGCTCTCCTGACCTCTGTAGTGTCTTGCACGTAGGAAATGATGGAACCCTTTTGGATCCTGAGGGACTCCACAGAACGGTGAAGTAAGTGTTAGAGCGGAATGCATTGAAGGCTGGTTTAGAATGTTGAGTTTGCAGTTACATGCAGATGAATAAAGACGTGTAAACCTAAGCTCCGTGTGTGGCGTAGTCATTGGCAGGTACCAGCGATGGTTTCTGGGGGTGGGCGGAGGGGCTCCACCCTTCTAATTACAGGTGAAATGGATGGTAATTGCAAAGGGCAATTACCATCCTATTTACATTATAATAAACGCACCCAGTGCCTTAGCCTGCATAGCCCGTTCTCAAAAACGGATGTCAGGCAGCCCAGGCAGTTTTTCATAGGCACATGCACTAGTGCACATGCGCCAGTTATTTGGTGGCCATTGCAGCATAGCAATTTAAGCAGCCTATGGGCTGGCATGCTGTCAGCCCGGGTCTGCAATACTTGGGGTTCTCAGGGACCTCCCAGTAATGACGCGTTCTAGTGTCACATTTGAATGCAGCCCCGGGCATGTACAGTATCAGCCCAGTACTCCTGGGGCTGCTCGTGAATCATAAGGGGAGGGAAGTGGGGGGGAGTTTGCAGTCTGTGAAAGAGGGCCTGACGTCACAGAGTCATGAGATTGAAGTCATGGCTCTGCGAGGCAGGGTAACGTGCTGCATGCTCAAAACAGAATAAACTGCACATGCTTCTGTGCCTCGTGTATCCTGTTTTGAGCATTCCCGGCAGCCTGGGAGAGGATTTTAGCAGCTTCCTGCCAGCTTGTGAAGCAAAAAAAGCCACAGGATGGTGTGCAGTAACTCAGTCTGCGACACCAACCGGACAGCAAGACTGGGTAAGTTGTTGTGTCGCTCCACTCTCCTCCCCTCACTCTATTTACTATTTCCCTTCCATCCTCTCTCCCTTGTTCTTACTTTTCTTTCTTGCACTGTCCTTGTTGATCTGTTCTCCTTTTCCTTTCCCGCTATTTCCTTTCCCTCTCTTTCTCTTTAGCAGCAGCAGCAGTCAGAAAGAAATTAGCACTAGAGAGAAAGAGAATGAAAGTAAAGACTGCAGCAGGAAATAAATTAGGCACTTGCAGGGCCTTTGGCTGTATAACCATTTTAAACTGTGCCAGGCTGAGAAGTGAGAAATAAATGATGCTTCTGAAAGTCGTATATCCTGGATTTTTGTGTTTTGTGTCTATAAAGTAAGTTACCTAATTAAATTAAATTAGGCATCTTGCTTTCTAAACTCAAAATGTACTTGCTGGATAAATGATCACTTTTCAGAATCATCGGTCTTGGTTACTTCACAGTCTGGCAGAATTTAGAATGCTGCCTCCTAACACGACCTCTTCTCCAATTAAACACACTCCCCCTTGATCACTTCAGGTGGAGAAATAGAGCAGCATGCACAGTTGTCGCTATATCGCCAGCTCAGTGGCATGCAGTTGTGTGCAACTTAATTCCATCCTCTTTACCTTGAGCATAGTGATGGGAATAGAAATCTGTGTCAAGAGCTTGGGAATTGAAAGCTTCATCTTATAGTATTCACATGGGCTAGGAACGGATGAAGATATAAAGAAATATTTGGTAATATTCCAATATTGAAAGGAGGACTCAAATATGAGACCAGTTAAAAAGCCATTACTACTTTAACCTGACTAAGACTCTTCAGGTGGTAGCAGTTGGTTGCTTTCAAAGCCTGTTGGAAACTTTACTCTGGTGGCAGTAACATATATGCTCTGTGCGCTGCCGCTATACTAAGAGGCCACGTATTGGATGACAGTGTAGGCTTAACAGATTTTTGACCCTCTGACAGGCACTGCAAAAGACGTGCACTTCCTGCAGCCTGGACTCCAGAATTCTCAATCAGGACCCACTATATACAGTGGAAGCGACTCATTTGAAAGCAGAGGTGGGCAACCCAACAAATTAACAGGGAGTGCCGAGCCAAGGGTTTAGCTTGCCTGTTAGAGCCCATGCACAAGCCAAGCCCTTAAAGTGTTTGCTGTGAAAAACATCAAAGAAACTTAACATAAAGTATTATGATGTTTCTTCAAACTTTCAAAAAGTGTATTTCTTTAACATATGTAAGCTTTGAGATTAATTTGTCACGTTATAGCACTGCACTGAGAAGTACTCTTTAAAAGTTATAGGGGCATATTAGCAAGACCCACGTTAAAATTATCGCCGTTTTAGCAGCAGGAAACTGTCGCTAAAACGGCGATAATGAGGCTTGCTAATATGCGTTATGGAATTCAATAGAAGCCCAGGTTAGATGTCCTGCACATCTAACCTGGGCTTCTATTGGAATTCTATAACGCATATTAGCAAGCCCATTATCGCTGCTTTAGCGGCAGTTTCCTACTATCACGGCGATAATATAACGAGGTTCTTGCTAATATGCCCCATAGTTTTTAAACATGAGCCATTAGCGAAGTCATGTCAACTCTGTACTTGGCCCAGATTATTATAGAGGAATATTATAGTCTAAATAAATCAAACACAATAGGTTTTTGTACAACTGGTATTCTGAACTCACACATTTGAAAGTGATTTCATTTGTGATGATGAATAAAATTGAGTTCTGGTGAAATACAATATTTGCCTAAGATCACATAATTTAAGTGGTGAAGATGTGATTTTTCCAGATTTTCTGGTTTTACTTTGTACAAATCAGCCACTGAATGGGTATCTATTTTTCTTTCATTGGGTTATGGCTTTGCTTTTAACCTCTTTGCGCAGTTTTTATATATAGAAAGAAAGCATTGCAAAGAAATCTACATATCGGTGACCGAGAACTGGCTGGTCAGACCGTACATCAAGGTAATGCGCTGCTGCGCAATATACAGCCATACGTAATCCAGGGCGTTAATGCTAAAGGCAGTTACAACTAGGTTCTTAAAGAGCAGCTATTAATAATCACTAGTTGCAAGATAACATTACAATTTGAAAGTGGTGAAGACAAAGTGAACGCAAAGAAACTAACTTCAAAGAATAAAACAGTTATTTACCCACCAGAACCTGAGTAAAGTGAGCAAGTACAACCTCAGCACCAGGCGTCGCAGCCCCGATCAAGCACAGGGGTTGTGTTTGATAAGCCGCGCAATTTCACCAAAGACTCCGAAGTCTTTGGAATGGTGAAACACTGTTTTCTCATGGAGGCAAAAACTGAGGTCGTCTTTTCAAAAGTAGTACAGGATGATCCAGAGGCCAGCACATCTCAAGGCCTTAGAGATGGCTCATACGAATCAATTCAAGATGAACCACAGAGGGAGCCTGTTAGAAATGGGGTTTCCGGTTGGCTAGGGCATGCACCGAAGCCAGGCAGAACCCACCACTCTAGTCAGGGTAAGGGAGTTACACACCCAAGATAACCCCTGCTCACCCCCTTGGTAGCTTGGCAGAGCAGTTAGGCGTATCCCAGAGGAAATGTGTAAAGCATTTGTGAAACACATACACACACACCAATGACACAATAAATACACCACAAAAGAGACTCCACACAGGATTATATAAAAATATCTCATATATTGTATATCACACATAAACCACCATCACATATATCACTTTGCCAACTAGGCATTTGTCATAACATCATAGTTAGTGCACTAAGGTAAATACTTATAAGTTGCATGCGTAAAAAAAACACCATCACTGTACATAATATGCAGATCCTGAGATAATGCTCTCTATCCTGTCAGTGCAAGGATTAAAATGACATATCAAGATATTCAGGTCATATAATGCAGCAGATAAAGCCCAAAAACACAGGGAGAAACACATACATCAAAAGCCCCATGGCATAAATGGCAGTGGTTATGAAAGTGTCCACAAATCACCAATTCAAATACAGGGTGCCAAGACACTTGTGCTCCTATCAGGCGCTATACAGTAATTAATGCCAGAACATAGGGCACAGGGACACCTGCCATCCTATAACATTCATTACAGTACCTGATGGACTCAGCAAGAACGGGACCTCCATTGAGGATTCATTTCCGTCCTTCCAGCTGAGTCATGAATGCTCCTCCAAAGGTAGGTCACAAGAGGAGGGCACGCACACTTCCCTTGTCGGCGAGTAACCCCCGCATGTGGAACAATCAAAAGGCAGCTTCCCGTGAATGCGCGGTGCAGCTGCTGACCTCTGTGACTTCCTGCCGTCGCAGCATGTTTTACATTCCCAACACAATGAATGAGCACTGTGATGTGCCCGAAACTCTCCTTGTTGAAAACACGCGCTCCTGAGCGCTTGATGGTGGAAAATACCACCTCCGGTGTGCGGGAACACAAACAGTAAATGTTTATGGTCCCTGAGGACCGGAAACCCCGAGGCAGGGCTTCCGCCCAACAGAAAAGCAGCCCAGCGTTGCTGAGCAGGGTCTCGTCATCCCCGAGAGCTGCACTACCGAAGGGGCAGTCTGAAGCACCCAGACTGAGTCACGTGATGAAGGAGACTCCCTCCATCCCCGAGGCTACCTAGGGTCTCCTGGGCAATGCAGGCAAAGCTTTGATAATGAGTAGAGTGGCAGCATGGGACAGAACCACGTGATGAGCGCTGCCACCGCATCATTGTCCCCAGGGCTCCTTGCAATGCGGTGATTCCCCCTAGGCTGTTCACGGCGCATGAATGCTGATAAAACCGGGAGTGCTGTATGCAAACAAAACACTCCTCCTTCTGATATACAGCAAAGCGAGCACTCTTCACACGCTTCACCCAACGGAATGCGCTAACTTTGCCACGAGGTCAGAGACACCAGGGCATACCTTACAAACTGCTCTAGGGATCCTCCCTACGCACCAGGAAATAAAGTGCTCACCACACGCTTCCTTCTTTCTTTAAGGCGAAAAACAGTCCAATCCTTCTCCTGCTCCAGACAGAAGCAGCAACTGCAGGCCAACCCACCCACACACATCAAGGGGCAGAGCTCCTCACATAGCTCTTCCAGGAAGGTTTAATTTGATCCAGAATTGATCTTCTGAAGTCTTTGATTTCCCTGAGACTTCCAGCAGGACACAAGCTCTGCATCAAGCTCTTAGAGATCTTCTCAAGCAGGATACCACAGCAGGGCAAAAAGAGTCAGTCCTTTTCCTTTGCCCACAGATAGAAGCAGCAACTGCAGGCCAACCCACCCCTCACACAGAAAAAGCAGCACTCCTCACACAGCTCCTCAGCTCTCCTTGGCAAGGTCCTCTTGTTTCTAGAAGTGATCTCAAGTTCTGGGGTTTTAGTTCTAATACTTGTACCCCATTTTCTCATTGTAGTCTTTGATTCAGAGTTACTGCTCCTAGTACAAACCAGTTCTGTCCTCCCTAGTCCAGCTTGACCACAGGGGGTGGAGACAGCATTGTGCAGAGGAGACACAGCCTATTCAGGTGCTAGTGAAAACTCCTCCCACCACTCTAAATGCAGAAACTTCTATGCTGCCTGGCTATGAGACACCTAGCAAAGGCAGGACACACATCAACTCCCTTTGTGAATGTCTAGACAGAATGCACATCCCCAGCTCCTGTCACTCCAAAACGAGACGGTGAATACACAAACAGGCAGAGGCACACAGAATGGTAAAGCAAGAAAATGCCCACTTTCTAACAAATGCATTTTCAAACACACAGTTTAAAAACCACCTTTACTAAAAAGGTGTGTTATTACATTCTGAGTTCAGAGAGCCTAAGCTCCATGTCTCTATCTTGTCCCAAAGGAAAAGAAAGATGCTACAAGGCAGCTCCTATGTTAACCTATGGGACAGACAGCCTTTCAATAGTGAAAACGAAATGCACAGTTTTCACTATCAGGACATGTAAAACACACCATTATATGCCCTAACTTTCCCATACACTGCACCCTGCCCATGGGCGCACCTTGGTCTACCCTAGGGGTGTCTTACATGTAAGAAAAGGGAAGGTTAGGACCTGGCAACTGGGTGCACTGGCCAGGTTGACAGGGCAGTTAAAAATGGGATGCGTTACCCGTAGACCAGGGGGCGAGGGCCACAAGCCCCAGCAGTACTCGCGGCAAGGAGGGCCGCCACCACACTTCCCACACCAGGAGGTGCTGAAAACTGAGCCCGGTCACCCTCTGCGCAGAACGCGCTAACCAGAGACCAGGGGGCAAGGACCACAAGCCCCAGCAGTGCTCGTGGCAAGGAGGGCCGCCGCAGCACTTCTCGTGCCAGGAGGAGCTGAAAACTGAGCACTTTCACCCACTGGGCGGGAAGTGCTATCTGGAGACCAGGGGGCGAAAATCACAAGCCCCAGCAGTGCTCGCGGCAAGGAGGACCGGACGAAGACCGGGTCAAGTGAGGGCCTGTCTGTGCCAGTCTGTGGCCGTGCGAAGCTGGGCTGCGCCCCCCTCTTGGCACCCTGATCCCGAAGTCTTCACCCGAACCTGGTGTTCAATTTAGTGAGGTGAGAGCTTAATGTCTATCTGTTATGGGAAAGCGAAAGAATGAAGGGTGTAGCGTTACCTCATGGCCCTCCATTTCTATTGAAACTATGTTGGAAAGAGTTGTTGGAATTGTCTCCAATGAAATAGAATTAACAGAGCTTAGACTGTCATTGGATTTTGTGATGTTATCACTGCCACTGGTTTACGGTTAAAACTTAGCCAGCAAAGCTAAGTCCAATGAGGTAGTGCCCCCACAGCTTAATACAGGCTGTCCAAATATAAGTATTGCAACAGGTGCTAGTAATAAGTCAAACTCACTACACCCCATCACTGATGTATCCTACCTCTGCTATTGCTACAGCTGTAAAGAGAAAAAGAGTTCCGGGCACGTCGGCATCAGAGGAAACAGCCTAGTTGAGCAGTCACTAACAACAATCAACTCCTTTCCTGGGTACAGTCTGCACCAGCCTCTCAGTCACAACCTCAATTATTGCCTCATACTCAACCCTTGGGCTGTCATGTCATGAATGGCTCATCCGCTGATCCCTCTCTCCTTGAATCATTTTGAGCCAGATTTAGTAATATTCTTGATGAAAAACTTAGGCTGTTGCTAGAGTGTCTGGTTAGTCTGGAAAAATGTTTGGGTGCTGCTCATACTCACCCCCGCCGATGGTAATCAATGGGGGAGGGGACCAACTGGCCCATGACCCTCCCCTGCAACCCTTACCCAGCGGGCGCTTCTATCTCAAGCCACAGCTTTACTTCCAGTTTCAAGTGGTGAGACAATTGGTGCAGCTCAGCAGGAGCAACAAAGACTGGCTCAGTCTGTAAAGCAAACGACTGCAGGGAATGGTGTAACAACTGCCGCTCCAATCAGTACGAAGAGGGAATCATTGTCAGGTGTATGATCAAAAACTCTTCCTGATAAAAAACATATACATCGCCCCAGGGGCATTATAAGGTATATGCTAAGTGAAGACTTACTAGACTTGCCACCTACAGCTGCCCCTATGTATTAGTTTTTGAGGGACTCCCAAAGCAAAACCTGGGAGGAGTTTCAGAATAAATGTATTGACTGGCTCAGCAAACACAAGCATTTTAGTCCCTCAAGTTGAATTGAAATTTTAATGGTATGGAGAGTGGGGTGGGTAGGCCGATCAAACAAAGACATCGAGGGAGACTGCATTATTGTTAATCTTCGCAGACCAAAGACCATGCGTAATGCACTAAAACAGCAAGAGGTTATCTGTGGTTTTAATTCTGAAATTTGTCCCCCCCACTCGGTTATTTTTACACGCCTGTAGTACCAAGTATTCAATCCCACTCACCTACCTTTGCACGTTGGAATAGGTTTTCCACCTTAGAAGGCCTTAATGGGCTAGACTGACTGAGGCCCGAATTTATAGACAGGCCCAATTTAGCAAACACTTCTGCGGTAAAAGAGTCTCCCCCTAAAGTCCCTCCAAGCTTGAACATAACATTGGGCCATGATGATTCCACGTTAAAAGTTTTGAGCTGGAACGTCGCGGGGTTGCAATCTAAGTTGTTGTCTCCATACTGGCTTTCCTTTATTAGACAGTTTGACATCTTAATGTTCCAGGAGACCTGGGCGACACATGAAATAGTTGTAGACGGGTTTGCGTGTTACAATAACTTAGCAACTCCTTCTAGATCAGGTTGTGCAGTAGGCGGGTGTTAATACTGAAAGACCCTTCTCTCAGTATATCTTAGCATTCGCGAAACCATCTTGCAATCTGGACGCCATTTTGCATTATAATCAAAACTGCTGCTTGGTTATTTCCGTGAAATGGTCTTTTGTAAGTTTCGTTTCCCAAGGTCGAGCTTTTCTTTCTGCAATTGCAAGTGTCCTCATTAGTGCATGCCTTTCCCATTAGATACAGGCCTTCTCCCACCTGTCTGGTGGGGAGGATAGGCCGGACGGCCTTGGGCAGTAGATAGCCTGTGCCCGGCTGCAGAATCGAAACTTATGTTCTGTACCCCCATTGTATTACGACACCTACTAGTGTTTTTCCATAGTAGGCGGGTCTTTGTGGACTCCACAACGTACATAATATAATTTTATGCTTACAGGGTCCAGTCCCTCGACAGCCATCTCAGGAGGCGGGTCAGACTGGGCTCCGCTGCAGTGTAATATCAATAAATAATCTGGTTTGTATTCTCTACTGTCTGACCGACTCTTCATTTGTAGGAAGGCAGAGAAGGTGGTCGTGAGTGACCCAAGTGACCCGAGTGGCCCTTTTTGGGTCACTTCCTTCAGTTGGTGCCCGAACAGGGACTCCATCGGGTGACCTCATCCTCGCCCACGGACGGGGCCGCGTTGGGTCGGATAGGCGGATTGGGGGACCCCTGCATGATAGAGTTTTGCACTCGCAGCTGCCCCGCCTGTCTGATCGGGCGGTGCCCTACCCAGTGGTCATCCTGACTGGGGACCTGAATGGCGAAACCCTTGGATCTGACCGTTTGGTCCGAAGAGTCAGCAGTGGAGAATAAATTCGTTTGACCTGTGTGCACCAGGTGAGCTTGTTTGGTTCTCTGTCATCATGACGTTTGTTTGGTGGGTACTTTGGTTGGTCTAGGAATCAGTTTTAGACAAGCACTTGCATTTGATTTTGAATATCTTTTGAGATATGGTACCATTTTGTTAATTTGTGATTGATGCAATCCGCGGAAGCGGAAGTGACTTTCGGTAAATGCACGAGTGCATTTTAGTGTAATTGTGTGGTGAATGTGTTTCTTTGTGTGAGCAGATTGCCTTGCTGGAGTAAGTTGTGTTGTGTGGGGTGTCGTTGTTGTTCTGCTGATGCTCGATTGGAGGAAAAGCAGCCTGCACCTGCGGAGGGCACTCCAAATTATGACATGTACGTCAAATACAGCCTTGGCCCCATTATATTTAGTACACTATGGCACACATATATGAGGGACAACGCTGAATTGCAGTGGCCGTCAACGGGCACCTTTGATGAGCAGAAATTGAATTATTTGGAGGACAAATTGTTTGCTAAACATAGCAGGCAGTCGATGTTTGATTATCTTCAGGTATGGCGAAAGGAAGCTAAACAGAGACGAATGAAGGCAGAAAGGGAGGCACAGAGGGAGAAAATGCAGACACTGACTCAGAAAGCAGTGGCGCATGATAAAGAGAAAGTGGAGAAGGGTATAGAATGTGCCGATAGGAGGTTTTGATTGCAATGTGATAAGCCCTATGTTGCTAGGGAGGAGGCAGACACTTTTGTGGAAGAATTATTGGAAGACAGACCGCCTCCCCCTTATGCCCCACATAGAATATATCCTGTCATCCCACAGCCCTTGCCCTCTGCCTCTGCCCCCCCTGTTCCTGCTGCTTCTGGTATTGATCAAAGTGCTTTGGTTCCGACATCACCAGCTTCTTCTTTGGCTCCATCCTCCGCAGACACCGTGGCTGCTAGTGTTCCTGCCACTCCTGTTGTTACGGCGTCACTTTTTCCTTCACAGACACTTACTACTCAGCCGATGTTGACCTTGATGCCCCCCCCTCGATTACTGTGTTGTCCCCTCTTCTCTCTTCTGCCCCCTTGTTAGGTGCAGAGACACCGGTGCACGGCTAGGACGACGGGGATGGGGCAGTTGCAAAGGAGCGATTGGGACGGGTGTTGATTCGATCTGATGTGGGAGATATGGAGAAAAAGATGGTGGCCAATCAGGCTGCCCAGTGGGCCCGTAATCCTATTTATGGTGTTGAAGATGTATGAAGTGTGTTAAAGGACTATGAGCCGTTTGTCCAGCAGCATGCCCTTAAGCACATGTCGGCTACTTTGATTGGACTATGGGAACAGGGTTTTAAAGGTGTCGCACCTCAGGCCGTTTATAATATCAGGGACCAAGTGTATGCCACGGGCATGGCTCCAAATGAGGTTTTCGCTAGTGTTACCACATTGATTGGATATCGAGGTAGATTGCATCAGAAATCTCCGACGACGATATCCCAGTTCCCGATGAGGGAAGTTCACCCCATTTTCCACCTGGAGATACCGGAGCTACGTGATCAGCACGATCAGGTGACTAGGCAACGAGTAGAGGCCTGTTTTCAAGAACAATGGGTTTATACTCCATGGAAGAGGAGTGAAGTCCTCTTGATTAAGGCTCAGAGGAAGCCTGGTGAAAAGCCCAAGGCTGAGATCTTGGCTTTGCCAGACCACATTATTACCTATATGCACTCTCTTATCCCACCTCGGAAGGTGGACTGGGATAAGCTGGCCGCATGTTGTCAGAAGAAAGATGAAAGTGTGTCTGATTTCTTTACCCGGTTCGAAGGTGTGTTCTTGGATTCTAGTGGCCAGGATTTGTCTTTGGAAGGGGTATCCGATTGTTTGTCAACAGGTTTGTCACAAATTTTCTCCCAGAGATTGCAACCCGGTTGCAGGCTGCTGAGAGTACGTGGTCTACTTCTACCCCTTCAGTGATATTGAGTATGGCTCAGTATTATGAGCATAGAGAGAACGAGGAGAAAGAGAAGGTAGAAAAGAAGACGAAGGAGCTGAAGATGAAGGTATTGATGCAGCAGGCATCCAGGGGGCAGGGACGGGGTCGAGGTATTGGACCGGCCAGGCAGCTTTCTCGTACGAGCCGAAATGCTGTGCCTGTGGGCCCAAATCAATGTGCGTATTGAAAGGAGGAAGGGCACTGGCGCAGCAAGTGCCCAGTTTTGCTGCAAAAGGTTGCGGCCCCTAAAGGACGAGGGCGAGGCCGGGGGGCATGTGATCAGGGTGGAGATCAGGCTACTGGGACATCACTGGGCCGTTCCGATCAAAATTACTTTGATGACGTTCGGGAACGACAGTATTATCATGATGATTATGATTTGGATGAGGTGACGGGGATGTCTTACAGCTAGGACAGCCAGGGACAGGGTAAGGGACCAGTTCCGATACCTGTAGATCAGCATGGACCTTATATTAGTGTGGATTTGCAGGGCTCGGAAAATAAATGTTTGGTGGATACAGGAGCAATGAATAGTTCTGTTTCGAGGTCATTGGTCCCCAGGGCAGCCCTGTCTAGCCATAACAATGTTTCGGTTGGTTTTTCTGGTGTGCCGGTAGTAAGTCCCTTCTCCAAACCCCTTGCTTTGACTATAGGCCCCTTCACCGTTGATTCGCCGTTTTTATTAACATCAAATTGTGGAGAGAATCTGTTGGGATTAGATCTGTTGAAGAAGTTACATGCTACTATTTACTGTTCTCCGGATGGTGTCCATATGACAATGGGTCCAAGTGTGGTTAGTACTACGCAATGTTTGTCTAAATATGCTCCCCTCCCAGTTGAGTTTAAGGATGTCCCATCTACATTGTGGGCCACAAGCGACACGGATGTAGGACTTTTGCAGATACCTCCAGTTTCTATTCAGGTTAAAGAAAATGCCATACTCCCTCGTATCCCTCAGTATAAAATTTCGCACGCAGGAGAACCGGCGTTGTTGCGCATAATACAAGATTTGATTCAGTCAGGAGTTGTAGAGGAGACAGCGACAAATGTGTGTAATAGTCCCATCCTTCCTGTTCTTAAGAGGCCACCTCCGGGTTCCTCTGATGATGTTGCTGATGTTTATCGTTTTGTGATTGATCTGCGCGAAGTTAATAAAATTGTGGTTCCTCAGTTTCCCGTGGTTCCTGACATTACTGCTCTTTTGACTATGATTCCTTCTTCTGCTAAATTCTTTTCTGTTATTGATTTGAAGAATGCCTTCTTTAGCATCCCTGTTCATCCAAATAGCAGGCATCTTTTCGGATTTTCCTTGGCAGGTCGTAGTTTTAGATTTTGTCGAGTTCCTCAGGGGTACACTGAGAGTCCTAGCATATATAGCCAGGCTTTGAAGGGTCAATTGGACTCCCTCACCCTTCCCCCACGTAATATATTGTTACAGTATGTGGACTATCTTTTGATTGCGTCCGATACTGAGGAAGGATGTAAAGAAGCCACAGTAAAATTGTTGCTGCATTTGGCTCAACATGGACGCAAAGGGGCAGATTTACAATGAAAGTGACTCAGTGCATTCCGCAAGCTATTTGGCAGCGCCACACTGAGTCACTTTCAAAGCACAGGGATGCGACATATTTACAACAATATGTCGCATCTCTGTGCTTTCCCCTGTGCTGGTGCACAAACTGCAGCCATGCGCCGGCGCAGGCACCCTTGCACCATGGTGCAAGGATGCCTGCGTTGTGGGGAGATTGTTTTTGTGTAGGAAGGGGCTCCTTCTTGCACAAAAACAATCACTACAGCAATTTTCCTCTTTCAATGCGTGCTGCAGAATGCAGCACGCATTGAAAGAGGAAAAAACGAGGAGAAATGAAAACATTTCTCCTCGTTGCGCCTCTCTACGCCTCCCTTGGGGAGTCGTAGGATTCACACGCATTTCCAGATTTACGATTCTTTGTAAATCTGGAAATGTGTATCGTTCCATATGTGTTGCGTGGGAACACCCACAGCAACACCCATGGAACGCCCCTTTCACGCAAAGTGCTGCGTGTAAAGGGGCCATATTTACAAGGACAGGAAAAGCCACGCAGGGTGGCTTTTCCTGTCCTTGTAAATATGGAGCAGTAAGATACGCCACCAGTACGTTACAAAAAGTGACGTACTGGTGGCGCAGGGGGCTTGTAAATCTGCCCCAAAGTGTCCTTTTCAAAATTTCAATATTGTCGACAGGAGGTCACCTATTTAGGTCACCTACTGTCGAAGGAGGGTCGGAAACTAACTCCTGAGCGTATTAAGGCTGTCGTTAACATGCCTGTTCCAAGGACCCAAAGGGATGTACGAGCCTTCATTGGTATTACGTCCTATTGTTGTCATTGGATACCGAATTTTGCTTCACTGACAAAGCCACTGCTATATTTAACAACTAAAGATGTGCATGAACCTTTGCCTTGGACGCCTGAATGTCAACCAGCTTTTGAGCAATTGAAGGTTGCGCTTTGCTCGGCTCCTGTGCTTGGCACACCTGATTACAACAAGCCGTTTGTGTTATATGTACACGAGTTGGCCGGTTGTGCGCTTTCTGTCTTAACACAGGCCTTTGGAGGTAAGTAGAGGCCGTGTGCGTATTTTTCTGCTGTGCTTGAACCCGTCGCGAAAGCCCTCCCGAGCTGTTTAAGAGCGACCGCAGCTGTGGCCGTCTCTATTCGACAATCGGCAGGGCTTGTTCTTGATACTGATCTCACAGTTATGGTACCTCATGCTTTGGATACGCTTTTGAACAGAACAAAGACACAGCACCTTACCAGTGCACGTCTGACTGGCTATGAGCTAACACTCTTTGCACCACACATTACAATTAAAAGATGTGCCACTCTGAACCCTGCCACGTTACTACCCCTCCCTTCAGAGAGTGAGGAAATAGACATACATGATTGTATGTTTCGGACGGAAGAGGAGACGAAGGGATGGGTAGACTTGACTGATGTTCCCTTATCTGACCCCCAAGGAGAACTATATGTCGATGGCTCTTGTTTTAAATTACCGGACGGCACCACAACTGCTGCTTATGCAATCACAACCCTGCACACGATAGTTGAGACATCACGAGCTCCCTATCAGTCGGCCCAAGCTGCAGAGCTGGTAGCTCTAATTCGAGCCTGCGAGTTGAGTCAAGGATTGGCGGCCAATTTATACTGATAGCCAGTATGCCTTCGGAGTCGCTCATAATTTTGGGCGGCTCTGGGCAGAGAGAGGATTTCTCACTTCCCATGGTTCGAAAATTCAACATGGCCCTTTGATAAATAGGCTTCTGTCGGCTTTAACCCTGCCCAAGAAACTGGCAATAGTGAAGTGTAGCGCTCACAAAGCAATTACTGATGATGTGGGGAGGGGAAATGCTTTTACAGATCAAACAGCTAAAGAGACGGCCCGATCTAAGATGAAAAAGATGTTTGTAGCAGGTCCTGCTAGATGGGTGCCAGAAGTTACGATGTTTGAGGACACAGTAGATAATGTGAAAGAGATACAGAGCGAGGTGACGATTGAGGAATTAGCAATATGGCAGGAAAGCACAGCGCAATTGGATGATGATGGGTGTTGGATAGATAAGTCGGGGAAGCAGAGATGGATGCTGCCAGATGCATATGTTCTTCCAGTAGTCACTATGGCTCATGGACCAGCTCACATTAGTGCTAGGGGTATCTGCAAGTTGCTAGACCCTGTATGGCAGAATGATACTATCCCAAAGACGGCTGCCCATTTAGTAAAACATTGCATGGTGTGCATGATGTACAATACTGGAAAGGGTACTCCCACACCTCCCGGTAATTTTGCACCCCCTTCTTTCCCTTTTGAAGTCCTTCAAATGGACTTCATTGAGATGGAGCGTGTGAATAATCTGAAGTATGTGTTAGTGGTGGTCTGTGCATTCAGTAAATGGGTTGAGGCTTATCCTACTAAGGAGAATACAGCTTTGGCGACGGCGAAGGCTCTTTTAAAAGAGTTCTTCCCTTGTTTTGGGTTGCCCCGTTTGATTTGGAGTGATAACGGCAGCCACTTTAATTCGAAAGTCATCCAGTTGGTGTGCAATGGCCTGCACATTAAGCAAAAGTTTCATGCTGCAAACCACCCTCAGTCAGCAGGTTTAGTTGAGAAGTACAATGGTACACTCAAACTAAAGATGCCAAAATTCAGGAGAGTACAGGATTGAAGTGGCCAGATGCTTTACCATTGGCTTTGCTGTCGACAAGAGTTACAGCCCATACTAGAACAGGGTTGTCCCTTTATGAGGTTGTTTTTGGTAGGTCCGCTAATGTGTGGGGCGTTCCGAGACCCCACCACTTTTCCGAGATAGATCACCCTTTGTTGATCGATTATTTATGTGAGTTGACTAAAAATGTGCGTTCTATTCATCAGCAGATTCAAGAGGCCTTGCCATCCGCTCTAGAGGGTCCAGGCCATGACATCCGGCCTGGGGATTTCGTGTTGGTTCACCACTTTCAGCGCAAAAGCAGTCTGGAGCCCTAGTGGAAGGGGCCTTTCCAGATCCTCCTTGCTACCCGTACAGCAGTGAAGGTGGACGGTCGAAAAAATTGGATTCATTCAACGCAGTGCAAGAGAGTGCCACTTTCTCTGCCCTATGACCAATGGAGGCTCGACGGCATTGGGGATTCCGAGACGGAGAAGGTTCCCCGGTTCATTCCTTTCTCCGATGCCAGAGTAACATGGGCACCTTCTGAGGAGGAGAGTGATGCAGTTTTGAATGAGGCAGTGCCACCTGAGATTAAGGCTAGCCAAGAGCTTCCGTTGGCTGGCCCGCCTGTGTCTGAGCCTGAGTCAGTGGGCCCCACTGAAAGTGAGCCTTTGTTTCTTGATCCCTCTGTTCTTGGAGTTGTTAGGTACAATTTGCGTTCCCGACGGAGGGGCAGTGCACCAAAGGAAAAGTCAGTTTAGTAGGGATGGACTTCATGGATGAAGCATAGAGACGATAGAGTAGGGACAGGGAGATTGGTGCATTGTCCGAAACACTGGACAGGACAAGTTGGAGGTGCCTCCCAGGAGGGAGGGGTACCCTGTCCTGAGTGAAGTGGATTTTCCTCACGAAGGGCTGCAATCGCGCAGCTCCAACGAGAAGTGCTCAATAGCACCACCGTAGATGAACAATAGAAGTCTGCCAGCGAGGCTCAAAGGAGAAAAATAAAAGGCCGCTGGAAAGAAGATTGTTTATCTGGTTTCATTGAGGTTATATTAATTGTAGCTTTTCGTTCTGCTATCATGCATCCCTTTGGCAGGCCAATGATTGATGAAGAACAGCCATTGGGTCTTGTTGTTTTGCCACGATCATTATGGATCAAACAGCGGAGAGTAATATTTCCCTTTCATGCTATTCTGCTGATGATTATCTTTTGTGGGGTTCTCTGGGCTTTAGAGTATGCATGTAACTCGCCTACTCCTGACAATGATATCTTTTCACACCAAGACGGAAGAGAATGCTTTCCAATAATGTTTTTTTGGACACTCATAAGAGATTTTTTGGCAACGGTGTCGCTTGTTATCCTACTGAATCTGTGACTAGCCTGTGGACTGCTTATCCTTTGTCCTTGATAAATTATATGTATTCTAAGCCGACAAATTTTGTTGAGGTAAAAGGGGAGTTTGGATTTGGCTACCCAGGGCCATGCTTGTATCATCATAAGCCTATGGGAACAGGTTACCCCGGTTGTGACAATAATACGTATTGTGATAACTTCTACTTGGAAGAGCAAAATATAACGTTGGTGGGTTGGCATTATAAAGAAGTGACGGTTCCTCGAAAAGCTGGCTATTACCCTGCCTGTTGCCCCATCATAAATAGTACTGATACCATATTGTATATCAATTGCTCAGGGGTGATCCTATCCAAAGAGACATTCCCTTTGAAGGGTTCGAGAGTTTCTAGCACCATTACAAGTAATTCTCGCTATTCAGCTGTGAACTATGACACACCGATATATGCCCATCACGGGTTCTTCTTTTTAACTAATGGAACATACTCAAATGTTCATAATGGCACCAATGATGTAGATCTTGGGATGGTGCTGCCCCTGGGGGTCCCTTGTAAATATGCTCACAGACAAATAAAATGGGTAAAGAGAACACTTACAAAGGAATTTTGCGAAGGAATAACAGATATTGAGATCAACAGTTACAGTAATGATATTACTTTTGGTTATATCCTGTCTGCTATCTTTACGTTGGGGGGAATGGCTATGAGTAGGACTGAAAAGGCCCGGGAATACTTTGGCTGTAAATTGCAGATATTGTCCAATACTACAGTGGCAGCATTACGTGACATCACCATTCAATTAGAGAGTATGAGGATCTATTCTGAACAAACTAGATATGCAGTTGACTTTATTTTAGCAAAAAATGGTGGTGCATGCGCAGTTATTGGCGATCAGTACGTAGTGGGAATGACCAATATGGAAAAGAATATTACTAAGCATATCTTGGACATTATTGAGAATGTCAAAGGTATGGAACCAGGTAATTGGAGTTGGTCCCTTTTTGGAACATGAGGTTGGCTAATAGAAAAAGCAATCTATCTCGTTGCTATATTAATACTTTGCTGTGTCCTTATTCAATGTCTTCCAACGTGCTGCACATATTGTATTTCTGTATTGACTCCAAAGGGGAAGATATCGATTCATGATACCAATGCTGCAATAATGTTACAGAAAGAAATAGACGAAATGATGATCATAGATGAGGGTATCTTCGAAACATCTTCTCTTCTCATAGAGCACATTCCTACTGTTGACGATATGAAATGTGTATAAAAATAGCTATGTGCTTTTATTATTTATTTATGTTTTGCTTTGGTTTCCAATTGTAGATGGTTAGCTCATGCTAACAGGAGGGTTTGTTAATACTGAAAGGCCCTTCTCTCTGTATATCTTAGCATTCGCAAAACCATCTTGCAATCTGGACGCCATTTTGCAATATAATCGAAACTGCTGCTTGGTTATTTTCGTGAAATGGTCTTTTGTAAGTTTCGTTTCCCAAGGTCGAGTTTTTCTTTCTGCAATTGCAAGTGTCCTCATTAGTGCATGCCTTTCCCGTTAGATAGAGGCCTTCTCCCACCTGTCTTGTGGGGAGAATAGGCCAGACGACCTTGGGCAGTAGATAGCCTGTGCCCGGCTGCAGAATCGAAACTTATGTTCTGTACCCCCATTGTATTACGACACCTACTAGTGTTTTTCCATAGTAGATGGGTCTTTGTGGACTCCGCAACGTACATAATGTAATTTTATGCTTACAGGGTCCAGTCCCTCGACAGCCATCTCAGGAGGCTGGTCAGACTGGGCTCCACTGCAGTGTAATATCAATAAATAATCTGGTTTGTATTCTCTACTGTCTGACCGACTCTTCATTTGTAGGAAGGCAGAGAAGGTGGTCGGGAGTGACCCGAGTGGCCCTTTTCGGGTCACTTTCTTCACGTGTTGGCCATTTGGGTGAACATCAAAACAGAAGGCTGTGTGAAGGCATTGGAGATTGTTGACAGCAATTTCCAGGTAGTGAGGTATAAAAGGGGCCCAACAATATATTTAATTAATTTTTACAATAATGATTTTGTTAATGTGCCTAATACCAAATTTCCAATTTTATTTGAATATATATCTTCTTTACAAAGTGTTGTTGGTGATAGTGGATAGTTAGCAGGCTTTTGTCTAGGTGATGATTTTAATGCCAGGCTGAAATTTTCAAGGACTCCCCTGTATCTTTTTAACAATGCCACCCCCAATACTAACACTTACGATCAGAACAAACGTGATATTAGAGGATCAGAGCTGGGACCATGCCTGGCTTTTTGCGACCTAGGTGAAGTTATGGATATTGTAGGTAATGGTACAGAACCACTACCCACCTTTAGGGGTCGAGGCCACTCATCCAAAATTGATTACTTTTTCATATTGCCTAATTTAGAGGGTTTGTTGTTATCGGGAAGAGTTGTCCCTTCTAACCATGGTGACCATAATCCAATCGAGGTAGTTATTACCCTGTCCTCTAAACCTCATTACACCAGGGAATGTGGAGCTAGTAATCTTGAACCCTCATCGGACTGATTAAGATTAAAATGGAGAGCAGTCGCACCTGCATATCTATTTCAGAAAGTGATTAAAAAGAACCTGCCTGTGGTCGTGGCATGTCTTACTGAATCTGATACCGCTTATTAAGCAGCTGTGGCATTCACCCAGCTCTGTTATTTTATTAAGAAAGAGCTAATGAGACCCATTAAATCATCCGTTAATAAACTTACATGGTTCAGCCATGAGTGCTCCATTACTAATCGCCAATTACGACTGGCACGTATGGCCACTCCAAGGGATCCCCAAGTGGTGGCTAAGTTCCGTAAGATATACAAGCAGGTCACCCCAGCTAGAAAAAAGGAAGTATTAGCCCAACAATGGGACTCTTTAACCTTAATGGCGAATAAGAAGAATAGTGTACTTTTTTGACAGCAGTGAAAGAGATGAGACAGTTTAATCAGGTAGAGACAACGATTAGCTGTAATATCCCTAGTGAGGCCTGGGAACTGCATTTCACTAACATTTATGCCCACATCTCCATCAACAGTGAATATCTGCCCGCCTCAAATTTTGTGTTAGTGCAGCTGACTTTGGGTGAAGTTGAAGATGCAATAAATCAGAGTATCGAGGGCAAGGCACCCGGCCCGGGCAGGGTAACAATAGATCTTCTCCAAATTCTGGCCCCCCGATACTACTGAATGTTTTTAAGAGTTCAGCCAACTCCTCTTTAACTAGCACATGGTCAACCTCAACTATAGTCCCTATTTTCAAAAAGGGTGATCGTTTGCAGCCTAGCTGCTATAGTAGGCCCATCTCTTTAATAGACACAACCCTAAAAATCCTGGGCAGGGTTTTATATAACCAGATAAAGGAATGGGCTGTAGAGAAGTCAATCCTTTACTCGTGCCAGTACGGTTTTAGATCTAAGATTGGCACAGTAGAGCAGTGTCTATTGTGTGCTTTTAAATGGACTTTTATGCATACTTTTGTACCCGAATAAAGAATGAATTGATTGATTGATTGAATCCAGTAGCCAATGGGTTGCAGCGTAATGGTTGCAGTCACTGGAAGTGGAGGCCAATCAAAGCCTCAACTGATCCAAAGTTAATTTTAGGCAGCACATGGTTCTAATGAAAGGCACCAGCTGCAATATTGCACAGAGGAGCCAGATTTCACGTGCATGTCTTGAAACAGGTCTTTTTTAGTCGACAATTTTAGTTGCTGGGTGCAACACAGGGGTTTGGGACATTGACTGGTGCCACAAGTTCCACCAGTTGGAACTGGGAACTCGGATGTAGGATTAGTAGCCAACTGTAACTTTAAATGTGCACTTTGGAATATTTAAGACTACAGGTTCCAGAATTAGGATGGCCAGCCAAAGTCAGAGAGTCACACACCAAATAAATGGGATCAACAGGAAGATCAATTTGTCTTTTTCAGCTGAATACGAGAAAATATACCCCTTGGTCATGGATGCTACCACATTAGTGAGGCAAGGTGCCTAATCCCCACATTTTGTAGTCCTAGAAAGCATCTCTGCAAATCCTTGAATTCTGGTCATGCAATTGCTCTTGTGTCAACAATGGTCATCTTGGTTAGAAGTTTATCATGGCTCCTGGGTGACTTACTCTCTCATTGCATCCTCCATGCAAGGCTTCAGTCCACTGGATCTGGTGTCGATTGTCTTCTTGGTCAACAGAGCTCCACCTTCTTCTAAACAGTTCAGACCTGCAGGGCATCTCTAACATTTAAACCAGCTCTTTGGAGGAGAAAACAGTTACCAGTAAGACCCTGTACTGGCAAACATTCTCTCTGGGATTTTGCGCAAAGCCTCTTAAAAGTCAAGCGGAATTACATTCTTTTGGCCTAAGTGGTGCAGTTTTTATACTGTTTTCGTAGTGCTGGCTTAAATATAGATCCAACCAAAGTACAATCTACCTTTAGAAAATGAAATCTTTCTCCACTCAGGGGGGAGTGTCTATTCTTGCTTGTGTCTCTTATTACATACCTCAAATGTAGGAGCACTGAGTACAACTGCACAGTATTGTGGTACCGTGGGTTGGCAGGCTTGAGCAGCAAATACCACAAGAGTACTGTGGTACCTTGGAAAAAAAAAAGACTATGCGGATTGGGCACCCGTGGAGGATTGGGCTTCCTTGGGAGGTTGGGTGCAGGGCCTGGCTAAAGACCAGGCCCTGCAGCCAACACCCCACTGCAAATGGTCAAAGGCCGTTCCCAACGAGGGGGATTGGCCTAGGGTGCATGCATAGTGGGAGCGTCGGATGAATATAATGAAAAAAAACTTTACTGAAAAAAACAAAGGTTAAAGTCACATTATAGTTAGGTATGGTAATAAGCTCTTACTTTACGTAAACAAAAAACTGAAATTCACTGAAAAAACAAAGGCTGAAGTGATGCTATAGTTAGGTGTTGAAATGAGATAAAAACCAATGTTTAAAAAACAAAAAGTCACTAAAATATACCAGTTATAGTTTAGTAAGCTAACTATAAATTGTTCCTCTATCATGCACTGCTTATGACCTCACATATTACATCATGTATAGTATTTTAACTGACATCATTGATGTCTGCTTATATTCTTTTGATAGTGGAGTTAAAGGGGATCTTTATGTCCCTTTTGGACATGTCATGGCCTTTTAGGAGGTAGTAGATCTGGGTCTTCTTGCTGATGGTATATTTTTGGGTGCTGCTAAATAAGGTTTTGGTGCCAATTGGTGCTGTAAATCTGGCTATGGAATTTATAGGTGAGTCTGTATGGTTTGATTTTTCTCTATGATGAAAATATCCACTGCAATAGTTCAATGTTTATGGAAATGTCTTTCTTTTCTGGAATGCTTTGTTTTTGGGGTTTTCAATTGAGTTTGTTATGTGGTTTGTTGGTTTCACATTGTGGTTACCTATAAATAGAAATGAATGCAAATAGAAATATACATCATTAGGTTCTTATATCACTTTTTTGTTCGCTCTTCATTGAGTGTATATCTTTTCTATTCACACATACCAAATTGTGGTAACTGATGACCTTCGGTATTGTTTGCCATTTTAGCCTTGGTATGTTTCGATTCCATCTTTTTGGGTTACATTTGGTTTGTAAGATCCATGTTGTTCTTGGGCTTTCGAACAACTGTTTGTTTTCATTATAATATGTAGTTGTTTAATGTGAATTTTCTATCCAAAAATTGTTTGTCTTAAATCTTGAGATCATTGTAAATCTATGAATATTGTGAATGGCAGTCTTGGAGTATGTAATGAATACTGTTTGCATTGTGTTCTGTCCACGTTTGTTTTAGTTTATTAATCTGCAGAAGTATTCAAGGAAGGGGTATTTGGCCCCACAATATTTAATATTACAAATTGATATTTTTTAAATGTTCTTTTGTTTTAACTTACACTTAGGACCTGGATTTGAGTTTCGTGGAAATGGAAAATCCACTGATTCCTGGCAAATTGACAACTCTAGAGGATTAACTACAAGTGGAATTCCTTTGACTTTAGGAATAATATGGTGAACAAAATGTATCTGGTGGTTTTTACTTTGGATTTAGCACTTGCTACAGAAACTGAAGGATATTGCATCACAACCCAAATCTAAGGGGCCGATTACGATTGCGGAAAGCCCGTCACCGCCAGCCATGCGGTGGCGGTCCTTCCGCAATTGTACCGCGCTTTTCCCCTCGCCACATTACGATGGCGGAGGGAATCGCGCTCAGACCGTGGCGGACGCAAAGACCGTCCGCCACGGGTCCTCCAAAAGCAATCTTACAGATTGCCTGGCGGACGGTCCCCATAGCCAGAAATGGGGGCAGTCCCTAGCAGGCACCGTCCACCAAATCACAATGTTGGCTAGATCCGGCATTTCTATGGCGGCGATGCTGCCATAGAAAGGCTGGTGGGGATCAGTGACGGGGGCCCATTGCGGGACCCCCTTGTGTTGGGGGGAGGAGAGGTAGAACGTCTTATAGAAACCCGTCAGAAGACCATCAGGGCCAGACACCTTCCCCAAGTAGAATCTAGCTATTGTGGACACAACTTCTGTTACCATAATATCTGCTTCCAGCAAACTCGCCTTTTCAAGCGTTATGGTTGGTAGCGAGACGTCCACTAGGTACATGTCGATGTTGGAGGGGGATAGAGGGTCAGCTTGTAATGCCCTGCATAAAAACTACAGAATGTGTTGGCTATATTAGTAGTATCCCTCACTGTCCCACCGTTTGTGTAGTTATAAGCTCTATGGTGCTGTCCTGTCATTTTGCTCTTAACTTGAGGGCCAGTAGACGGTTCGCCTTTTAGCACCTCTAAAACAGTGTTATTTTAGCTGCAGTAGTGTCAGTTATGCCTTATCAGTATCTAGTGCCATGAGTTGTTGTCTTGTTAATGTGAGTTGGCACCGTAAGCATTTGGACTCTGTTTATGGGTCCTCTCTAGGTCTGCAACCTTCCCTTCTAGCTCCAGTCTCTTATCTTGTCGCTCTCTTTTGAATCGTGCCACTTGTAAGATAAATTCTCCCCGGATAACTGCTTTTCAGCATGTCCCACAGTATCGGGATGGTTACGTCAGGGTTTCATTAATGTTGAGAAAGTCTACCATGCTATGTTTGATAGTGTCTATCACCGGCTCATGTTACAGTTGATTGTCATTAAGTCTCCATGTTCGTGTAGGTGTGTCTGTGAGTGCCGCCCATGATTCATTGGGATAGGCGAGTAGTCGGAAAGGGCTGATGTCTCAATTATAGCTCTTATGGTTTGTGCATGGATGTGCGTGGTTCCCAGGAAGTAATCCAGCCTAGCATAAGTCTGACAGGAGGCTGAGAAGGTGTAGTCCCATTGCGTAGGGTGCAAGTCACACCATATGTCAACTAGCCTTAGGTCCCACAGCCACTGAAGGCTCGCGTTCAAGAATGCCCCTGTTAGCCCCATCCTTTGGGCGGATCTGTCCAGGTCTGAGTCCATAACCATTCTGATATCCCCTCCAATCAGTATGGCCCGATTCACAGAACTAACTTAAGACAAAATCCTAAACTTACTACCATTTTGGTATTCACAGAAGACACTTACTCATTTTGGTATTCATAGAAGGCACTTACTCATTGATGAGTAAGTGCCTTCTGTGAATACCAAAATGAGTAAGTGCCTTCTGTGAATACCAAAATGAGTAAGTGCCTTCTGTGTATACCAAAATGAGTAACTTACTCATTTTGAGTAACTTACTCATTTTGGTATTCACAGAAGGCACTTACTCATTGATGAGTAAGTGCCTTCTGTGAATACCAAAATGAGTAAGTGCCTTCTGTGAATACCAAAATGAGTAAGGGCCTTCTGTGAATACCAAAATGGTAGTAAGTTTAGGATTTTGTCTTAAGTTAGTTCTGTGAATCGGGCCCTATGTTCCTGTCTGGGGATGTTAGGACTTGAGTGACAGCAGATTTGAGGAATGTTTCCTGTTTTCATTCAGGGCATATATTGAGCCTAATGTGAGGGTGGTGGGTCCAGGCAAAATGCATATAACAACAGTCATCCGGGTATATCTATCAGTGTTTCTATCAGTTTATGTTGAAACTTGTTAGCAAACAAAACCACCACCCTCCCCGACTTTTTGGGTCCCGAGGAAAATAACTGGCTAGTAAACCAGTGGAATCGGAGTCTCGGCCAGTCCCATTTAATAAGGTGTGTTTCCTGCAATAGAGAGACATCGCAATCCGTGTCTTGCAGGAAGGAAAGCAATGCTAAGTGCTGAGCAGGGGCATTTAGCCCTCTCACATTAAAGCTGAGGACCTTCACCATTGTAACCCTGAAGAAACAAAGCCATTTTTTCTGAGTGTCTCAGAGTGCAATGTATGCCCAGTCATGTGTATGTATAGTTAGCGTGTAAGAGTATATTTGGTGATATTCATGGATCCAACTTCCCTCCACTAGTAACCACATAACAAAAGTAAACTAATTTCGCCCCTCCCTCACGTGGAGCACCCAGTTCTTCAAGGGAGCCTCCTTACGGGGCTCAAGGAGTCAGAGTCCAAGCCCATTCTTCAACTTACCCCACAGCCCCCCATCCTCCGCCCGCCACCCATATCTGTGAGCTTACCACGATCCCTGTCACCCCCACCTCAGGTGCAATTCAATGCATGTGCAGGCTGTCCGGCAGGCAGTGGCGCCTTCTCCCCCTCTATGCAGCAGTAACTGAGTTCAGTCTGCCTCCATCATGTCAGCAGGTGGCAGATTATTCAGGACTGCCTGCCGTTCCCTGTGTATTTCATCCTGGGATGGACGATGGGCATGCAGCTTAGTCTCAACCTTGGTCCAGCGTCCCCGTTCCTGCCACTCTGGTGCCTCTGACCGTTCTGCATTGTCAGCAGGCTGCGAATTCTCCAGTGTGTTGGGAAGGGCCAGAACCAAACGTGCCTCAGCAAGGGTATGGACTGTATGTGTGGAGCCGGAGATGGGGAAGGAGAGGCCGAACGGGAAGCCCCAACCAGGGCCGGACTGGGAAAGCAAACTGGGCCCTGGCAATTCAGTCAGACCGACCGTGGGGGAGGGGTGAGGGGCGACAGCGGCAGCGTGCACGCGTGGAAAACACTGCACTGCTTTTGTTACAGGCGGGCCGATATTGCAGCTATGCTGCAAAACTGGCCCAGGGTAACAAAAGCGCCCCCAGAGGTCCAAAACCGGCCTCCACCCTGGCGGCCCACCGGGAAAACGCCTGGTGCCCGCTACGGCCAGTCCGGCGCAGGCCCCAGCGATCCTTGACACCCTTCTCCGTGACGAATGGCGTAACTGGGCAGAATTGTTGCTGGTGTTGGAGGGTGTTGCGCAAAATGTCTTGGTAAAGATGAAGTGTGGCCCCCTCAAAAGAGATCATTCCAGCTGCACAGGTTGCTGTCGTGATCACCTCTGTACACCTGTGAGAACATCTAGGGGTATTCTCACCGGCTCTGATGGCCTGCCGGCCCTATGACTGCGATCAAGCTGGATGTCCTCCTGTGCAAGCCCAGGGAAGATATGGTGGAAGAGCCATGTCACATAGTCCTCAAGGGCGTACGCTTCTATATTGCTGGGGACCCCCCCTTTTTCTAACATTAACTTTGTGGAATCTGTTTTCCAGGTCATCCAAGTGGCATCGGAGGTCTAAATTCTGATCGTGCAGTTCGAATACCTCCTGCCTGAGCACTTCAATATCTTCTTCCCTGGAGTCCCTTGTGGTTTCCAACATACAGATTTGCTGACCTGAGTCCCCTAACTTGTGTCTCACCTCCTTTAGGTCCTTAGAGAAGTCCTCCCACAGGGCGGCAATGTCATTGCGTAGCTTGCTGAATAAGTCCGCTATAAAGGCACGGGTGAGTGGCGCCTCCACCGCCCCCTGTGATGGCCTACTGGGAGAGGAGTTCTGACTGCTGTCTCCCTCACTCTTACCATCCCTTCCACCCTCCATCTTCTTTGCAGCTGCTTTCACAAGGATGCCCTTCAAGTTGACTCTTTCTTGTTCCTGGCTAACACCATCCCCCATATGTCCTGAGGACCTCCAGTCCTGTCCCACATGACTGGCAGTATGGTCGTTGTTGCTCCTCCCTGAAGCAGGACTGGATGTCCCCATGTCTCCCAGGGGAGGTGGCCACCTGTCTTGCTCCTACCCCACCACAGTCTGCTCAAAGTCAGAAAAGCTCAATAAGTGCCAGTCCAGCAAACCAATTCCTCAGGCTGATCCTCTGCCCTGTGCTCCCAGAGGGGGTGAACACCTCGGGGCCGAATCGCCAGGGAAGTCCGCTCCCGGTAGTGTCCCTCACCGTTGGGCTGTGTGAACATGTGTGTCTTGGTCCTCCCAGGCCGCACTCCTGCTGTCTAATCCCATAATGGCGGTGGCACAAAGGAAACCATTTTCCAGTCCTTATTAGTGTGTCGGTATTGTAGCTGCACCACCTTTACCCCTGAGGCCGCGGGGTGCCTCCCAGCCAAGCTGCAGGCCTCCACTCCACATGGCGTGTGCACGTGTAGGCATCACAGGGGCACTCTGGGGCCGTGGCCCAGCCCCTCCCTGCTACACAATCTTGCTGTGCAGTCCCCTAAGCAACAGTGCCACTTCTCTTCGTGCCCGGGAATGAGTTCTTAGCACTGCAACCACCAACTCCAGAGTGCTGGGGCATACCTTTGACCCTGCACCTCTGCGCTGCCACTACAGACCTCAGTCCAGCACCAGCGTTTCCCCGCTGTCCGTCACCGCTCCTCGCACTCCTCCAAAGCGGGCTTCAAGCGCCGCATACGGCAATATCGCTTGCTCCAGGGCTCGTCTGACATCTACAATCCGAGAGTCTGCCAGGACAGGTCTGAGGGCCCAGGTAGGGAGATATGAGGGCGACTTTCGTGCACGCGGCTCAGAGCAGGGAGAAGAAGCCCCTACTCTGTTGCCATCTTGGACACGCCCCGACCCCAGTGCTCTCTATCAATCAATCAATCAGGGGTTTATAAAGCGCGCTACTCACCCGTGAGGGTCTCAAGGCGCTAGGGGGGGAGGGGGAGGTTGCCGCTCTGGTCAATTGAAGAGCCAGGTCTTGAGGTTCTTCCTGAAAGTGTGCAGGGTCGGGGAGCGTCTGATGTTCACTGGGAGCTCGTTCCAGGTCTTGGCTGCGATGTAGGAGAAGGCTCTTCCACCTGCGGATGCGGGGGGTCTCTGCCAGGGCGAGGTCGGCGGAGCGGAGGTTCCTTTTGGGTACGTGGAAGGAGATTCTCTCGTTGAGGTATATGGGTCCGATGTTGTGGCGGGATTTGTAGGCGTGGGTGAGAAGTTTGAAGGTCACTCTCTTTTCGACGGGGAGCCAGTGGAGGTCTCGTAGGTGTTGGGTCATGTGTTCGTGCTGTGGGGTCCCGAGGACGAGTCTGGCTGCGGTGTTCTGGATGGTTTGGAGCTTGTGTAGAAGAGATCTGTTGATTCCTGCGTAGAGGGCGTTGCCGTAGTCAAGTCTGCTTGTTATGAGTGCGTGGGTGACGGTCCTTCTGCATTCGGGGGGCATCCATTTGAAGGTCTTGCGGAGGATGCGAAGGCAGTTGAAACTGGTGGAGGCGACAGAGTTGATCTGGCGGGTCATGGTGAGGGAGGAGTCGAGGATGATGCTGAGGTTCCGTGCTTGGTCTGTAGGGGTGGGTGGACTCCCGAGGGCAGAGGGCCACCAGGTGTTGTCCCAGGCAGAGGTGGAGGGTCCAAGGATGAGGACCTCAGTCTTCTCCGAGTTAAGCTTCAGGCAGCTATCCTTCATCCAGGCTGCGACGTCCTTCATTCCTTCCTGGAAACAGAGTCTGGTGTCTTCGGGGTTCTTCGTGAGGGAGAGGATGAGCTGGGTGTCATCGGCGTAAGATACTATGCTGAGCCCATGCTGTCTGACGATGGCGGCGAGGGGGGCCATGTAGATGTTGAAAAGCGTGGGACTGAGCGATGATCCTTGGGGTACTCCGCAGTTGATCTCTGTGGGTTCAGAGAGGAAGGGAGGGAGTCTGATCCTCTGGGTTCTGCCGGAGACAAAGGAGTGGATCCAGTTGAGGGTGGTTCCTCGTATCCCGGCTTCGTGAAGTCTGGCTGCGAATGTGCGATGTGAGATGGTGTCGAAGGCTGCGGAGAGGTCTAGTAAGATGAGGGCCGTGTGTCCCTGGTCGAGTAGCATGCGGATGTCATCAGTGGCGGCGAGGAGGGCGGTCTCGGTGCTGTGGTTGCTGCGGAATCCGGACTGGGAGGAGTCTAGGATGGAGTTCTCTCCGATGAAGGTGGTCAGCTGAGCGTTTACGAGTCTCTCGGTGACTTTGGCAGCGAAGGGTAGGAGAGAGATGGGCCGGTAGTTTTTCAGGTCCGTCGGGTCGGCCAAGGGTTTCTTGAGGAGGGGTTTAACCTCCGCCCGCTTCCAGTCGTCTGGGAAGGTGCCGGATTGGAAGGAGGCGTTGATGGTCCGTCCTAGTTCGGGTGCGATGGCGGCAGCGGCCCTGTGGTAGATGTGTGGTGGGCAGGGGTCTGTGGGCGATCCTGAGTGGGTGTTCTTCATGGTCACGGTGATGTGTTTGACGGTGGCGGGATTCCAGGTCATGACGGTCGGCTTGTCGTTGGCGGTAGGGAGGGGGGTGGTGTCCGGCATCTGTTCACTGAAGTTGTCGTAGAGGGCCTTGATTTTCAGATGGAAGTAGGAGCTGAGCTTGTTGCAGAGTTCCTGGGAAGGTGTGACGTCCGTGGCTTCGCTGGGGGGTTTCGCGAAATGCTGTATGACGTTGAAAAATTCTTTGGCGTTGGTTGCGTTGGTGTGGATTTTGTTCTTGATGAAGATCCGCTTGGTGTCTCTAATGCGCTGGTGGTATTCCTTCAGGGCACTCCTGTGGTTATTCAGGGCTTCCGTGGTTTTCCGGTTTCGCCAGGTTTTCTCGAGGCGTCTGCAGGAGCGCCTGGCTTCTTGTAGTTCTGTGGTGAACCAGGCGGGCTTCAGGGGGCTTAGTTTGGCGGGGTGGCGGAGGGGCGCGAGCTTGTGGGCGCAGCAGGAGATCCAGCGGTGAAGTTCTTTGGCTGCGGAGTTGGCGTCGGTCTTGGCACAGGGGGGGTCTAGGAGGAGGGTGGTGTTGAGGTGTTCCTCTGTGGTCTTACTCCAGTTCATTTGTGGTGGGCGCGGTGGGGGCTTGAGTGCGGTGGTGGTGTTGAAGGTGAAGTGTACGCAGTGGTGGTCCATCCACAGGGGCTGGGTGGTGTGGCTGTAGTGGATGTTTGTCCCTCCTGCGAAGATGGGGTCGAGGGTGTGTCCTGCTCTGTGAGTGGGGGTGGTGACGAGCTGCTTCAGTCCGAGGTTGGAGAGGTTGTCAAGGAGAGTGGTGGAGTCAGGGTCGCTGCGGTTGTCGAGGTGGAAGTTCAGGTCTCCGAGTAGGATGTAGTCCGTAGAGGTGATGGCGTGGGGTGCGACGAGTTCGGCGATGGTGGTTGCGGACTGGGTCCGAGGTCCTGGGGGTCTGTAGGCGAGGGTGCCGCGTAGCGTGGTCCTGGGGCTGGTCTGGAACTGGAAGTGAAGGTGTTCTGTGGTGGCGGAGGGGTCGCTCGTGGTGGTGGTGGAGAGTTGGAGAGAGCTCTTGTGTGCGATGGCGAGTCCTCCTGCTGGGCGGTTGGGGCGGTCCTTCCTTTGAATCTTGTATCCGGCAGGGATGGCGGTTGCAATGTGGGGGGCGGAGGAGGCGTTAGTCCAGGTTTCTGATAAGAAGGCGATGTAAGGTGAGAGGGTGTCGAGGAGGTCCCAGATCTCTACGGTGTGTTTGTGCAGGGAGCGTACGTTTAGGAGGATGCACTCCAGGGCTACGGTGGTGTTGGCGTCCGACAAGTGGGTGGTGACCGTGGGGGGGTGCGGAGGGTGGTGAAGGTCTGTCGGCAGCGACGGCAGGAGAACTGGCCATGGGTAGTGTTTGGCGTGGCCAGCTGGCAGTTGTTGTTCCTTCAGGGGGTTGAGTGCGAGTAGGGCAGCTCTGTTGTAGTGGTGGGAGATCGGAAATCCAGGGTCCCTGGCGCTGGCGCTGGTCGGGTCGTGGATGGGTGCAGACGGCTTGCCTTTGGTGCGCCATTGGCGCGCGCGGCTGCGCAGCAGCCTGGTATTATATAGGGAAGAAGGGAGGGAAGCACAGCTGGGAGGCGGGAGCGGGGACCAGCAGGGGGGAGGGGCCGCGGGGGCAGCAGCAGCGGGAAAGGGCGGCGGAAAACGGGCACAACAGTGGTACGGTGCGGTACCAGGCAAAATCCTAAATACAACAAAAAGCAACAAAACAAAACAAAACAAAATGAGGGGCACAGAGAGGCAATTCACAGGCACAAATTGCAGGCACAATTGGAGACAGTCAAGACCAGGAAAAATGGGCCCAGCACAGAGGGGCCTCGAACACCTACCACAACAGGTGGACAGAGTCAGCGGCAGGCAGCACAACAGCGGAGCTGCTGGGGGAGAGGGCAGGTCTCTGACCGGCGACGCCGTATCCGGACCCCCAGCTGATATGGGGCCATGATGTGTCTCCCACTGAGCCCCCCCAGATGTCGGGGGCCAGCACTGAGTACCCAGGCAGCACAATAGAGGAATGGGGAAAGTACCCCCCCCTCAGATGGCAAGGGGCCACAAGCCGCCTGCTCTAATCTCCACGACGGTGGGGCACGGACCCAGGAAAGCCCATGGACTCCGATCCTGGTGCACAAGACCATAACTGTGGAGGTGAGGGAGCACAGTAGCATTAACATTAACACCGGGATCCCTTTTCTGCGTGACGGGCGGCAAAGCCCACCATAGGTGTCATATATTCTTTCCTCTTCGACCTGTGGAAGCTCCAAAAGGGCCCATTGCCAGACGGCGAGCCTTTTAGGGAGTGACCTATAAGCAGCCCTCCCATCTGGACTACGGAGATACCCTCTCTACTGTGTGCTGGCCCGTCCTCTGTCCCACCCCCCGGACAGTGAGTGAATCTATACAACAGCACTGGGACTACCATCCCAACATGGCGCAGATGTCCACGGCGAAGCCTGGGAGTAAGTCCTCCAGACAGCTTCTCTTCACAGAGGCACTTAAGCAACCACGCACCATGGCTATGAAAAACGCCGACCCCACGGCGAGCGGTCCCCCCGCACCCCTAACTGCCCCTGCACCAGACGTGACCATGGACCGCATTCTCCAGGAAATCTCCTCGGTCAGTTGAAAGCTGGAGTGGATGGACTCCAACATATCTAAACTGGCAGAGGAAGCCAAATTGATCCGAGCGGACATAGCCGGGTTCAATCCCTGAGCTGAGGGACTGGACCAGAGGCTGACGGTAGTAGAGGACCGCCTGGACACAGTGCAAGTTAGGGACCAGGAACTCCTCTTCCTCCGCAGCAAACTCGTCGATTTGGAGGACCACAGCCGTAGGGACAAAATCCGCTTTTTTGGCTTCCCTGAGTCCATTGAGGGCCCTAATGCCGGCATATTCCTGAAAGAGACCCTTCCGAAAAACATTGGGGCCGCCTTTGACCCTCCTCTGGAAATACAGCGTGCTCTTCGCATAGGTCCCCTACGTAAGGACTCACACGCCCGCGCCCACTCATCGCCTGCTTTCTGCACCATGAACAGACGAGGCAAATTCTGGCCGCAGAGTGCACCCACGGGTCGTTCACCCATGATGGCCACAGCATTGGGATGGCTGCAGACTTTTCTAAAGAGACTAACGAGCGCAGTAAGGCCTTACTCTCCCTCAGGCCCAGGCTCCATCAGCTAAACATCAAATACGGCCTTTTTGAACCCGCGAGGTTTCGCATAACCAATGACGGCAACTCAAGGGACTTTTATGATCCAGAGGACCTGCGCCGGTTCTTGGATGCCATGGGGCAACAGGAAATGGACGTTCAGCATGGAGACCCTAAACTTTCCCAGTCATCGGACGGCAGGAGACGGACCACCGGCGGGACTTGGCAACGAGGCAGGGACCAGGACAGTATAACCCGCACACACGAGGACAAAGCCTCTGCCCTCCAAACGGTGGCCGCTTTTATACACGATCAGCAGAGAGACAAATCCCATTCACCCCTGAAGCCCACAACAGAGGCTGACCAGGGACGGAGGGGGCCTGAAGGGGTCGGTCCAGGCTGATGGCCCCCTCATGAAGTTGGACATATACCTGTATGACCAGAGAGACGGCAAACAGACAACGGGCACCTGAGTATAATCCACCCTGTATTGACTAATAGAGTGTTGTGCAAGTTATAAGTTACATATGTTGTATACACCACTTACTGGTGATTTTCGTTTTGCTCCTGAAATGTTACCTGTTTTACTGCCTGTCTGATAATCCTGACTAGCTGTAACACCCACATGCACCTGCCTCCTCCCCCCCTCCTGTGCTCTGGCCGTGCCGCTGACCTTGAATCTGGCACTGACACCTTTACCATAGTAGGCACCCCGTGCGTCACCATATACACAAGTCCAGCTGGGCGCATCTGTGCTCTACTCCTCTGCGCACTGCTGTTCCTTCTTCCCCTGCTGGACCGTCTCGTCCCCCCCACTTTCTAGTGTTATCTAATGCAATGCCTGCCCCCCCCTCCATGGGCTAGACCCACCCTCGGACGGTGCCCCGCTAAGTTTAGACCCGCGGCAGAAAGTTTAGCGTTCCTTGCGCTCTTTAGCACCCGGAAGACCTCTCCGGTATCCCGTGTCCTATTGGTTTTATCCCCTCCCTTAACCCCCCTCACCTCAATCTATATTGCTCGGACACCACGCACTTCCACCGCGCCGACACAGTACACTCACTCCTCCCCTTTCCTACTGCCTAATTTGGCAACACAGCACCTTTACCATAACGAGGCCCCCCTCTGACCACCAGAGGTATTGACGACTTAGCAGAGCTCTACCCCGCCCGGTAAGTGCCAGCGGCGTAACCCGATATCAGCACCCTCCCCCTGTACCCTTCCTCCCGACCCTATGCCTCTTCTCTTCCTCTAACCCCAGTGCCCCTCACCCCCCTTACCTCTCCTCTCGACATAGGATCTTTATATTCTTCCTCTCCCTTTACTCCTGTGGACCCGCACACCTCTTCTATTAGGACAACTTATCCTCTTTCTGGTGCACTACCCCATTGGCTCTGCCATATTAGCCCCTGCAGCCCCCTTTTTTAGGATTAGGGTCTCCCTCAGGACCTCAATACCACACCCTTCCCCCGCAAGAACCCTCACTGCAAACCACCGGACCCCCCTGCCCCTCACTTGCTGCGAGTCCATATCATGAGCCCCTCACACCCACTGCGCGCTATAACCTGGAACGTTCATGGCCTCACACATTACATAAAACGGAAGAAAATACTGGCCTATCTACAATCCAAACGTGCGGACGTGGCGCTACTGCAGGAAACCCACCTTGACGCCATAGAGTCGGACAAGCGGAGATGCGGGACCTACACGTAAATGTGGAGTAGCAATCCTACTCCGGGAATCTCTTCTGGTGACGGTGACTAAAACTTGGACAGACCCCGACGGACGCTATGTATTCGCAAAACTAAAACTAGGTGATCATCAGATGTGTGGGGTCGGTCTACGCTCCCACAGGAGCGAAAAGATTGTTCTTACTACAGCTCAACCGGGTTCTGATGGAAATAGGGGCCTCACAATTTCTCATAGGAGGGGACTAGAACCTAGCAAGGGATCCAGTTTTGGACAGGACGGGGCCACTGGACAAGAACAATGCAGCAGACAGGGCTCTGATGGAGGACGTGACGCAGGATAATGGCCTGGTGGACCACTGGCGTCTGAGCCATCCCACAGATACAGACTACACCTTTACCTCCCCGACACATGGCATGCTCTGTCAGTTGGACTATTTCCTCATTTCCCACAGTATGGTGCAGCTCACTCAGGAATCCCAAATCCAGGAGGCGGCCCTCTCCGATCACTCCTGGGTCCTCCTCTCCCTGGAACTGGGGCTGGCCAGTCCTGGTCGCAAGCCCTGGCTGATGAACATCCAGCGATACCGGACCCCTACCGGTAAATCTCAATTGCAGATACATATCAATGAATATCTCTCAGATAACCGCGGTTCCATTGAATCTGGTAGAACCCTATGGGCCACCGCAAAGGCAACCTTACGTGGCCGACTCATGCGAGACGCCACACAAGCTAACAAGCAGAATATAGATAAGCAAAAAGGGCTGGAAGCCGACATTAGGGCAAATACTCGCTTATATTCCGCACATCCTTCCCCACAACACCGCAAATCACTCGAGCAGGCCAAGATGGCTCTAAATAGTCTCTTCACAACCAAAGCGGAATACGCCTTGCAGAGGATGAAGGGGAGACATTATGAGCAGGGAGAGAAGGCAGGGAGGCTGCTCGCAGTACAACTCCGCCAGCGCGAAGCGGCCATGGCCATACCGGCCATAAAGTTGGCATCAAGCGAGACCCTCACCCGTCCCCAGGACAAAACTAATGAATTTGCTTCATTTTTCAAGGTCCTATACACCCCAGGGCAGCCTGTTGAGGCGGACAAACTGGACACCTTCCTACAGGAGGCGAAACTCCCCTGCCTCTCAGATAAGGGTAGAGAGTTACTGGATAGTGTTCAGCAAAGAAGAGATAGCTTCGGCAATAGCGAAACTACCCTATCATATGGCCCCTGGAGAGGATGGCTTCCCGGCGGAATTCTATCGCTGGGCGGGGGAGGAGGTGGTTAACACACTACAGGCGGCATTCTCTGGAGCAGAGCACACTGCCTTCCTGGACCCCCTCTCTAACAGTGCGGTAATAGCTGTCCTGCCTAAACCCGGGAAAGACCCCCTGTTGTGTGGCAGTTACGGCCCATCTCATTGTTAAACTGCGACATTCAAATCTTGGCCAGCATCATGGCATCTCACCTCCGGAAAGTTCTCCCCTCTCTGGTGCACACCTCGCAAGTGGGCTTTGTGCCGGGCCGATCCTCTAGGAACCATTTACGCACTCTCGCATACACACTCTGGACGGCTAAAGACCTCCCCTTGGGTGCACTCGCCCTTTCGCTCAATGCGGAGAAGGCATTCGATCGTATTGCGTGGGACTACCTATTCAGAGTGATAGAATATTTCGGTTTCAGCGACCAATTTATCGCCAAGGTGCCCCTACTATACGGTAATCCCACCACACAGGTGAACTGTGGGGGATTCCTATCCAATACTTTCCCAATTCACACAGGAACATGCCAGGGTTGCCCCCTCTTGCCACTCCTCTTTCTACTGGCCATGGAACCCCTTTCTGCCACCATGCGTACTCGTCCAACATCAAGGGGGTACGCCTTCCGGTTGGCAAATCCAAACTGTACGTCTATGCGGACGACATCCTGCTCACCCTCACAGACCTACACCGCTCGTTACCGTCTCTGCTCCAAATCATTGACGACTTCTCCTCCCTCTCTGGATATAAAATCAATTGGGGTAAGAGTGAAGCACTTCCTATTTCAGATGGGACCACGAAGGCGGCTATCCATGGCTTTCCATTCCACTGGCAACACGCGCACCTAAAATATCTGGGTATCCTAGTGAATAAAGGCCTAGCATGAATAGTTCAGGACAACCTAAACCCACTGATCACTCAGATGCACCGTGATTTTGAGAAATGGAAGATATTGGGATTCTCTCTGTGGGGCAGAGTCCAGGCTGTCCGCATGATAACGCTCCCGCGCTTCAACTATACACTGGGGATGCTCCCTATGCAGATACCCCTCACCACCCTGCGACAGATAGACTCCAGGATTAGATCATTTGTATGGGGCTCCTCGAAACCCCGCATAGCTGCGTCCAAGCTGCAAGCCCGCTGCACTAAAGGGGGACTGAGTCTCCCCTCGGTAGAACACTATGCCCTGGCTCTGCACCTCTCCCAGCTTGCATACTTACTGCCAGACTCCGGACACGCCACAATGGGTGCCATTGGAGCGCCACTTGCTTTCAGCCGAGACGGTCTATCTGCCCTATAAGTGACAGGGCCCCAGACACGACACACCAGCCACCTGATATTGTCCGCAATGTGCAAGGCCTGGTATCGAGCGCACTGACTACTGGGTTCGCACCCCCGGCTACGCAAGAAAGCTCCCCTATGGGGAAACAACGGCATACGCATAGGCAGAAAAGACCTGTCGTGGGCCGCATGGCAGGCGGCAGGCATCCACCCACTCGATCAGCTTATCAGCAATGGCTCCCCGAAAACACTGGTGCAACTGGGAGAGGAGTTTGGACTCCCAGTGGCGCAGTACTGGAAACATACCCAACTGCAGCACTGTCTGAGGCAATGCCTGGGGCCCCACCCGTGATCTCTACCCATGTCACCAGTGATAACATATCTCTCCACATGGGGGAATCACAAAGGGGTAATGTCTGGCCTGTACGGAGTACTCTCGTCCCATCTCTTCTTGAAACCTCTGTCGCAGACACTATGTACCAGGTGGCAATCACAGCTATCGGTCTCATATGAGGAAGATGAATGGGCGGACATTTTAAAAGCCCTAGACAAGGGCACCAGGAAGGCACAGATGAAGTTTTGCCTTTTCAAAGTCCTACAGGACTTCTAGTGCACACCAACTGTTGGAGATGCACGAACACCCGCTGCGACAGGACACATGACATATGTGAATGCCTCTCAGTACAGTCCTTCTGGGGGTACGTGGATCGGACCTTGAGTGCCTCCATCCCTCTCCACTTGCCGCTCACCCCCCCCCCTGAGATCCTCCTGCATGATCTGCGGCAATCGCCAGAATTATCGAGACCTCAACGCCTCCTCTTCCATATGGCAATGGCCACGGCAAACTCTGCATATTGCGCCAATGGAGGCCTCTAGCCCCTCCAACGCAGGAGTCGTGGCTGGTAGCCATGATCCAAACTGCCTCCTACGAACGGGTCATCTACAATCTGCAGGACCAATCTGACCTATTCCTACACACTTGGACAGGGCCGGACTGGCTACCGGGCGTTTTGGTGTGCTGCCAAGCTGGGGGCTGATTTCACTGCGGTGGGGGCTGATATCGTTGATGGGGACCTGCGTGTGCTTCTAAATAAACAAAGCAAAACGAATGGTTTTAAGCATACGCAGGTCCCCATCAACGAAATCAGCCCCCAGCTTGGCAGCACACCAAAACGCCCGGTAGCCAGTCCGGCCCTGCACTTGGACTTCCTTCTTGCGCACAGAGGTAACCGATGAAGACCCTCAACACCACGTAGGGAGGCCAGAGCCTCCTTCTGCCCCAGGCTTAGGGCCGCACCAGAGCCGCCTCCTATCGCCATCTTACGCAATGTAGCACCTCAGTTAATTAAGTATTTATTTTGCTGCAGCTCCTCTACCCCTTACGCCCCCCCACACAAAACCAGAACACCATAACATCTTTGCACAGCTGTGGACTCATGGTGCCCACTTCCACACCCTCTTCAATACGTAATCCTCACTCTTCACGATTATTGACTCTGCAACTCCTTTACATGCACCAATCTCACCCCTCCACAATAACCGGTGACGCTGGGAGACAAGAAATTCTCGGACACTACTCCTACTCCTCCACCTATTTACTATCTTCCCCCTCCCCTCCTCCCTCTTCTCTCCCCTTCCCTCCTTCCTATCCCCACCCCCCACCCCTCTCCACCCCCCCCATAGACTTCCCCCATCCCCTGTCCCCAGCACACTGACCTCGCGGGCTTCTGGCTCCCCCACCAACAGTTCCTCTACTTTGGATGCCAACCAGACGGCTCTCACCCACCTCCAAAAAATGAAGGAGACTGCTGAGGGTAGAGAAAGATTACGATGGACGTGCACATCTAGGGATAATAGGGAAACAGTGGCAGAGACAGGGGGCATGACCCCCCCACTCCCAACGACCCTTCTTCCCTGCGGGTCAAACCCAACTCAGCCCAGTTTTACGGTGTCTAGCCTTTTCTGCGACAGCCAAACCCCAGATCTGCTTACAGCAGCCCCTGTAATACTCGCAAGACACCATACTCAGGCAAGCCCCCCCGCCTACCATATTCGTCCCTTCTGGGATGTCGTTCCCTCTCGTCTTGGATCCCGTTAGGATGCTAATGGCCTGGATAGGACTTACGCGAACAACCCTCCTGATTTGATACCATGACCCCAAAGGCACCAAGAAGCACCCAACGACTCCAACACGCAACCCTCCCCCTGCAGAGATGAACCCCGCAGATGAAGGATTCACACAGCGCAGCGTAGAAGGTACAAAAGCACCCTAGGCATACCCCTCGGTGTACTAATGTCCCTCCCCCAACACCCTTTTCCCCCTCCCCCCCACACCAGGTTAGCACTGTTTGTTGTTCATATGAGCCAGTCACCAAACATCTGAGGCTTCCATTCACTAATGCAGATTGGAGATAATGCACTGATGGCTGAAATCTATTACTATGTATGTATCCACCTCTTTTCTTCTGTGCACATGTTGTGAAAATGTAATAAAGAATTACGACACAAAAAAAAAGAATATAAAAACACAATGCTCTAAACGCTCCCAGTGCTCTAACTCAGGCCTTTGGATAGAACTCTAACTTATAAAGCCATCATAACTCCCTCTGGGGATGGTGAGCCGATGTAGGGGCCACATGTACGTATGTTAGATTCCTGAAAAGTCGTCACAATTTGCACAACGACTTTTACCAAATCCACTTGTATTTTGCAGACCAACCTCTGTACTAATCAGTCAGTTCACAAAATACCGTATCAGAGAGGGTCACAATTCAAAATACCTCCTGAATATTATTAACGAAGTAGGTCACAAATTGAGACCCACAACAATTTGTTGTCATCACAATGATTGTGGCCTGCTGGGGTCAGCAGACCACTATGTCTGCGATTGCTTTTAAATAAAGCAATCTTTTCTTCAGCAATCCATTTTCTTAAAAAGGAAAACAGGATTCATTTGCAAAAAAGAGAAAATTGACAAAATTATTTTTTCACAGTAGGCAGTGATCGCCGAACCATATCCTACTGCTAACAAGGGCGTTGATTCACGAAAATGAAAGAGGTGGCGGAAGTGACATCACACATCCTTTGACCTCAGTGACATTACAGGAACTGATATCATATGACCTTTGCCCTGCTGTTAACAACCCCTTAATATGTTCACAGTTAGTTTAACACAGCAGTTACTAACACAAATAAATGGCTATTTAATATATAGCTGTGGTCTAATTAGGATGATGACATAATAAGCCAAATAAACTTTACACATTTATTTGAACTAGAGGATATTTTGCTACAAAACAAAAGATGTTACTGGCTTACAGTATTCCTAGGATTGTTAATTTTTTTTTATATATGATCCGTTGATGACTCTAAGCACAAAGGTGAAGTGAAGATATAGTTCTAACATAATTTTCATGTATTCAGAATAAAGAAACATGATAAGTTGTTCATCAATGTGTGTTTTTATGTCCCATTTTTGCTTATTCAAAAGAGTGGCGATCCTCTGCTAAGGGAGAAGCAGAATGAAAACAGTGCTCATCGAAAATCTGTTTTCCTTCTTTTTGGGACTGCTTATGCCCCCTCTGAGGCCAGGGGTCACAACGGAAGTGCCAGAGGTAGCTGGGCACAAGCCGGGGAGAGGGGTGGGGGGGTCACAACTGCGACCCCTGGTGACCCCTAAATGATGTCCATGACTGCTAAAAGGTTTTTGGGACTATTCCCCGTTTGCAAACCAGTTACCATCTCCTTTAAGGTGTCAGTAAAATATAAATGCTTTGCGACTGCATTTCGGTCGCAAAACATTAATGCATAACAGAAGGAATCACTATTTGGAAGGGATGCCCTAAACACATTCCTTCCAAATAGCAATTTCTTTATGATTTCCAAAATCCCCTTTAGTGATTTTGTAACATGTTACTGAATCATTAAGGGGCCGATTCCGATCTCGGCCGGAAATCTCTCCGACCGAGCCGGACCCGGAGAGATTTCCGACCGAATCGGACTCTGGCAGTCCGACCGAACGAGTACGATGCGCACGCATGCCATCGGACTCGAGTCGGTCGGACTCCCATTGAAGTCAATGGGAGCCTGTCGTACAACGCGTACGCGGGCTCCCATTGACTCAATGGGTGCGAGGCAGACAAGGGCGCCCCCTACAGCGTGTACGCATCCATGCGCATCGCGGCGTACATGCACAGGTAGGGGGGACCCATGGGTCCCCCTGTGTGCGACTCGCGCGCCTACGCGTACAGGGGGTCCGACGCGGACCCCCAAAGTCCGGCTCCGACAGCTTTTTCGAGCCAGACGGCGCGAGTCGGTCGGACTGCTCGCGGCGCGCATCGTACTTACCCGGCCGGGATACGTCTCCATAGCGCGGTGCGAGTCGTGTCCATGCGAGTCGGTCAGAGCGTGTTGAAGCCGCGTTCGAGTCGGTCGGAGATTTCGCGGGTGCCTGCATCGTACTCGCTCGGCCGGACCCGCGTACGATTCGGTCGGGAAACAGGGCTCCGAATCGGATCCGGTAAATCCGAATCCGATTCGGAGCACTACCGGCCGAGATCGGAATCGGCCCCTAAATAGAGACTCACAAGGTGTCAGGCAGAGGCCATCAGCAGGGTCCAGTCCCGGCCCAGTTGACACAGGTCAGCTGGGTAAATCCAGGAAAAAGTCTCTTGCTGCTTGTTGGACTCTGTGGTTCAGACAACTGATAAATCACAAAGAAGAGGGGTGGAAGGATAAAGTCCCTCTTCGACCTCCCACACTAACTATGAAACCACTAATAAGAAGAGGGACTGCATGAACAATAAATGAATGCTAGTAAAAATTATTATTGAGGGAATCACACAAAAATGTTAAAACTGCCCTCACACACAGAAATCTGTGTCATGCTTCATCATAGGGCCTGCTAACGACACCCCGCGCCGACCAACGCTGGGGGTGGAGCAATAGGGAAGGGGAAGACAATACAACACAGAATAGAACGTGGCAAAAAGACAAAGGGATCAAAAAGTGAAAATAAAAGCATAAACAGTGAGTTAAAACTGGCTACAGGGAGTCCCTAATCTTAATTTAATATCGGGTACCCTGTCCAGAAGTATTTAAACGGTCACAACAGGACCTGTGGATGGTAGTATGGTAAACCTATGATGAGTCACCATCCCCTCCACTATGCAAAAAATGTCGACATGTTTCAGCCGGAGTGGTCAAATTGCCCGGCTTTCATCAGGACTTCACTATTGTATGACCCCACGGTTCTCACCCAAACCACCATAAGTCAAAGATGGAGGGGAAAACGTTTCTGTTGGGTAACTTACTCCAAACACATGCAAATAGAGCGTCTTGCTCTCCACAGTGGAACCTGCAAGGAACCAAATAAAAACTAGTAAAAACAAGACAGTGCTGTGCTCATTCTGCTATACAGAAAAACATCCAGTGATGTGTGACCCCTCTATAATAAAATTAAATTAAATGTAATGTAATGAAAGCATTCATGATAGGGCGCGACACACGGCCAGCTCCAAGTCATAACAATCTGTTGACTGAGCCCTGCCAAGTTCTTACATATCTGTATTAAAGCCCTGTTAGATGCGCTCAATTCGCATATAGAAACTGGTACCAGAGTAGTTCTGGTCCAGTATATACAGATTAAAAATCCAAAAAAGAAGTAAGAAAGAGGAAACATCAAACATTCTGTGAGGCTTACCGAGTTTACTTATAATCTAAACTTGAACTGGCGGGGGAGAGAGGACAGCTCCCTATAGTCACACTCTGTTGGGAATGCAATATAAAAGGAAGAAAAAAATACTATTAAGCAATACAAAGTGGCGTTATTTCCAAGTTAGAAACATACCCTACGACAAATCTCGGAAAAGGCAGTAGAAAGGAGCGGTTAAATAATCGTGAGAGGGAATGAAAATGCGTGGGCCAGCTGTATCCCATCAAGCATTTACCGTAACCCTCGTATGGTTGGAACAAGGTTAACAAATAAAATCCTGCTCAAGTGCTCAACCACCCCACAGAACTCCACCAAGAAAATAAATGAACCCTCAGCAAAAGAGTGGCCCGACCCCGAGTGTATGAAAACAATCCCACTCATGGGACTAACGCCTCATGATCTACCCCTTACTTCGTCAAGGTAAGCTGTGGCCAAATCGCTCGTCTCTACCACCGCTGTGTAGGTTGGGGAAGACGCCAACCCCCGGTTCTCTTAACACGCGCAGCCACGCCCCAAGTGACATCATTATGGGTGCGACCGCCGTCATGTGTTCAAAAAGGAAAGGGACGGATTCTGTGAGACACTAGAGCGGGGGAGTCGACTTCCATGTTGGTAGTGAGGAACGCGAGTCCCTCAGTGGTCGAATAATTACCACATCTCCAGTGACAGCGCATATATATGCGTATGCACACAGAAGGTAGAATGGAAAGCAAAATTTTGCCAAATTAACTCAAAACCCAACGGTGTACAGATATATATGTAAAAAAATATATATGTACACATACATATATACATCGCTATGCGTCTTGTCCAAACATAAGAGGAAAAGAAAATATAGCAATTGGCTTCGGTGGAATCATTTTAGGGGGGGGGAGAAAAGGGGGAAGGGGAAGGGGTTTTAATACACAGTAAATAATACGTGTAGACTACAGCTATAATGTATCCTGTACCCTAGATAAAATCATAAGGGGAGAAGTATACTGAAAGATGGTGGTAAACACTCAGTACAAATCCTACAGTAGATGCGCTAGAGATTATTAAGGCTATTCCAGGGAATGTCATCATTCAGTCCCCCTATGTGGCTATGGGTCCGGTAGATCCATTTCTGTTCCCTGATGAAGAGTGCATTCACTGGGTTCCTAACAGAGGCTCCCATCATTGGTATATCCAGGACCGTCCAGAATATTTCTTCTGGTGAATGATTTTTCTCTTTGTAATGATTAGTGAGACGACTACATGTTCTCTGGCAACGGATAGTTGATCGGTGTTCCATGATCCTTGTTTTGACTTTCCTTGTAGTCATCCCAATATACATCAGGTTACAGGGACATCTCATCATATAGATGACATAAGTAGAGTTACAATTTGTGTGCTTCCGCTGCTCCCAGGGATAGGTGAGGCCGACATCGATAGATTTAGTGTTAGTCGTGAGATGGCATACTTCGCACGACCCACAACGGGTATGTCCCGTCACCCGTGGAAGGGCCCATGTTGATTCATTTGCATCTATTTGTGCTGGTCTTGTATCCGGGTCTCTTGGTCTAGTATGGACCAGCATATCCTTAAGGTTACGTCCTCTTTTAAAAGAAAAAGAGGCTTCTCCAGTTGTAACCCATTGGAGTTTAAAATTCTCCACTTCTGCTGGATAATCTTCTGGATTTTACTGGAGGCTGTGTTAAAGGTAGTGACGCATATAGTTCTGTTTGTAGGTGTTTGTGCCACATGTTCCAGAAGTGTCTCCCGATGGCAATTGCTCGCTTCTCTTTTGTGCCCTCCTAATCGTCCGCCGGGGGTATTTCCGTTGTAAAAGTTTCTGTTGCAGTGTGCTGGCTTCTGATTTAAATTCCTTCTTATCAGAACAGTTCCGTCAGAGCCGCAAAAATTGGCCCACTGGTAGATTTTCCCTGAGGGATTTTGGATGGTAACTCTCAAAGGAGAGGAGACTGTTCCTGTCAGTTGGCTTATGGAACATTTTGGTTTGCAGGCCTCCTTCCTTCGGAAAAATAGTAAGGTCCAAGAAAGGAAGTTCCTCCTTGGTGATGGTCGACGTGAAAAGGAGCAAGGGATTCCGGCTATTAAGCCAGACCAAAAAGTCTTCTATGGATTGTCTGTTGCCCTCCCAGATCAGGAGGACATCATCAATATAGCGTCGCCATAGTTTGATGTTATTGATCCAAACACTTTCGGCGGCATAGATATATTGGTCCTCAAATGCCGCCATATAAAGACCCGCAAGACTCGGAGCAAAAACACTGCCCATGGATGTCCCATGGGTCTGAAGATAATAGGTGTCTTTGAACTTAAAGTAGTTTTTGGTCAAGGCAATTTCTGCCAGATGTAGAATGAAAGGTCTAGGTGTGCAATAATTCCAATCCAATGAGAATAATATCTCCTCCACCACTCGTAGGGTCTCCAATTGTGGTATGTTGGTATATAATGATTCCACGTCCAATCCCACCAGGAATTCTTTCTCCACGTCGAAGTTGAGATCCTCAAGGAGGAGCAGTACCTCAGTAGTGTCCTTGAGGTATGCCCATCTCGATTGGACCACAGGCTTAAAAGAAGTCACAAAATTGTGAGAGAGGCTCGAGAAGCGAGCCTATGCCTGACACAATAGGTCTCCCAGGCGGAGGCCTCACGGGTTTATGCACCTTAGGTAGGGTGTAGAAATAAGGTATCACAGGGTCCGCTTGGCACAGGAAGTTCCCCTCTGACTCCGTGATCCAGTCATTATGGACTGCCTCTTCCACTACGGACATAATCTCCTTTTTAATGTCTTCTGTCGGATCCCTTCTCAAAATGCAATAATTTCTCCTATCAGCAAGGAGTCTCAGGCATTCTGTGTCATAGGCGATCTTAGTCTGCACAACAATTGCTCCCCCCTTGTCCGCCGGCTTTATCACCAGATCTTGATTATCTCTCAGTTCCTCAAGGGCTTGTTTCTCTGCTCTTGTTAGGTTCCTAAAGGTGGAACTGTTGTTTTCTGTGAGTGCTTCTATTTCATGAATCACTGCCTGTTCAAATGCCTGCACCTCAATGGGAAGTGACCCAACTGCCGGGGTGAATCTGGACCTAGGGCGAAAGGAAGTATCCCCTCTTGATGTCAAATCTTCTTCCCTCCCATTTTCCCGGTCACCAAAGAAAACTCTCAGTCTAATATTCCGGAAAAAAGCCCCCAGTTCTTGTCGGATTTTGAAGGCATCAAGGGTATTCGTGGGTACAAAACCGAGACCTTTATTGAGTACTGTCACTTGAGTGTCTGTAAGCTGGGTATCAGTCAGGTTCATCACCAGGGAAATCATTCCCTGCTTGTGCCTGGCGTCGGGTCCTTCGCCATGCTCCTGGTGACCCTCTGTTCTAGGTCCTCACATTGGACCCCCATTCCTCCCCTCTGCTTGCCTCTGCCTCTTCCTCGGCCTCTCCCTAAAAAAGGGGGATTCGGCATCTGGGGGAACTGTGACACTGGGCCCATCTGCATCCCTGGAAAGTGTTGTTGGTACATAGGTGGCCAACCAAAATTGTTGACTGGATAGTTAGGGTACACAGGGTTTGGGTGTGGATGGAAGCCTCCATTGAATCCCCTCCCTCACCCTCTCCTTCGCGGTCTTCTTACATAATCACTGTCCTCGCTACTAGTACTAGACCGCTCAGAGGATCTGCCCCCCTTATACTGGCCTTTCTTCTGAGAATCTATTTTATTCTGGATGTATTCATCCATAATATAGGGATAAACCTTCTCCCTGGAGAACTTTTTCAAGTCTTTTTGTAGTTTATCTACCTTTGATCTCAACAGATAATCCTTATATTCCCCAATTTCTTGGTTCGTCTCCTCCAATTTCTTTTTGAAAGTGGCCAGAAGGATACTCGTTTTGATACCTTGTTCATTAGCCTGGATTTTAATGTAGAGGGCATCAGCCGTCCGTTTCGATGTGCTTATAACAAGGATCAGCCAATCCCTCGTACATTTCAAGGCTATCAAGGACCAGTCTTTACGGAAGACAGGGTCTTCCAGAAAAATCAGGGGCTCATTGGTCACCAAAAGACCCCTGGGTGCTGCATTACCCCTCAAATATTCAGTTAAAATTGCCCCATGCAGGATAATTTTAACATGAGTCCTCTTTAATTCTAAAAGGGTATCCCATCCCTCGCCTTGGGTCAGAACCTGTTTGATGGTTGTATCTCCCAGCAAGGACGGACCTTCGAGGATTCCTGCTAAAACATCATCCCCGAAGGACAGACCCTGTTCTGCTGCCATAATCCTACTTAACTAAATTATGTAGGTATTCACCCTTATCAGTGCGGCAGGAGCAGTAGCCTAAACAAAATAATACACAAACAACAACCCCTACTGCTCAACGGCCGTTCCATACATATAAATCACAATGAAGAGGGGTGGAAGGATAAAGTCCCTCTTCGACCTCCCACACTAACTATGAAACCACTAATAAGAAGAGGGACTGCATGAACAATAAATGAATGCTAGTAAAAATTATTATTGAGGGAATCACACAAAAATGTTAAAACTGCCCTCACACACAGAAATCTGTGTCATGCTTCATCATAGGGCCTGCTAACGACACCCCGCGCCGACCAACGCTGGGGGTGGAGCAATAGGGAAGGGGAAGACAATACAACACAGAATAGAACGTGGCAAAAAGACAAAGGGATCAAAAAGTGAAAATAAAAGCATAAACAGTGAGTTAAAACTGGCTACAGGGAGTCCCTAATCTTAATTTAATATCGGGTACCCTGTCCAGAAGTATTTAAACGGTCACAACAGGACCTGTGGATGGTAGTATGGTAAACCTATGATGAGTCACCATCCCCTCCACTATGCAAAAAATGTCGACATGTTTCAGCCGGAGTGGTCAAATTGCCCGGCTTTCATCAGGACTTCACTATTGTATGACCCCACGGTTCTCACCCAAACCACCATAAGTCAAAGATGGAGGGGAAAACGTTTCTGTTGGGTAACTTACTCCAAACACATGCAAATAGAGCGTCTTGCTCTCCACAGTGGAACCTGCAAGGAACCAAATAAAAACTAGTAAAAACAAGACAGTGCTGTGCTCATTGTGCTATACAGAAAAACATCCAGTGATGTGTGACCCCTCTATAATAAAATTAAATTAAATGTAATGTAAAGAAAGCATTCATGATAGGGCGCGACACACGGCCAGCTCCAAGTCATAACAATCTGTTGACTGAGCCCTGCCAAGTTCTTACATATCTGTATTAAAGCCCTGTTAGATGCGCTCAATTCGCATATAGAAACTGGTACCAGAGTAGTTCTGGTCCAGTATATACAGATTAAAAAATCCAAAAAAAGAAGTAAGAAAGAGGAAACATCAAACATTCTGTGAGGCTTACCGAGTTTACTTATAATCTAAACTTGAACTGGCGGGGGAGAGAGGACAGCTCCCTATAGTCACACTCTGTTGGGAATGCAATATAAAAGGAAGAAAAAAATACTATTAAGCAATACAAAGTGGCGTTATTTCCAAGTTAGAAACATACCCTACGACAAATCTCGGAAAAGGCAGTAGAAAGGAGCGGTTAAATAATCGTAAGAGGGAATGAAAATGCGTGGGCCAGCTGTATCCCATCAAGCATTTACCGTAACCCCTCGTATGGTTGGAACAAGGTTAACAAATAAAATCCTGCTCAAGTGCTCAACCACCCCACAGAACTCCACCAAGAAAATAAATGAACCCTCAGCAAAAGAGTGGCCCGACCCTGAGTGTATGAAAACAATCCCACTCATGGGACTAACGCCTCATGATCTACCCCTTACTTCGTCAAGGTAAGCTGTGGCCAAATCGCTCGTCTCTACCACCGCCGTGTAGGTTGGGGAAGACGCCAACCCCCGGTTCTCTTAATACGCGCAGCCACGCCCCAAGTGACATCATTATGGGTGCGACCGCCGTCATGTGTTCAAAAAGGAAAGGGACGGATTCTGTGAGACACTAGAGCGGGGAGTCGACTTCCATGTTGGTAGTGAGGAACGCGAGTCCCTCAGTGGTCGAATAATTACCACATCTCCAGTGACAGCGCATATATATGCGTATGCACACAGAAGGTAGAATGGAAAGCAAAATTTAGCCAAATTCACTCAAAACCCAACGGTGTACAGATATATATGTAAAAAAATATGTATGTACACATACATATATACATCGCTATGCGTCTTGTCCAAACATAAGAGGAAAAGAAAATATAGCAATTGGCTTCGGTGGAATCATTTTAGGGGGAGGGTTGAGGGGGGAGAAAAGGGGGAAAGGGGAAGGGGTTTTAATATACAGTAAATAATATGTGTAGACTACAGCTATAATGTATCCTGTACCCTAGATAAAATCATAAGGGGAGAAGTATACTGAAAGATGGTGGTAAACACTCAGTACAAATCCTACAGTAGATAATAATAATTTTTACTAGCATTCATTTATTGTTCATGCAGTCCCTCTTCTTATTAGTTCAGACAACTGACCCATAGAGTCCACTTCTTTGTCTTGGATACAAGAGGGAGCAGATCCAGTGGTGCTTTAGGGCTCCTCTCAGGTCACATACAGCACGTCCACTCATCGCTGATCTTCCGCAGGCCCAGAGAGACTTCTAAAGTGGGTGCCTGGAGATGCCACATGTATGTCTGGATCCAGCTACGGGGTGGGGTGACTCCTGGGCACACCCAAAGCAATGGGGAAAAAGTTCCTGGGGGTAACCTAACCCACATTTGCAGCAGTCTTTGTGTTTGCCTTACTGTAATCAGTCCCAAAATGCCTTATTGTGGGGCACTTTAAAAATGCCCAAAGTCTTCAGCTAAACTTGGGCTCTGAGGGATGGGGGTGTCACATGTGTGTGGGAAGTGTACTATGGTAATCCTAAAGCCCTGCCACATCTAACACTAAAATCCATTTTGAGGTGGCACTGTACCCACAATGAACCTAGAGACGTCTGGTAAGACAAAGCAGGATCTCCCAGCAAAAAACAGTAGATACACAAGAATTTTCTTGGCATCCTGTTCTCTCTGTTTCAAGTGTGCCCCAAGTGTTATAAGTGATTCAGCAGGCCTGTCAAGCAGCACACTGTAGTGTCAAACATGATGCCCACAGCCCCACCCTGCATATTCTGTGGAGTTCAAGGGTGTTATCTCTGCCCATTCAGGTCAGCCCATTGTTCGCTCCTGGGAGGTATTTCACTCCTTTTTGACACTTACTCAAGCCTGACTCAGGCTTCTGACTGGAAGAGACTTTGGCTAATTGGCCTTCTGACAGTTCTGACAGGTAAAGGGTAACTTTTTAAAAGTTATGTGTCCTTAATATTTATAAAAATTTGACTTCACCATTGAATTGGACTTTTAAAATCAATTAAATATAGAGGTTTGAGTATTTTTCAAGCTGGTTCCATTCCCATGATGCCTCATTAGTATTTTAATCTGTATTCTGGTTTTCAACATAAGACAGCTAGGCCTGCCACAGTGAAAATGCCTTGAGGGCCTTTTCACTGTATGGACATGCTAATATTAATTTTCTATATGTGCCACTTTCAAATAGCTACCTTGGGGGCTCAAATGCACACATAAGGGTGACTTACTAACATTTCAAAGAGAGATTTTTATCTGTCAAAATGGAAAGATCCCAGTATATATTTTGCACTGTTACAGTCAGGCTACAGTGTTAGGCCTGAAACCATGTTTGCACTGCCACTGTAGTGGGTGGCATAATAGGTCCTGCAGTTCTCTAGTGGCATTTAACGTTCAGACCCTGAGTTCATTTTGAAGCATATACAAGTTAAATATATCAATTAAGAGTATGCCAATTCAGCCACGTTTAAAAGGGAAGCACAGGCATTGTACTACTAGTTAGAAGGGGTAAATAGCACAGAGTCCTAAAGTCAGAAAAAATGTAGGATCCAGCAAAAGATCCAGGGTGACCATGCAGAAAATGTGGATTTCCTGCAAAAGATAGATACAACACTTGTTCAATAACTGGGGGTGCTCACCTCCCTCTGTGCCCTGTAGTAAACTTTGCCCAGGGCCTGAAGGGTGGCTTACCTCAGTGGACAGTACATCTTGTTGAAATACTTCAGGGAGATGTCCATGGCAGCTGCTGGGGGAGGGAGGGCAGACATGGTGACACGAGAGCCAAGAGGGACTTTGCCCAAAGTGCCATGTCTGCCTTCTACATGCAAACCTCACAATTTGCGCTCAGACTTGGATGCCATTTATGTTTCTGAGGCACTAAAAATAAAAATCGATGAATTTGCAGCACCTTCACTCACATCATTGTTGTCCTCTGATAGTGGTGCTACTCTTGTTATGCGTAATCCCCCAAATCACGGTATTACACAACATTGTGTATTTACATGCCATTTGTGGTAAAAACAAGCCTCAAATGTGCAGTTCACTGTAAAAATCTACTGCAATCAAACTAGGAAAACCATAAATGATGGAGCAAAGTGACTGTCATTCATGGTGTTTTTGTTTTTCAGCTCTATTTTTTAGCTCAAAATGCATCGTCATATCCAAAGTGGACGCAAGGACGCATTTCACGCTAAAATATAGCTCCAAATGCCAGTTTTGCATTTTACTTAATTAAACTTAATTTTTCCAAATGTTCACTTAATTACCCACAGCTAATCATGAGAATTTGAAACACCCCTCCTATTAAAGGTAGGAAGGAATTAAAAGCCTTGTTGGATAGCATGGTTTCACGGGACATTAATGTAAAAGTGGAATCTTCTAAATGGGCTCTGTTATATTTTTGCTAAAGAAAAAGAACAGAGAGTTGTATCTGTGAGTTAGTTTGAGGCATTGAGCACAGTTGTAGACAACCATCCATTGAAGGGACTAGCAAGATGGTGTGTATACTTGAAGGGTGATTGTTGTTTCAACTCTTTAGGTATTATCTACTCACCATCAAATAGAGATACCATCAAACTGAGATACCATCAAATAGAGATACTAGTGACGTATAGGGGCCGATTCCGATCTCGGCCGGTAGGGCTCCGAATCGGATTCGGCTTAACCGGATCCGATTCGGAGCCCTATTTCCCGACCGATCCGTACGCGCGTCCGGGCGAGCGAGTACAATGCGTATTCGCCGACCGACTCGTCCGGGCGTCCCGACCGCTCCGACCGACTCGATCCCGGGTCGAACCGCACCGACCGACTCGCACGGACACGACTCGCACCGCGCAATGGAGACGTTCCCCGGCCGGGTAAGTACGATGCGCGCTGCGAGCAGTCCGACCGAGCCGCGCACTCTGGCTCGAAAGAGCTGTCGGAGCCGTACTTTGGGGGTCCGTGTCGGACCCCCCTGTACGCGTAGCCGCGCGAGTCGCACACAGGGGGACCCATGGGTCCCCCTACCTGTGCGTGTACGGCGCAAATTGCTTTGCCGCGTACACGCTGTAGGGGGCGCACTTGTCCGCATTGCACCCATTGAGTCAATGGGAGCCCGCGTACGCGTTGTACGACAGGCTCCCATTGACTTCAATGGGAGTCCGACCGACTCGAGTCCGATGGCATACGAGCGCATCGTACTCGTTCGGTCGGACTGCACGGGTCCGATTCGGTCGGAAATCTCTCCGGGTCCGGCTCGGTCGGAGAGATTTCCGGCCCGAATCGGAATCGGCCCCTCAGTGTGTTAGTGCATTCCAACACACTGCATAGTGTATTCTGTTTAATGATCCAAGGCTGTGGCACTCCTGTAGGGTGAAGATCAACGGACATCCTTTTTGAAAAGTTGAAGGGGACTTAATTTCTGCTCTCACAATGGAAAATATCTTTGATAACCAAGGATACAAGTATCCATGGGTTAGGAGCAGTTTTGTCACAGGTCTTGAGGTTGATTGGTGGAATGTGACTTTCGCTTCAAGAACAATTAAGGAGATTCACTGCAGGTATGTAGGGATAGAAAGGGAATTGCAAATCTATATTTTGACTGTACACAAGTTAAGTACTATGGGGCTTATTTTCAAGAAACTGACGCATCTGTAGATGCATTTGTTTCCCTGCGCCTGCGTGTGAAACCCTTCCGCTGCGTCACAAAAAGTGACGCAACAGCGGTGCAAAATTGTTGCAAGGGGCTTGCAAATCTGCCCCTAAGTATTTTGCTGATGCAACCCTGTTAGTTCCGTCAACGGAATACTGCCTGTGATGGCATGACATAGGGGCTATTGGCGGAAGGGCATTACACTGGTGAACAGACATAATATCGAGTTGGAAATATCGAGTAGCAGTAATATTGAGTCCAAAATCTTGGACTACAAAAATATCGACAGTCAGAATATCGTTGTCAAGAATATCGAGTTGAAGGTAAGTAATATCGTTTTTAAAAATATCAAAGTAATTAATATCGTTAGCAAAAATATCGTTGTTAAAAATATCGTTGTTTTATTTAGTGTTATGTATTTTAGTGTGTATTTTATATGTATGTGTTCTATTTTTTTGTGTAAGTATTGCATTTGTTTTTTAATATATGTGTTACATTTTTAAAAGTTAATAATTTTTTTTAAATTAAATTTTGCGTTTATAGTTCCGTAGCGGGTTGTGGGTTTATAGGGGAATAGGGTGGGAAGTAATTTAATTATAATAAATTTAATAATAACTTTTATAAGTTATTAATTTATTTTAATACATTTTTGCATTTTTGTTCCGTAGCGGGCTGTGGGTTTATAGGGGAATAGGGTGGGAAATAATTTAATTATAATTAATTAATAAATAAATTTGATGAATTAATATTTATGTATTTAATATTTTGTATTGTTAATTGTGGTGATTAATTAATTATTAATTAGTTATTAATTGGTTGTTAATTATGAATAATTATTTGGTAAATATCTTAGGGGCCCATTACGATACCCGGCGTAAAAAAATCCGCCAGGCATGAAAGCGGCAAAAATCCGCCCGCACACACCGTCTGAACACCGACCACGCCATTACGATTACACAAACCGAAAACCGCCATCGGCGGAAAAATCACACAAAATACCGCCCGCCAACGTCCGAGTCGGAGTCAAACCGCCCGCCACGGACGGAAACACGCACGACTACACAAAACCGCCCGCCCTCACGGCCGACACACCGCACGTGAAATTACGATCGCACCGCCATGAGCGCGGAAAAACTACAAATATACCGCCCGCCAGCGCAAACAACGCCGATGAGAATCGACACGGCAGAAGCCATGGCGCCCACGTACCTGCACAGAAACCATCCGCTCACAAAACCAATAGCACACAACATGGCCAACAAGTCCATACAGCAAGGCACGCACAAATACACAAGCACAGTACACATCCCGAAAACACCCCCCGGACAAACAAAAACTACAAAGGCCAGAACCCCAGACACAACACACCTGAAAACAACAGACCATGAGGACACACCCACATAGGTAAGTACAAAAGCAGCACTCCCACAGACCACAACCCCTTGCAACATTGCAAACCAGAGAGGAGAGGAGAGGACACAGTGACACAGCAAGGACAGCAGCACACCACAGAAACGCACACATCACAACCACCACCACCACCACCAAACACCTGCACCACAAACCCCCTGCACATTACACAACACACACCGCACCAGCACCACAAACACCATGGCACCACAAAGAATGCCCAAGTTCACGCCCATTGAGCTGACGGTCATGGTCGACGAGATCATCAAGGTGTACCCACAAATCTATGGGAACATGGTCCAGCACACACCACTAGCCACCAGAAACAGAATGTGGAACCGGATCGTAGACCAGGTCAATGCAGTCGGGACCCTGCCCAGGAACAGAGGAGAAATAAACAAACGTTGGAATGACGTCAAGAGCCTGGTCAAGAAGAAGGAGGGCAAAAACAGAGAGCTGGCTGCCGTCACTGGCGGAGGGAATCCCGCGCTCTTCAAGACCTTCAAAGCGTGGGAGGAGAAGGTGCGAGTCATAATACATCCGGAGATCCTCGCCGGATTAGCAGGGGAGTGGAGGCTGGTAAGTACAAACTAATGTATACCAGCACACCGCTATGTACTCACATGCACTACAACCATGCCACAGCTCCCAGGGACAAACACCCCCATGTCCAGCACACAATACACAACACATCACACACACATGCAACAGACACCACCACACACAGCCCAAACCGAACAACTGTAAGATACGTGGGGACATGTGTACACTCAGCCAGCCACGTAACCACCAACAGGTCCCCAAATATGCCAGAAGCGCCACAACGAGCACCCACCACACCCATGTGTCCGCCACAGCTGCACTAACCGACAAGTAACAGGTAAGTGGCAGGAACACAAAGTGCAGTGGGTGGGACGGTGGACAGCCCAAGTACAACACACACCAGGCCCCTAGTCCCACAGCACAGCAAGGAGGAGCATCCCCCACACCCCACAGCCACGTGTCAGCCACCGCAGTGCACAACGACAGCCGAAAGGCAGACATCACGGTCCACAGCAATCGGTGTCAGTGGGTGTCCAGCCACCCCACGACCCACAACACCCCCCCACCCCCACAGACCTGCAACATGGAGCACCCCCGCTTAGAGCCATGTGGCATCCAGTACAGTGCACGCACGAACAACTTGCAGGTGGGAAACTGGACAGGGCTGGATTACTGGAGGCATGAGGACCGGAACACGACCAACACATGGGACATGTCACGTAGCAGACGAACACGCAGCACCGCCCACCGTCACGAACAAGTGAACAATGTGCACACGGACATGAACAACAGACTCACACCCCACATGACCCATCACAGACATAGCAACACCCAAGGAGCCACGTCTGCATGCACAAGCCACACTGAATATAGTACCACACGGCAGCCACTGTGCAACTCATCACACACAACCGAAACACCATTGAAGTCCTGTCCATGTAGCCCCTACTGCCTGTCAACCACACACCCCACAACTACGCCTATGTAAGACAAACAACACTAGACGCAACAGAGCGGAACAACATAAATGCACACGAACACCACTGAACCCATCAAACACACAGACACACCATGCACATACAACATACCATCCATCCCATCCGTCAGCCCCAGTCTCATGAAAGGCATGCCATCCGCACAGCTGCCACACATACAGCAGTCACGCTAAGATACATGCCCATGACCAACCATGTGCCAGAAGTCAATGAAGCGCACGACACACTGTGAGCAACAACACACAACATGGGCCACACCCCCCGAGCACTGCAGTGATGCACATGGCACAGGGCAGCACGCACACCAAGGAGATGGGACAACTGCAATACGTTGGCTGGCACACAACCATCACTCACTCATAACGATGCGTCCAATGCCATGTCCAGTAATCACAACAGACAGCAAATATGCAGGCCATGTCAAGCATGCACACACCTCAAACCATGCACTGTCATGCTGCCACAACACATGTAACGTTCGGCACACATGGCTCACAGCATGTACCCCAAAAGCATATTCCCTCCCAAATGCGAATCTGGGGCATGGCCCCCATGTTGCCATATGCGTTCCTAAGCGTTCCATTTGAACCCCAAAAGCATATTCCCTCCCAAATGCGAATCTGGGGCATGGCCCCCATGTTGCCATATGCGTTCCTAAGCGTTCCATTTGAACCCCAAAAGCATATTCCCTCCCAAATGCGAATCTGGGGCATGGCCCCCATGTTGCCATATGCGTTCCTAAGCGTTCCATTTGAACCCCAAAAGCATATTCCCTCCCAAATGCGAATCTGGGGCATGGCCCCCATGTTGCCATATGCGTTCCTAAGCGTTCCATTTGAACCCCAAAAGCATATTCCCTCCCAAATGCGAATCTGGGGCATGGCCCCCATGTTGCCATATGCGTTCCTAAGCGTCCCATCTGAACACCAAAAGCAAAGTACAAACCAGACCCAGGATGGGCCAGGAGCCCGCATACACCAGAGTCACAATAAGTAGGGGCACAGCAACACACCCATCGGCATGGCCAATCCGTCCCATGCCACATGTGCACAGCACACAGTCCCATTGCCAAGCACACACAACTACAGATGCTACAGCCACACACACGCCTCCGGGAAACCCATGTACGAGATTGCACGAACTGTTAATGTCAGACGACAAATACATACTTCGCCAGGTGCAACACAATAACAAATCTCATTCTCTCCACAGGTGACGAACTGCTGCATGCTGGGGATGGAGCCAGCAGCCAGCACAGCCAGCCTACAAGCCCCCAACGAGGACACACGGATCTGGAGGATCTGTCCTCCTCTTCGGACACGGACCACCAAGCAGGCCCATCTGGTGTGGCAGGGCCCAGCCGCTCCCCAGGACCCCTCCTACCCACCAACCCATCATCCAGGGCTGCTGAACATTCCCAGCCCCCTGCTGCCACTGTGGTTGCGGCCACACCCACGGTCATTGTGGCCACTACCACTGCCGCAACCGCCACCATCGCCGCACCGACCACCACCGCCGCCACCACCGCCACGTCTTCGCTGGCACCAGCCCCAGCGCAGGTGGTGGCCCGGCCGACTGGATCCACCCTGGGAGCCACAGCGAGGACCGTGGTGAGCAATGTGGCTAGTGGGCAGGCCGGTGGCAGCAGGACTGGTAGGAGGAGCAGGGTCAGGGAAACGCCAGCCTCCCCTGGGAGCCATGCCCTGCCTCAAATGGCCAGAGTCCTTGGGGCCTATGAAGAGGCCCAAGGACAATGGGTCCGGTCTGCTTCAGACACGCGTGAGGTGCTGGGGGTGCTGAGGTCCATGGACGCCCGTATGGGCCAACTCGTGGACCTCATGGGCCAGCTGGTGGTGGCGGTGAGGTCACAGCCAGGGACAGCAGCTCCCCCTCCGCCACCACCTGCCGGGGCGCAGGGTCGAGCAGCAGTGTCCAGTTCCCCTGCGTCCACAGCCAGTGAGCACACCTCAACCACCAGCATGTCGCAAGCAGGCACCCTCCCTCGCAAACGTGGAAGGGGCCGTCCGAAGTGGAAACAGATCTCCCAGGAGGACTTCGCACGCTCCAAACGCAAGTGAGGCAGCCAGCCAGCCTTCCGCCAGCCTTCCTTGACCAGCCACTGCATTGACTTGGACTACGATCCCACTCCACACAGCCATCTGGATGGCATGTGTGTGTTGGACTATGGACATAGAACCAGTGGGTACACCCTGAGCATCACGCAGCCATGACCGACAGCTCATTGTCACTGCACGCACCACTTTTGTCATCACCTTACACACAATCACATGTCACAGTTTGAAATAAATGCACCTTTTACACTAACTGCTGTTTGTGCCCTGTGTTTTATTTGTACGGAATACAACGGCCACCTTGGGCGGAAAGGCACCTGATGCGTGGCATGGCAATGGAATCCGGAGGGCCTGTAGGGACCTAGGGGTGGGAGACAGAACAGGAGCACATTCAATGAGTGTGTCACACACCCATCACACAGTACATGTCAACAACTACAAGCAATGTACACACATCGCACAGAGCAATAGGGCACAATGCCACAGCCACCAACAGTGGCATACTACCCTGGCCATGGAGCGTTGACACACAGCACGCAGTGAACAAACGGCCACCCTGACACAGCACACACACACCTGCACAGATACAGCCACATCAGCCGTCGTACATGGACACTCACCGTCAAGTGAAGTAGCGGGCGATGAGCTGCTGCCGCACATTACCAGCTTCCTCCTCTCCGCTGTCCTCCTCACTCGAGCTGTCCTGGTCTGCGGGCTGGGGCCCTGGTTGATCTCCGTCATCCACGATGAGGGGGATCTGCTTCCGAATGGCCAGATTGTGCAGCATGCAGCACGCCACCACTATCCGGCACACCTTCTGTGGGGAGTACGCCAGCGCACCCCCGGTGCGGTCCAGGCACCTGAACCTGGACTTGAGGAGGCCAAAGGTACGCTCGACCACACGTCTGGTCCTCCCATGTGCCTCATTGTAGTATCGTCTGCTGGGGTGCGAGGATTCCTCAATGGACTGAGCAGCCATGCCCCATTCGGGTACGCAGAGTCACCTGGGTGTGAGGGACACAGAGAACCGTTGCTATTCCAACTGGACAGGGGACAGCATCGCACAACCAGCACGCTACACCACTCCACATACTCACCGACAATACAGGCACGATCCTGTTGCATATTGGACATCAGTCGTGGCAAGATGCTGTTGCGCATTATGTGTGCGTCATGGGCCGAGCCTGGGAACTTTGCACACACGTGGGTGATCACCATGTCCGCAAGGCACACCACTTGCACATTCAGGAGTGCGTGTGCTTCCTGTTGCGGTACAGGTGCTCAGTGGCCTGTGGTGGAACAAGGCCGACATGTGTGCAGTCAATGGCTCCAACGACGTGTGGGATTCTGCCAAGGGCATAGAATGCACCCTTCACTGCCGCCAATTCACGAGCCCTGGGGAAGCGGATGTACCTGTTTCGGTACAGCATCATGGCTGCCAGTACATCCCTCAGCACCTTGCTGAACATGGGCTGGGACATCCCTCCTCCAATGCCCACTGTGTGCTGGAATGACCCAGTGGCGAAGAAATGCATGGCGGCCATCACCTTAGCCGTGGGGGTGACAGCAGTCGGATACACCCTGCGGGGACGGAGATGGGGTTCTAACATGGCACACAGTCGATGCAGGGTTGGCCTGTCCAGCCGAAACTTCCTAATAACCTCTGTATCGTCCATGTCCGCCAGCAATTGGTATGGGCGGTCAATGTTCGGTCTCCGCCTAGGGACAATGGCAGAGGACACATGTCAAAGCAACACGACACATAGCAATTTCAGCATACACATCACTGACATGACTGAGCAAGCACATGAGCCACAGCCCAGCTGTCAAGCTGGGACGGCACGGCCACAATACACTTACACAGGTCTCCCAACAATGGCAATGGCTAGTGATACAAACCACTGCCATGTGCATGCACATGGGGATCTAGGCCCCAATGACTTGCGGGGCGTGCTGATGGGGACTGACTGCATATCCGTCAAGCGGCAACGCCACGGCAACATGAATGTCTGCTGAGCATGGAACTGCTTCCGCGGCTGGATGAGTATGGCACACGACGACGACGATGTGGGCACAGGCTGAGCGGCCATAACAAGTGGGACCTGTGGCACGAGGGGATATGAGACAGTAGTAGGTGTCAGCACTGCACCCTATGTACAGCACTGTACGGATCACACCTCCCGAAACATTGACAGGTGTCCACATTGACAGCCCCATGCCAAGACGGCTGTGTGCTTGCAGTCACACGTCACAGGTGAGAGGTTACATTGCACGTGCCAGGTGGCAGACGTACATAGTGGGAGCTGGCATGTGTGTGCATGTGTCTCCTGTTCAGGATCCACCAGATGGGCGCTGACTCTGTACTGACCAATGGACACAGCATGTTCCGTGGAAGGCTTGTGTGTGTGGGATGGTGGCACTGGATGTGCCTCCGTTGGGTGGGGGGCCATGCACCGGGCGGGTACGTCGATGATTGCGCATTGTTGGTCACGGTGGGTGCACCCACTCAGATGTGTTGCCCTGTGTTCAATTCCTATGTCCGCATGATGATGGACTGTAGATGTGGGCAGACTACACATTGGTCGATGTGCTGTCTATATGCATGTGCCTTCACACCAGGCACAGCTGCCCCTGCACATTTGACCCCTGCTGGACTCGCTGCTGGGTCTGTGGAGCTGATGCACCTTCTGCGCGTGGGGCGGACAGCTCTCCTCACTTCCTCATTGCGCATGTCATGTCTTTGCCGCAGGTGACATGGATCATGGAGGGCCCACATGTACGCGTGGGTAGGCTACACATGATTGTTCACTGGTCGCCACCCCCAGTCAGTGTTTCGAATGGGAAGGTTGTCGTGCTGGTGGTATGTTCGATGTGGCGGATGGGCGGGCCTAGGTGCGGGCTTACATTCCGGACATGGGGGGTAGTTGGATTGGCGACTAGTTGCAGTACACACGGGACACGTCTCTTCCTTTCCACATCTGGGTCATCCCTTGTACTAACTGACAGTGATACAGTCATCTTCGCCCCAGCCCTCATGTCCTCCCCTCGCTCCCCCAATATGCATGCTCACCTGCGAGGCTAGCGCTTGCACAGGCAGCCCCAAGCTCGCACCAGAGAGGGCAAGGAGTGTATGTGTGGGTCCAGTTGCACGAGTGGGCTGTCTCAGGGTATGATGTGTGGCGGGACGCCGTCCACCTGCGTGGTGCCCCAAATGGAGACCCGGCCTGCATGGACTATGCATCACAGTCTTCGCCTTCCGGATCCGCCACCTGCGACACCCAGTGGCTGTGGCTGCCCTTGCGGCCAGGCCGTGTCCGTCTGTGGCTGATGGCCCACACATTCACTCTTTGGCCTCTCTGGGGAGGGCTCGGGGGTGGTGGCGCACGCGCTTGCACTTAGTCGCAATGGCATGTGGCGTGGTTGGTATGATGGGCAATGGATGGGATGGTGCGAGCCACCTCCCGTGACGTCAGTGCTGCTCGTGCTGTGGTGCGTCCCCCTACACTTCCATTTGACTTGTGCCATGCTAGACGTTGAGGTTCTATTGCCTGCGTGATATGACCAGGAGGAGCGAGGAGACCTCTCACACACCATGCTCCACTGCCATCCCGTGCCCTGTATCGCCTGTGCGGATTGACTATGTTGGGGTTACACCTGGTCGACTGGGGCTGTGTGTGCCTTGTCAAGGGGCATGGCGGGCGCACAACAGGATCCAGCTTGTCCACAGAGGGTGGGCTGAGGTGCGCCTGGTACCGCTTTGTACGTGTGCCCGGCAGCTGTGCACACACGTGTTCACTCCCCCGACAGGTGTCCTCTCACAATGCCCAGGGAAGCGGTGGTGTACTGTTCATGACCCCTCCCAACACGGCGTGCTCCAACTTGGCATGTGCGCATCTACCCGTCACACCCACCCACCTGAGCACTGCGTCCATACGACTTCACACGACACATGTGTGTCTTCCACAGTTGTGCTACTCATTTGCGTTGACATCCAATACCAGTGGACTACATGGTCATGTCACGACTGCCGTGTACTTCACATACTCTCATCCTCTCTCATTCGTACTTGTGAAATGAGTCAGCGGAGACAGTTTTGGTTTCAAACATTATATTGAGTCTTCTGTCCTCTGTGATGCAGTATAGTGGACACTACTGGCAGCGGAATACATGTTGAGGATATACTGAGCATGATTGCAAATGGGATAGGGTGTGGGGTTACATGTGATTGGCTGTTGCATGTGGGATGTGGGCTTCATAGTGACATCTGCTTGGCCAAGGCTGTGCTAATGTACATTTACGTATAGCTGCGGAGCTGCGGACTTTGACACAGACGGTATACATGTAGCCTACCAGACCGCTTGGCATCATGGGCACAGTCCATCTCAGTTCCATGTGACAGGTTTGCTGCGGTTGTTCCTCATGCACGCGTGCATGTGAGATGACATCAGGGCATGTGCTTGCGTGCATGCAGCGGCGTGCCACTTGTTGTTGCACTGTGGTGGTTACTGGACATGTCACAGTCACTGGGGTCGTGTTGTTGTTGTATGCACTTGTCGTCCATGCAAAGGTCCTGGTATGGGATTCCCGGGGCGGGGGTGGGAGGGGTGCAGCACCCACAGACTCCAGGCGACCTATTCATGTCCACTGAGCGGTGTGTGTGTCCATGGGCGCTGGATCCATGTCGTGTCCTGGTTGTTCGTGCAGTTCCGTCCATGTGGGTGCGATACACAGAGCCCATGCCACTGCCTCCCACGATGCATGCGGTGTTCCTGGATGTGATGGGGAACAGTGTGCATGTCCCGGTCATATCCGATGTCATGGCGATGTCGTTGATGGTGTGGTTACAGTTGCCGGTCGTTTGGTATGGCTGTTGTGGTGGTGACTGGCCAGTCCGTGCGGAAGCTAAGCATGGGTGCGGGGTTGGACATCATAGGTCAATCGGGAACCTGCGTTGTGGTCCGACGAATTTACAGGTTGTCAGGTATGCGATGCCGTCCAGCAGGGCTTCCATGTCATTGGTGGTGTACATGTTTGCCAGCCAATGTAGCGGATGGTGGCTGTCAAGGTGTTGTTCGTAAGTTGTCCCTTGGAGGACCATGATGGGGCATGCTGGGTGACATTCGATGTAGCTGTTCTCGATGATCCGTCGTGTGGAGGCACAGTGGTCCCATTTCAGTGCGGGTGCGATGTTGGCCACATACGCCATGCCCCCATAGGCAGAGCAGGCCCTGTCGTGTGCGTCCAGAGGGAGGAGTAGTGGTAGCAGGTCCGCCTTCAGACATGCCGGGTTGGAGAGGCATATCTCCACGGAATGCTGGTAGGGACACCTCCGACAGTAGAAGACGGGCATGACGCAGCTGAACAATGTGATGCGGTAAGTCAGTCGGTAACTTACGTTCAGCAGGGACAGGAGATCGCATCCCAATGTATGAAACAGGTTGGTTTTGTACAGCTTGAGCTGTTCCGGCGTAGTTGGGTAGGTGTGTTGCGGTTGCCATTTCGCAGCGGTGCGTTGTGGTGGCGTGCTCCGGCTGTGTGTGCAGTCTGCAATGTGCACGCTCCGAGGTTGCTGTGAGCTCTGTGTAGTCGTAGGGAGACAGGACTTGTGTTCTGTTGGCTTGTTTGGAGGACACGGGCCCTCTTCCCACATGCTTCTCAGACAGTTCAAGGTCAGTGATGTGTGACTCCTTCCAATTAACTTGCATGTGGCCGACATGGGGAGTGTTTTCTTCTTTCTTCCCCGTCCGTTGTGTGCTTCTGTGATATGCGCTATCTGCCCTGTGGTCGGTCTCCTCGGCAAGCCTGTGTTGGTCTATTCTTGGACAATGGCTGTATTCACCGGCTTCTGTCGTAGGGCTGTGGTTTCGGAGTTGGAATGGAAGGTCATTCAGTGCTGTCTGCTCTCCCTTGTGTGGGCGGCAGGCTGCCTTTCCGCTCTGCGTTGGGCCTTGTGTGTGAATGTTATTCTTGGGCCACCTGTTGTCGGTCCCCGGGCTCTTTGGTGTTCCGTTTTATATGTCTTGTTCATATGTGCAGGGTGGTATGGGTGTTTCAGTGTGGTACTGGCGTTCCTCTTCCCGAAGGGACCCTGCTTCTCCTAGTTGGTGTTGCCGCCGCTGTGTGCTACGCCATGTTTGTTACACTGGGGTGTGTCCTGCTGTTGCGTGTCTTCACTGACATGTGTGCGTCGGTTGTGTGGCGTTGGGTGTTGTCCGTGAATTGGGCGTTGGGGACATGTCTGTGGCAGGCCTGTCACGTGTCATGTGCGTTCGGGGTGGGGCTGATGTGTGTGCTGCTTGGTTGTGTCCCTGTGTCTGTGTGCGACGCATACATGGCGCTGCGGTTGGCCTCTGCGTTGTGCGCATGTGTGGCGGCGTCATCGCCGCTTTGGGGCCGTGACGGGGTTGTTGGTTCCTAGTCCCAGGTGGTGTGTACACATGTGTTACGCGATGTTACGATTTGGCCTGTGTGTCATATGTGGATGCAATGGTGGATGTGTAGTGTACACGCGCTGGTGGGGGTTGTCCGCTTTTTCCGCCCTTGCACTGTGTGCGCTGTTTGCGTGCACTTGTTGTGTGTGTGCCTACCTGCGTCTCCGCGGTACGTTGCGTCCTTGGTGGTGCATCAGCAGGAGCATGGGGAGGGCCTGCAGTGCTGGATTCATGCTCGGGGAGCCGCTTCTTCGTTGTCCGTGCTCGGCGTCCGTGTTACCGCTTCGGTTTGTCGTACGGTATCTCTTGGCCGTGGGAGCCGTTTGTTTGCGGCATCGTAATTTATGCGCCGGGCGGGACGTGTTTCGTCGGACGGTGTGTGTCAGTTGTGCTGCGCCGCTACGTGAACGGGCGCACTTTGATGGCGGACGGTGTTGCTGGCTTGCCGGCGGTGTTTGGCCTACTTTTCGCATCGTAATTGGGCGGGCGTGTGGACTGCTGCGTGCCGGCGGTAACTGGTGGTTTTTGCATCCGCCAGCACAGCGGTTGTGCTTCCGCCCGCCATCGTAATGAGCCCCTTAATTGTGTAATTTTTTTAGGAGCGGGTTGTGGGTTTATAGGGGAATAGGGTGGGAAGTAATTTAATTATAATTAATTAAATAATATTTTTAATTAATTAATATCTATGGGGCCCATTACGATGGCGGGCGGAAGCACCACCGCCGTGCTGGCGGATGCAAAAACCACCAGTTACCGCCGGCACGCAGCAGTCCACACGCCCGCCCAATTACGATGCGAAAAGCAGGCCAAACACCGCCGGCAAGCCAGCAACACCGTCCGCCATCAAAGTGCGCCCGCACACGTAGCGGCGCAGCACAACTGACACACACCGTCCGACGAAACACGTCCCGCCCGGCGCATAAATTACGATGCCGCAAACAAACGGCTCCCACGGCAAAGAGACACCGCACGTGAAAGAGAGGCGGAAACACGGACGCAGAGCACGGACAACGAAGAAGCGGCACCCGGGCATGAATCCAGCACTGCAGGCCCTTCCCATGCTTCTGCTGATGCACCACCAAGGACGCAACGTACCGCGGAGACGCAGGTAGGCACACACACAACAAGTGCACGCAAACAGCGCACACAGTGCAAGGGCGGAAAAGCGGACAACCCCCACCAGCGCGTGCACACTACACATCCACCATTGCATCCACATATGACACACAGGCCAAATCCTAACATCGCGGAACACATGTGTACACACCACCTGGGACTAGGAACCAACCACCCCGTCACGGCCCCAAAGCGCCGATGACGCCGCCACACATGCGCACAACGCAGAGGCCAACCGCAGCGCCATGCATGCGTCGCACACAGACACAGGGACACAACCAAGCAGCACACACACCAGCCCCACCCCGAACGCACATGACACGTGACAGGCCGGCCACAGACATGTCCCCAACGCCCAATTCACGGACAACACCCAACGCCACACAACCGACGCACACATGTCAGTGAAGTCACGCAACAGCAGGACACACCCCAGTGTAACAAACATGGCGAAGCACACAGCGGCGGCAACACCAACTAGGAGAAGCAGGGCCCTTCGGGAAGAGGAACGCCAGTACCACACTGAAAAACCCATACCACCCTGCACATATGAACAAGACACATGAAACGGAACACCAAAGAGCCCGGTGACCGACAACAGGTGGCCCAAGAATTACATCCACACACAAGGCCCAACGCAGAGCGGAAAGGCAGCCTGCCGCCCACACAAGGGAGAGCAGACAGCACTGAATGACCTTCCATTCCAACACCGAAACCACAGCCCTACGACAGAAGCCGGTGAATACAGCCATTGTCCAAGAATAGACCAACACAGGCATGCCGAGGAGACCGACCACAGGGCAGATAGCGCATATCACAGAAGCACACAACGGACGGGGAAGAAAGAAGAAAACACTCCCCATGTCGGCCACATGCAAGTTAATTGGAAGGAGTCACACAGCACTGACCTTGAACTGTCTGAGAAGCATGTGGGAAGAGGGCCCGTGTCCTCCAAACAAGCCAACAGAACACAAGTCCTGTCTCCCCACGACTACACAGAGCTCACAGCAACCCCGGAGCGTGCACATTGCAGACTGCACACACAGCCGGAGCACGCCACCTCTACGAACCGCTGCGAAATGGCAACCGCAACACACCTACCCAACTACGCCGAAGAGCTCAAGCTGTACCAAACCAACACGATACATACATTGGGATGCGATCTCCTGTCCCTGCTGAACGTAAGTTACCGACTGACTTACCGCATCACATTGTTCAGCTGCGTCATGCCCGTCTTCTACTGTCGGAGGTGTCCCTACCAGCATCCCGTCGAGATATGCCTCTCAACCCGGCATGTCTGAAGGCGGACCTGCTACCACTACTCCTCCCTCTGGACGCACACGACAGGGCCTGCTCTGCCTATGGGGGCATGGCGTATGTGGCCAACATCGCACGCGCACTGAAATGGAACCACTGTGCCTCCACACGACGGATCATCGAGAACAGCTACATCGAATGTCACCCAGCATGCCCCATCATGGTCCTCCAAGGGACAACCTACGAACAACACCTTGACAGCCACCATCCGCTTCATTGGCTGGCAAACATGTACACCACCAATGACATGGAAGCCCTGCTGGACGGCATCGCATACCTGACAACCTGTAAATACGTCGGACCACAACGCAGGTTCCCCGAGTGACCTATGAAGTCCAACCCCGCACCCATGCTCAGCTTCCGCACGGACTGGCCAGTCACCACCACAACAGCCATACCAAACGACCGGCAACTGTAACCACACCATCAACGACATCGCCATGACATCGGATATGACTGGGACATGCACACTGTTCCCCATCACATCCAGGAACACCGCATGCATCGTGGGAGGCAGTGGCATGGGCTCTGTGCATCGCACCCACATGGACGGAACTGCACGAACAACCAGGACACGACATGGATCCAGCGCACATGGACACACACACCGCTCAGTGGACATGAATAGGTCGCCTGGAGTCTGTGGGTGCTGCACCCCTCCCACCCCCGCCCCGGGAATCCCATACCAGGACCTTTGCATGGACGACAAGTGCATACAACAACAACACGACCCCAGTGACTGTGACATGTCCAGTAACCACCACAGTGCAACAACAAGTGGCACGCCGCTGCATGCACGCAAGCACATGCCCTGATGTCATCTCACATGCACGCGTGCATGAGGAACAACCGCAGCAAACCTGTCACATGGAACTGAGATGGACTGTGCCCATGATGCCGAGCGGTCTGGTAGGCTACATGTATACCGTCTGTGTCAAAGTCCGCAGCTCCGCAGCTATACGTAAATGTACATTAGCACAGCCTTGGCCAAGCAGATGTAACCCCACACCCTATCCCATTTGTAATCATGCTCAGTATATCCTCAATATGTATTCCGCTGCCAGTAGTGTCCACTATACTGCATCACAGAGGACAGAAGACTCAATATAATGTTTGAAACCAGAACTGTCTCCGCTGACTCATTTCACAAGTACGAATGAGAGAGGATGAGAGTATGTGAAGTACACGGCAGTCGTGACATGACCATGTAGTCCACTGGTATTGGATGTCAACGCAAATGAGTAGCACTACTGTGGAAGACACACATGTGTCGTGTGAAGTCGTATGGACGCAGTGCTCAGGTGGGTGGGTGCGACGGGTAGATGCGCACATGCCAAGTTGGAGCACGCCGTGTTGGGAGGGCTCATGAACAGTACACCACCGCTTCCCTGGGCATTGTGAGAGGACACCTGTCGGGGGAGTGAACACGTGTGTGCACAGCAGCCGGGCACACGTACAAAGCGGTACCAGGCGCACCTCAGCCCACCCTCTGTGGACGAGCTGGATCCTGTTGTGCGCCCGCCATGCCCCTTGACAAGGCACACACAGCCCCAGTCGACCAGGTGTAACCCCAACATAGTCAATCCGCACAGGCGATACAGGGCACGGGATGGCAGTGGAGCATGGTGTGTGAGAGGTCTCCTCGCGCTCCTCCTGGTCATATCACGCAGGCAATAGAACCTCAACGTCCAGCATGGCAAAAGTCAAATGGAAGTGTAGGGGGACGCACCACAGCACGAGCAGCACTGACGTCACGGGAGGTGGCTCGCACCATCCCATCCATTGCCCATCATACCAACCACGCCACATGCCATTGCGACTAAGTGCAAGCGCGTGCGCCACCACCCCTGAGCCCTCCCCAGAGAGGCCAAAGAGTGAATGTGTGGGCCATCAGCCACAGACGGACGCGGCATGGCCGCAAGGGCAGCCACAGCCACTGGGTGTCGCAGGTGGCGGATCCGGAAGGCGAAGACTGTGATGCATAGTCCATGCAGGCCGGGTCTCCATTTGGGGCACCACGCAGGTGGACGGCGTCCCGCCACACATCATACCCTGAGACAGCCCACTCGTGCAACTGGACCCACACATACACTCCTTGCCCTCTCTGGTGCGAGCTTGGGGCTGCCTGTGCAAGCGCTAGCCTCGCAGGTGAGCATGCATATTGGGGGGCGAGGGGAGGACATGAGGGCTGGGGCGAAGATGACTGTATCACTGTCAGTTAGTACAAGGGATGACCCAGATGTGGAAAGGAAGAGACGTGTCCCGTGTGTACTGCAACTAGTCGCCAATCCAACTACCCCCATGTCCGGAATGTAAGCCCGCACCTAGGCCCGCCCATCCGCCACATCGAACATACCACCAGCACGACAACCTTCCCATTCGAAACACTGACTGGGGGTGGCGACCAGTGAACAATCATGTGTAGCCTACCCACGCGTACATGTGGGCCCTCCATGATCCATGTCACCTGCGGCAAAGACATGACATGCGCAATGAGGGAAGTGAGGAGAGCTGTCCGCCCCACGCGCAGAAGGTGCATCAGCTCCACAGACCCAGCAGCGAGTCCAGCAGGGGTCACATGTGCAGGGGCAGCTGTGCCTGGTGTGAAGGCACATGCATATAGACAGCACATCGACCAATGTGTAGTCTGCCCACATCCACAGTCCATCATCATGCGGACATAGGAATTGAACACAGGGCAACACATCTTAGCTGGTGCACCCACCGTGACCAACAATGCGCAATCATCGACGTACCCGCCCTGTGCATGGCCCCCACCCAACGGAGGCACATCCAGTGCCACCATCCCACACACACAAGCCTTCCACGGAACATGCTGTGTCCAATGGTCAGTACAGAGTCAGCGCCCATCTGGTGGATCCTGAACAGGAGACACATGCACACACATGCCAGCTCCCACTATGTACGACTGCCACCTGGCACGTGCAATGTAACCTCTCACCTGTGACGTGTGACTGCAAGCACACAGCCGTCTTGGCATGGGGCTGTCAATGTGGACACCAGTCAATGTTTCGGGAGCTGTGATCCGTACAGTGCTGTACATAGGGTGCAGTGCTGACACCTACTACTGTCTCATATCCCCTCGTGCCACAGGTCCCACTTGTATTGGCCGCTCAGCCCGTGCCCACATCGTCGTCGTCGTGTGCCATACTCATCCAGCCTCGGAAGCAGTACCATGCTCAGCAGACACTCATGTTGCCGTGGCGTTGCCGCTTGACGAATATGCAGTCAGTCCCCATCAGCACGCCCGCAAGTCATTGGGGCCTAGATCCCCATGTGCATGCACATGGCAGTGGTATGTCTCACTTGCCATTGCCATTGTTGGGAGACCTGTGTAAGTGTATTGTGGCCGTGCCGTCCCAGCTTGACAGCTGGGCTGTGGCTCATGTGCTTGCTCAGTCATGTCAGTGATGTGTATGTGAAATTGCTATGTGCCGTGTTGCTTTGACATGTGTCCTCTGCCATTTAACCCAGGCGGAGACCGAACATTGACCGCCCATACCAATTGCTGGCGGACATGGACGAGACAGAGGTAATCAGGAAGTTTCGGCTGGACAGGCCAACTCTGCATCGACTGTGTGCCATGTTAGAGCCCCATCTCCGTCCCCGCAGGGTGTATCCGACTGCTGTCACCCCCACGGCTAAGGTGATGGCCGCCATGCATTTCTTCGCCACTGGGTCATTCCAGCACACAGTGGGCAGTGGAGGAGGGATGTCCCAGCCCATGTTCAGCAAGGTGCTGAGGGATGTACTGGCAGCCATGATGCTGTACCGGAACAGGTACATCAGATTCCCCAGGGCTCGTGAATTGGCGGCAGTGAAGGGTGCATTCTATGCCCTTGGCAGAATCCCACACGTCGTGGGAGCCATTGACTGCACTCATGTTGGCCTTGTTCCACCACAGGCCACTGAGCACCTGTACCGCAACAGGAAGCACACGCACTCCCTGAATGTGCAAGTGGTGTGCCTTGCGGACATGGTGATCACCCACGTGTGTGCCAAGTTTCCAGGCTCGGCCCATGACGCACACATAATGCGCAACAGCATCTTGCCACGACTGATGGCCAATCTGCAACAGGATCGTGGCTGTATTGTCGGTGAGTATGTGGAGTGGTGTAGCGTGCTGGTTGTGCGATGCTGTCCCCTGTCCAGTTGGAATAGCAACGGTTCTCTGTGTCCCTCACACCCAGGTGACTCTGCGTATCCGAATGGGGCATGGCTGCTCAGTCCATTGAGGAATCCTCGCACCCCAGCAGACGATCGATACAATGAGGCACATGGGAGGACCAGACGTGTGGTCGAGCGTACCTTTGGCCTCCTCAAGTCCAGGTTCAGGTGCCTGGACCGCACCGAGGGTGCACTGGCGTACTCCCCACAGAAGGTGTGCCAGATAGTGGTGGCGTGCTGCATGCTGCACAATCTGGCCATTCGGAAGCAGATCCCCCTCATTGTGGATGACGGAGATCAACCAGGGCCCCAGCCCGCAGACCAGGACAGCTCGAGTGAGGTGGACAGCGGAGAGGAGGAAGCTGGGAATGTGCGCCAGCAGCTCATCGCCCGCTACTTCACTTGACGGTGAGTGTCCATGTACGACGGATGATGTGTCTGTATCTATGCAGGTGTGTGTGTGCTGTGTCAGGGTGGCCGTATGTTCACTGCGTGCAGTGTGTCAACGCTCCATGGCCAGGGTAGTATGCCACTGTTGGTGGCTGTGGCATTGTGCCCTATTGCTCTGTGCGATGTGTGTACATTGCTTGTAGTTGTTGACATGTACTGTGTGATGGGTGTGTGACACACTCATTGAATGTGCTCCTGTTCTGTCTCCCACCCCTAGGTCCCTACAGGCCCTCCGGATTCCATTTCCATGCCACGCATCAGGTGCCTTTCCGCCCAAGGTGGCCGTTGTATTCCGTACAATAAAGACACAGGGCACAAACAGCAGTTAGTGAAAAAGGTGCATTTATTACAAACTGTGACATGTGATTGTGTGTAAGGTGATGACAAAAGTGGTGCGTGCAGTGACAATGAGCTGTCGGTCATGGCTGCGTGATGATCAGGGTGTACCCACTGGTTCTATGTCCATAGTCCAACACACACATGCCATCCAGATGGCTGTGTGGAGTGGGATCGTAGAGCAAGTCAATGCAGTGGCTGGTCAAGGAAGGCTGGCGGAAGGCTGGCTGGCTGCCTCACTTGCGACTGGAGCGTGCGAAGTCCTCCCGGGAGATCTGTTTCCTCTTCGGACGGCCCCTTCCACGTTTGGGAGGGGGTGTGTGGTGGCGACCTGCTGGTGGTGGGTGAGGTGTGCTCACTGGCTGTGGACGCAGGGGAAGTGGACACTGCTGCCCGAGCCTGCGCCCTAGCAGGTGGTGGCGGAGGTGGTGTTGCTGGCCTTGCCTGTGACCCCACCGCCACCACCAGCTGGCCCATGAGGTCCACGAGTTGGTCCATACGGGACACGAATTGGCCCATATGGGCGTCCATGGACCTCAGCACCCCCAGCACCTCCCGCGTGTCAGTAGCAGACCTGGCCCATTGTCCTTGGGCCTCTTCATAGGCCCCAAGGACTCTGTCCATTTGAGGCAGGGCATGGCTCCCAGGGGAGGCTGGCGTTTCCCTGACCCTGCTCCTCCTACCAGTCCTGCTGCCACCGGCCTGCCCACTAGCCACATTGCTCACCACGGTCCTCGCTGTGGCTCCCAGGGTGGATCCAGTCGGCCGGGCCACCACCTGCGCTGGGGCTGGTGCCAGCGAAGACGTGGTGGTGGTGGAGGCGGTGGTGGTCGGTGCGGCGATGTTGGCGGTTGCGGCAGTGGTAGTGGCCGCAATGACCGTGGGTGTGGCCGCAACGACAGTGGCAGCAGGGGACTGGGACTGTTCAGCATCCCTGGATGATGGGTTGGTGGGTAGGAGGGGTCCTGGGGAGCGGCTGGGCCCTGCCACGCCAGATGGGCCAGCTTGGTGGTCCGTGTCCGAAGAGGTGGACAGATCCTCCAGATCCGTGTGTCCTCGTTGGGGGCTTGTAGGCTGGCTGTGCTGGCTGCTGTCTCCATCCCCAGCGTCCAGCAGTTCGTCACCTGTGGAGAGAATGAGATTTGTTATTGTGTTGCACCTGGCGAAGTATGTATTAGTCGTCTGACATTGGCAGTTCGTGCAATCTCGTACATGGGTTTCCCGGAGGCGAGTGTGTGGCTGTGGCATCTGTAGTTGTGTGTGCTAGGCAATGGGACTGTGTGCTGTGCACATGTGGCATGGGACGGATTGGCCATGCCGATGGGTGTGTTGCTGTGCCCCTACTCATTGTGACTCTGGTGTATGCGGGCTCCTGGCCCATCCTGGGTCTGGTTTGTACTTTGCTTTTGGAGTTCAAATGGAACGCTTAGGAACGCATATGGCAACATGGGGGCCATGCCCCAGATTCGCATTTGGGAGGGTATATGCTTTTGGGGTACATGCTGTGAGCCATGGGTGCCGAACGTGACATGTGTTGTGGCAGCATGACAGTGCATGGTCTGAGGTGTGTGCATGCCTGACATGCCCTGCATATTTGCTGTCTGTTGTGGTTACTGGACATGGCATTGGACGCATCGTTATGAGTGAGTGATAGTTGTGTGCCAGCCAACGTATTGCAGTTGTCCCATCTCCTTGGTGTGCGTGCTGCCCTGTGCCATGTGCATCACTGCAGTGCTCGGGGGGTGTGGCCCATGTTGTGTGTTGTTGCTCACAGTGTGTCGTGCGCTTAATTGACTTCTGGCACATGGTTGGTCATGGGCATGTGTCTTAGCGTGACTGCTGTATGTGTGGCAGCTGTGCGGATGACATGCCTTTCATGAGACTGGGGCTGACGGATGGGATGGATGGTATGTTGTATGTGCATGGTGTGTCTGTGTGTTTGATGGGTTCAGTGGTGTTCGTGTGCATTTCTGTTGTTCCGCTCTGTTGCGTCTAGTGTTGTTTGTCTTACATAGGCGTAGTTGTGGGGTGTGTGGTTGACAGGCAGTAGGGGCTACATGGACAGGACTTCAATGGTGTTTCGGTTGTGTGTGATGAGTTGCACAGTGGCTGCCGTGTGGGACTATATTCAGTGTGGCTTGTGCATGCAGACGTGGCTCCTTGGGTGTTGCTATGTCTGTGATGGGTCATGTGGGGTGTGAGTCTGCTGTTCATGTCCGTGTGCACATTGTTCACTTGTTCGTGACGGTGGGCGGTGCTGCGTGTTCGTGTGCTACGTGACATGTCCCATGTGTTGGTGGTGTTATGGTCCTCATGCCTCCAGTAATCCAGCCCTGTCCAGTTTCCCACCTGCAAGTTGTTCGTGCGTGCACTGTACTGGATGCCACATGGCTCTTAGCGGGGGGTGCTCCATGTTGCAGGTCTGTGGGGGTGGGGGGTGTAGTGGGTCGTGGGGGTGGCTGTACACCCACTGACACCGATTGCTGTGGACCGTGATGTCTGCCTTTCGGCTGTCGTTGTGCACTGCGGTGGCTGACACGTGGGTGTGGGGTGTGGGGGATGCTCCTCCTTGCTGTGCTGTGGGACTGGGGCCTGGTGTGTGTTGTACTTGGGCTGTCCACCGTCCCACCCACTGCACTTTGTGTTCCTGCCACTTACCTGTTACTTGTCGGTTGGTGCAGCTGTGCCTGACACATGGGTGTGGGGAGTGCTCCACCTTGCTGGTCTGTGGGAGTGGGGGCCTGGTGGGTGTTGTACTTCAGCTGTCCCCCTCCGACCCACTGCACTTTGTGTTCCTGCCACTTACCTGTTACTTGTCAGTTGGTGCAGCTGTGGCGGACACATGGGTGTGGCGGGTGCTCGTTGTGGCGCTTCTGGCATATTTGTGGACCTGTTGGTGGTTACGTGGCTGGCTTAGTGTACACATGTCCCCACGCATCTTACAGTTGTTCGGTTTGGCCTGTGTGTGGTAGTGTCTGTTGCATGTGCGTGTGATGTGTTGTGTATTGTGTGCTGGACATGGGGGTGTTTGTCCCTGGGAGCTGTGGCATGGTGGTTGCGCATGTGTGTACATAGCGGTGTGCTGGTATACATTAGTTTGTACTTACCAGCCTCCACTCCCCCTGCTAATCCGGCGAGGATCTCCGGATGGATTACGACTCGCACCTTCTCCTCCCACGCTTTGAAGGTCTTAAAGAGCGCGGGATTCCCTCCGCCAGTGACGGCAGCCAGCTCTCTGTTTTTGCCCTCCTTCTTCTTGACCAGGCTCTTTACGTCATTCCAACGTTTGTTTATCTCGGTTCTGTTCCTGGGCAGGGTCCCGACTGCATTGACCTGGTCTACGATCCGGGTCCACATTCTGTTTCTGGTGGCTAGTGGTGTGTGCTGGACCATGTTCCCATAGATTTGTGGGTACACCTTGATGATCTCGTCGACCATGACCGTCAGCTCCATGGGCGTGAACTTGGGCATCCTTTGTGGTGCCATGGTGTTTGTGGTGCTGGTGCGGTGTGTGTTGTGTAATGTGCAGGGGGTTTGTGGTGCCGGTGTTTGGTGGTGGTGGTGGTGGTGGTGGTTGTGATGTGTGCGTTTCTGTGGTGTGCTGCTGTCCTTGCTGTGTCACTGTGTCCTCTCCTCTCCTCTCTGGTTTGCAATGTAGCAAGGGGTTGTGGTCTGTGGGAGTGCTGCTTTTGTACTCACCTATGTGGGTGTGTCCTCATGGTCTGTTGTTTTCAGGTGTGTTGTGTCTGGGGTTCTGGCCTTTGTATTTTTTGTTTGTCCGGGGGGTGTTTTCGGGATGTGTACTGTGCTTGTGTATTTGTGCGTGCCTTGCTGTGTGGACTTGTTGGCCATGTTGTGTGCTATTGGTTTTGTGTGCGGATGGTTTCTGTGCAGGTACGTGGGCGCCATGGCTTCTGCCGTGTCGATTCTCATCGGCGTTGTTTGCGCTGGCGGGCGGTATTTTTGTTGTTTTTCCGCACTCATGGCGGTGCGATCGTAATTTCACGTGCGGTGTGTCGGCCGTGAGGGCGGGCGGTTTTGTGTTGTCGTGCGTGTTTCCGTCCGTGGCGGGCGGTTTGACTCCGACTCGGACGATGGCGGGCGGTATTTTGTATGATTTTTCCGCCGATGGCGGTTTTCAGTTTGTGTACTCATAATGGCGTGGTCGGTGTTCAGGCGGTGTGTGCGGGCGGATTTTTGCCGCTTCCATGCCTGGCGGATTTTTTTACGCCGGGTATCGTAATGGGCCCCTATGTATTTAATATTTTATATTGTAATTGTGGTAATTAATGTATTATTAATTAGTTATTAATTGGTTGTTAATTATTAATAATTAATTGGTAATTATCTTAATTGCGTTATTTTTTTAGGAGCGGGTTGTGGGTTTATTGGGGAGTAGGGTGGGAAGTAATTTAATAATTATTAATTAATTTATATTTTTAATTATTTGATATTTATGTATTTAAAATTTTATACTGTTAATTGGTTATTAATAATTATTATTTAATTATTAATAATGTTATTTGTGTTATTTTTTTAAGAGTGGGTTGTGAGTTGATAGGGGAGTAGGCTGGGAAGTAATTTAATTATAATATATTTTATTAAATTGTTTATTATAATATTTATTTTAAGTTGTTTTATAGTGTTAATAGTGTGAATTAATTTATTATTGATTGCTTTTAAATTGATTCTTAATTTTAATTAATTAATTAATTATTAATTAATTATGTTAATAGTGTTATGTTTTACAATATTGGTGGTGTCATCTATAGGTGAATATGGTGGGAGTTTAAAAAAATTATTAATTAATTGTTTGATAATTAATTTTAATTATTTTGCTTGAGTGGGAATAGTAAATTATTCACCTATGCAATCCAACACTTTCCGTACTGTTGCATTTGCTGGAGTGGGAATAGTAAATTATTCCTCTCCGCTATCCAACACTTTCCCTACTGTTGCACTCGCTGGAGTGGGAATATTAATTGTTACCCCTCCCCTATCCAACACTTTCCCTACTGTTGCACTCTTTGGAGTGGGAATAGTAAATTATTCCACTCCGCTATCCAACACTTTCCCTACCGTTCTACATGCTGGAGTGGGAATAGTAAATTATTCCCCTCCGCTATCCAACACTTTTCCTACTGTTGAACTTGCAGGAGTGGGAATAGTAAATGATTCCCCTCTGCTATCCAACACTTTCCCTCTTGTTGCACTCGCTGGAGTGGGGATAGTTTATTTTATCCACTCCTCTTTCCAACACTTTCCCTACTGTTGCACTCTCTGGAGTGGGAATAGTAATTTTTACCCCTAGGCTATCCAACACTTTCCCTACTGTTGCTATCTCTGGAGTGGGAATAGTAATATTTATCCCCTACTGCTATCCAACACTTTCCTTAATGTTGCACTCCCTGAAGTGGGAATAGTAAATTATTCCCCTACGCTATCCAACACTTTCCTACTGTTGTACTTGCTGGAGTGGGAATAGTAAATTATTCCCCTCCGCTATCCAACACTTTTCTTACTGTTGCACTCCCTGGAGTGGGAATAGTAAATTATTCCCCTCCGCTATCCAACACTTTCCCTACTGTTGCACCACCTGGAGTGGGAATAGTAACATTTTTCCCCTCCGCTATCCAAAACTTTCCCTACTGTTGTACTCGCTGGAGTGGGAATAGTAATTGTTACCCCTCCGCTATCCAACACTTTCCCTACTGTTGCACTCTTTGGAGTGGGAATAGTAAATTATTCCACTCCGCTATCCAACACTTTCCATACAGTTCTACCTGCTGGAGTGGGAATAGAAAATTATTCCCCTCCGCTATCCAACACTTTTCCTAATGTTGTACTTGCTGGAGTGGGAATAGAAAATGATTCCCCTCTGCTATCCAACACTTTCCCTACTGTTGCACTCGCTGGAGTGGGAATAGTAATTTTATCCACTCCGCTTTCCAACAGTTTCCCTACTGTTGCACTCTCTGGAGTGGGAATAGTAATTTTTACCCCTATGCTATCCAACACTTTCCCTACTGTTGCTATCTCTGGAGTGGGAATAGTAATATTTACCCCTACGCTATCCAACACTTTCCTTAATGTTGCACTCCCTGAAGTGGGAATAGTAAATTATTCCCCTACGCTATCCAACACTTTCCCTACTGTTGCACTCCCTGGAGTGGGAATAGTAAATTATTCCCCTCCGCTATCCAACACTTTCCCTACTGTTGCACTCCCTGGAGTGGGAATAGTAATTTTATCCCCTCCGCTATCCGACATTTTACCTACTGTTGCTGTTAATGTAGTGTCAAATGTAATTGTAAAAGATTATAATATTTTAATTTTTTAAGTTATTATATATATATTTTATTTTTATTTTTATTTTACTGGTATATGTATATATATATATGTATTTATAATTTTTAGTATGTTTCTAACATTTTATAATTTATTATAATAATTATTTATAAATATTATTAAGTACATTTATATATTATATTTTATATATATGTATGTTTAATTATTTTTAACATTATATTTATTATTTATTATTTTAAACATTTTCTAATAATTCTAACTATGTTTTTTTAATGATATGTATTATTTACTTTATTTTACATTATTTTTTACCATTTAAAAAAACAATATTTTTTACAACGATATTTTTGACAATATTTTTTTTCCGATATTTTTGTACTTACCATGATGTAGATAGGACTTGGGTGTTCAGGACAACGATATTTTTGTCCCGATATTTTTGTAGCTCGACATTTTTGTTGTCGATATTCTGTCAGTGATCCCATTACACTATCTGCCTCACTTAGGGTGGACGGTGTAATGCCTTTTTTCTCTGTCATTGCCACAAAAAACCTGGCTTTGTGGGACAGGAAAACCCTGAAACAACCCCCACACCCTGGGAGAAAACTCTCATGGTATGGTGGTTATTAGTGTTTTGTTTTCTAAAAACTAACTCACACTTTGGGAGTTTGTTTTTGAAAGAGAAAAAACTTTTGAACAGTTTGATGGTAGGCCAGCCATCATGGCTAACGCAAACCTTTCCTACATGACAGAACTGCCATGACGGTGGCACCTGTCAATGTACAGAGTTATCTGTGGGTCCGGTGCACATCCCTAAATTTGGCGTCAGGGAGGTCTCTCGGGATGGTGGAAGTAATATTCTCTGCCAACCCAATAGAGTAAACTCTATCTGCCAAGCTCTAAGGCGGCGCATAGGTCTGGAGTAGGACGTTAATTTTGAAACTGATTTTATGCTGCTTGTTAATCTAATCCCTCCAGGCAGTGGTACGATATCTGCAGTGTAGATCGCACATTGAGCAGTTCTAGTTTGCAGATGCATTCCATAGAAGTTCAATATGCAACTGTAAAGAAGAATGTGGCAGCTACATTGCATATCTTGGTTGCCAACATGAGAGTCATGTTCTAGGGCAAGAGTATGATACTATGATGAAGAATGGAGAATGTTCTTCCAGCTTTTAATTCATAATATTTTCTTGGAATGTGAAACCTTTTTTTATGTTTCTGCTTCATCAGTTGATGAGTGATGGGTACGCAGGCAGGTGTACTTTGATGTAGCCTGCTAACAGCCTTCTTACAAGAATGTCAGCGCCCACATTAACCACCAATTATACAGAATGCCCTTTTAGCTAATAGCATAAATCTAGTTGGTGGCCCTGGCCCATTTGTAACTAGCACGTCTTTGTGACAGAACCATGAAGATGTATCTTTGTATATGAAATGTGAATTTTCCAAAATGAATGGGGTAATTGAATTCATCCCTCCCATTCTGCCTGTAAATCACACATATCCAGGAAACAGACCTACCATTAGGACTCTATATCAGGGGCAAAAGTTGGCCTCCTTCCTCTTAAATACATCTAATTTCATATGATTCTTTGGAATTGAATACGGTTATTGTAAATTGTAGGGATATTTCTTTTAAATGCTACCTTTTGCAGAATTTTTCATATACTATTTTCTTTTAAAGTTCACCAAATTCATGAAGTTAGTGAAGACGGAAAATGTTAAACAGCCAACTTTCTTTGTAAAGGGCCACACTCTTACTGGTAAAATATTGTATCATATACATTTAATACAGATATAATATGTGTTCAATTGAATTGAAAAAATGCTGTTTTATTATGCATTATTACATGAGTCATTTAGTGAACTTAAGAAGGATTCCTGAGCCCCAGCAAGGTTGAGCGGCGTGTTCATGGGCTCATGCACTCAGGAGGGATTTACCGGGTCCAACCAGCTGTAAGAGACTTATAGGGCCAGATGTACTAAGGCATTTTCTTGTTGCAAACCCTGAGATTTGGTAAATGTACCCAACACATTTAGTGATTCAGTAACATGTTACCAAATCACTAAAGGGGATTTTGGAAATCATAAAGAAATTGCTATTTGGAAGGGATGTTTTTAGGGCATCCCTTCCAAATAGTGATTCCTTCTGGTATGCATTATTGTTTTGTGACCGAAATGCAGTCGCAAAGCATTTATATTTTACTGACACCTTAAAGGAGATGGTAACCGGTTTGCAAACGGCAATCGTCCCAAAAACCTTTTTAGCAGTCATGGACGTCATTTAGGGGTCACCAGGGATCGCAACTGTGACCCCCCCCACCGGCTTGCTCCCTACTACCTCTGGCACTTCTGTTGTGAAGGGGGGCAAAAACAGTCCCACAATAGAAGGAAAACAGACTTTCGATGAGCACTGTTTTCATTCTGCTGCTCCTTTAGCAGAGGAATGCCACTCTTTTGAATAAGCAAAAGTGGGAAATAAAAACGCACATTGATGAACAACTTATCATGTTTCTTTATTGTGAATACATGAAAAATTATGTTAGAACCATATCTTCACTTCACCTTTGTGCTTAGAGCCATCAATAGATCATATATAAAAAAATAACAATCCTAGGAATACTGTAAGCCAGTAACATTTTTTGTTTTGTAGCAAAATATCCTCCAGTTCAAAGAAATGTGTAAAGTTTATCATCCTAACTAGACCACAGCTATATATTAAATAGCCATGTATTTGTGTTAGTAATTGCTGTGTTAAACTAACTGTGAACTTATTACGGGGTTCTTAACATCAGGGCAAAGGTCATATGATGTCAGTTCCTATGATGTCACTGAGGTCAAAGGATGTGTGATGTCACTTCCGCCACCCCTTTCATTTTCGTGAATCAACGCCCATGTTAGCAGTTTGAAATGGTCCGGCGATCACTGCCTACTGTTAAAAAATCGTTTTGGCAATTTTCTCTTTTTTGTAAATGAATCCTGTTTTCCTTCAAGGAAAATGGATTGCTGAAGAAAAGATTGCTTTATTTAAAAGCAATCGCAGATATAGTGGTCTGCTGACCCCAGCAGGCCACAATCATTGTGATGACAACAAATTGTTGTGGGTCTCAATTTGTGACCTACCTTGTTAATAATATTCAGGAGGTATTTTGAATTGTGACCCTCTCTGATATGATATTTTGTGAACTGACTAATTAGTACACAGGTTGGTCTGCAAAACACCGTTGGATTTGGTAAAAGTCATGCAAATTGTTACTACTTTTCAGCAATCTAACATACGTACATCTGGCCCCTACATCGGCTCATCATCCCCAGAGGGAGTTATGATGGCTTTATAAGTTAGAGTTCTATCCAAAGGCCTGAGTAAGAGCATTGGGAGCGTTTAGAGCATTGTGTTTTTATATTCTATCTTTGCATTTCTGCTCTTCTGTTCTAGTTGTAGGAATTGTTTTAATCTGTGTATGTCTTTGTATTACATTTTTTGTTTAGTATCAGTATTTTGTCCAGTCTCTTGTAAATGCTTTGATACAGTAGAAACATGCGTAACTGCACAAACAGTAGAAAATCTGAGAGTATACTGCTAAATGCACCAAGGCGTGTGCTACCAATGTCTATAGTAGCGTGTGCAGGCAATGCACAAATGCACTCTAGGTAGTAGTGAACATCAGACTGAGGTCACTGCTGAATTCAACCACTGTTTGTTGATGTGCAAATGCACAGTAGTGAGGTCTAGCCCAGAAAAGCCACTTGTGCAGGGTAAAATGACTAAAATGACACTGCAGAAGCACAAGAGAGGGATGCAGCTGGGAATGAGCTATTAAAACATGTTTCTGTTCTCCTTTCACTATAACACAAAAAGTAACAATGGTGCAAATTAGCATTTGCCTACATTTTGTCCTAATGCAAAGTTTATGCAACCAAGCACGTTTCAGAAGTGATGCCATGGCAGTGCTTAATTTGTTAAAAAAATAAGTGACAAGGCTCTTGTCAGGAGGCCACACATTGCCCCTGCTTTGCATATACAGAAACTTCAAACCCCAACCCACACCTACTGACTGCCTCGACATATACGCTACCACCGTAACTGACACGAACCACACACTGACTACCTGGAACATCCTTTCACCCAAGACACCACCTCCAGCATGAAATCCATCCACTCAGGAACTACCACAGACCCATGCCCGCACCACATCTTCAAAAAAATCGGCCAAGAACTCACCACCATACCCAACACCTCTGTCACCACTGCAACATTTCCTAACACCTGGAAACACGCCGAAGTCAGATCACTACTCAAAAAACCCTCCACCAATCCCACCACTGGGCTTGGATGCACAGTATGTGGAGTCTGGGGTTGAAGTAAGCCAGGTTAGCACTTTGTCTGCCTTGCCTTTAATTTTCTTGAAGGACTTTTCGTGCTGTACTGTCCAGCTGAAGCCCAAACTTGTTTTGTCAGTTACTGGAGGGGGTGACTGTTGCATAGTCCTTTATCTAACGAGAATAGTAGTTGACTTTCCCTAGGAATCACCGAATGCCGTTCACGTCCTCTGGGCTGGGTGTCTCATGAAGTTCTTTTATTAGGTTTCGCCTGCACAGCGCTTGAGAAATCTACTGTCTTTAATATAAACTTAAAAGGGACTTACATCCCACCTACTCTCTTTCTTGGCTTCTCATTGGTTCCTGTGCGTGCCACTTACCTTTCCTCTATTTCTATTGGCTGAAGCATATTTCCCTGCATTTACCAAAGCTTGTTCCTCATTGCTTCTCTTATCAGTTTCCCGCCACCGAAATACTGTTAAAATCCGCTTCGGTGGAACTATATTTTCATAAAGGTTTGCCTTTTACTATTGCAGTATATTTATATAACAATTCCTCACCCGGAGAGATTAAGGGGTCGATTCCGATTCGGGCCGGAAAAAGCACCGACAGACTCGGAGCCGGAATTAATTCCGACCGACACGTACCTGTGGCGCCCGACACGCCAAGTACGATGCAAAGCGTGCAAAATCCGACCGACACGTACTGAACCCAAGCCGAACGACCGAGCCGCACGGAAAACAGCAATCCGGCTAGAAAAACACGCGAATCGAACCGACCGACACACACCCGGAACAAATCCAACCGAAACGTACACGCGAACTCCAAACCGCAAAGTACGATGCAAGGCGCGAAAACCACAACCGAGTCGTACAAAGGACAAGCCGTACGACCGACACGCATACAAAACTGCGAGCCGAAGTAACACAAAACACCGTGACCGACGCGTACGCAGCATAGAAAACTGCACAAACACAGCGTGAACGAAACGGAGAAGACCGTACGAGACAACTGCAGGGTCCGACTCGGTCACAAGAACGTTTCCAACATGCACAGAAAGTACTAAGGAAAAATACACAAAAAAAGGCCAAACAAGCAATTACAAAGCCAATAAATACTGGGGGGGTGGGGACAGAGAACAAAGACACACCCACAACTCCACCCATATAAAGGACACAAATCCCAACCATGATCCTTTGCAAATGCTATTCTACTGCCAGCACTCAACAGACAGCAACCACACACCCACAGCTCATCCCTCACACAAGCCACACACCATCAGCACACCAACAAATAGCTACCTCACATACACCCAGCAAAACACACACTCACACACCTTCACCTGCACACCAACACACACATTACTCACCATCACCACCCATCACCATGCCCCCAAAGAAGAATCACAAGTTCCTAGATTGTGAATTGGAAGTCCTGGTAGACGAGATCCTCAGGGTAGAGCCACAGCTGTTTGGCGCACTGGTCCAACAGACACCCATCTCCCAGAAAACAAAGATGTGGGAGAGGATCATCAACAGGGTGAACGCACAATCACCATGTCTGCGCACAAAGACTGACATCCAGAACAGGTGGTATGACGTGCGCAGGAGGGTACGGGAGCTGCTGAAGAAGGACTACCTCCTGAGCCAATACACCGGCAGTGGCCCTCCTGCCAAGCCAGTATACCTCAGGCCCTGGGAGGAGAAGGTGCGGGCCATCCTTCCGCCAGTGAGCGTCTATGGACTAGAAAACATCCCAGAGCCTGGTGAGTACACAACAAATGTACACAATATTCTGCCACAATACACACACACATCACTGTCAAGGGGAGAGTCAAACCATGCACTCTTAGCAATTACACAGCAACCAGAACAGAATCATCCCAAAATGTGTATGTCAGTCAGATAAACACAACACATGCCATCTCAAAGTTACATTTAACCGTGTCATCACATGTACAAACACAACTACAACTACAGCTAGGCAGTGGCACAAATATAACTAACAAACACATCCAGACATGTAGCCACCACTACAACACCAACACACAGTGAAGACCACTGAAAGAAAGGAATTCTGTGTATGCTGGGCAAGTCAGTGTAGCCAATAGCATCATGGGAGTCGTAGTCACAGATATTGCTCACCCCCACAACTGTCCCATCAACACCACCATGAACCATGCGCACATCACAGGGAGTGGAAAAGGACTCACAAGATGGCTGACACTGGCTGCTGCTGTGGGGAGCACAAGGCCCTGCTGGCAACTGTGTAACAACCAACAGCAGGACACCACTGACTGACATCTTGAGAGACAACTTGCACTCCCTGCAATGGAAGCACGTTCCATGGTGGGATATCTGGCTGGGTGGGAAGGAGGACTCGCAGCACTGACCATAGTCACAAGCACCTCCCCTCACACACCCCCTCAACACAAACTCCACAGAACCCACCTGGGAGAATGCAATGCCTCACATCCTAACTCAAGATCCCACAAAGAACCACCACCCTGGGTTATGTTGTGTGAAGCACAGGGACACTCTTGGGACTTTTAGCCAAACAACTGCCAGGACAACACTCCCAGCCATCCTGTCAGCACAGGCAGCCCACCCCACAGGGAAGCAGAGTCAAAAGGAAGGAAGCATGGGCATGCTGGGAAGGGGGTGGAGGCAATAGCATGATGGGAGTAGTAGGCACAGATATTGCTCAGCCTCACAACTGGCCCATCAACACCACTCACAACCATGCTCACATCACAGGGAGTGGAAAAGGACTCACAAGATGGCTGACACTGGCTACTGCTGTGGGGAGCACAAGGCCCTGCTGGCAACTGTGCAACAACCAACAGCAGGACACCACTGACTGACATCCTGAAAGACAACTTTCACTCCCTGCAATGCAAGCACAGTCCATGGTGGGATAACTGACTGGCTGGGTGGGAAGGAGGGCCGCCTGTCAACCAAATACAACCAATGCAGACCATGTTCACACCCCAACAAATACATAGACATGCCCAAATAATGCAGGACAATGTGCTACACCAATATCAACCCCTGACTGTGACAACTTAGGACAATGCAATGTACAGGCCCGCACCCAGAGGCACAGTCACAACTGTCAGGTGTGTCAACCATTGATGCCTGCAGAAACATAACATACATTGTGTGTGTCTCCCAAAAACAGGTGATGATGGGGACACAGCAGCAGACGCTGAGGTGTCCCAGTCCCAGGCTCAAGAGGATACGGAGCTCACTGGTGTCGAACAGCCTCTGCCCTCCTCGGATGAAGAAGACCAACCTGGCACCTCCGGTGCAAGTCAACATGCAGCACCAGCAGGACCACCAGCTGCAGCACCAGCAGGACCACCAGCTGCACCCCCTGCACCCACCCCTCCAACGACTGTCACCACAAATACCATCCCTGCCGTCATGGACAGAACAAGGAGCACCACCAGCACAGGGACCCTGGACCAACGTGGGGCCATGGACACCACCACCACCACCAACCCCCAAGGGGGACCAGGGTCATCTGTGCGTGCCACTGCATGCACTGCACATGTCGGCAGGGGTGGTGGGAGGGGTGGGAGACAGAGGTCGCTGCTTGCAGAGGTGTCTGGTGTGCATGATGACCCACAACTGGCACGCATAGCCGATGCGTACCAGTCCAGCACCGGAGATCTCAGCCAGGTAGTGGGGCTCCTCAGAGACATGAAACAGCAGCAGGCTGCCCATCATGCCCGCTTGGACTCACACATGTCCCGCGTGGAGTCCAAGTGGGACACACTGCAAGAGATGACGGCGGTGCATAGGGACATATTACAATGCCTCCGCCAGATGAACAGCAACCAGTCTACACCTCCCTGTGTGCCAACAACATCTGGTGCTGAACAAACTGCAACTGCCACAGGGAGGGAGGATGACTCTGGCGGAGAGTCCCCTGCACCGCAGCAGCCTGTACTTGAGGGGCCCCCCCAAAGAAGAGGGGTCGTCCGAGGAGGGGCAAGTGAGAGGCCGATGGCCAAGTGCAACCCCCAGGAAGCCTGAACCTGTTCTGGATGTTCACCTTTGTGCACAAACTGTTCACCCTGTTGACGGCAACACAACTCCCACACATGACATGGGGCGTACAAGTTGGACCAATGTCTCAGACAACTGTGGCCCCGATACTGGGGATTTTGTCTACCAGGACTTTCAATTCATCTAGGAACTTCTGATTGCAATATAAATGTACAGCACTAACCATCCTATGCACTATTCACACAAATGTATCACAATAAACACACTAATACACCATACTTGCCTCTGTTGTGATTCCAACGTGGGTGCTGTCATGGGGATGATGAACTGCAAAATTACACTGTGTATGCGAACTGCAACAGCAAGTACAACACAGGCATGTGAGTAATGGCAACGTGACACATATGAGGGAGACACACCACCAGGGCTACACAACACATACACACCTAGGCCATCTGACTCATTGCCTACACTGATGTTGCCAGGGAAGACGGTGCAATGCACAGACACCACACCTATTCCCAGTTGTAGTCAAGTAGCCCACAGGTGCAGTAAGCAAATGGCAGTCAAATGTGTGACCACAGACAACGCACATCACAAAGTGAAGCACAGGTTTATTACACAGTTGCAACATGTCGTAACCACTACAGATGCAAGGTAATCCCACCTGGCAGCGGGCACACAGTCAACAACTGTAGAAGGAAGGAAGTCCATGGGTGTGGCGCACATCACCTGTAGGGACACAACAGCTACCACCCTGGAAGTACAATCACGTCGTCGGTGGACACAGTTGACCAAACGAATCTGAAAGTACCCTGTGAAGGACAGAAATGACACACAGTCAAAAGCAATGGAGAACAGGACAGAACAGCAAAACTCATGCACAATACATGTTACAAGATACCCACCCAGAACCAAGTTAGCATGTCAACACTGTTGGGGAGTACAGACCACCTGTAAGCACACATCGCTACACACATCCAGTCAAGTAGCCCATGGACACACTCCAACAGCACCAGAGCACCACCTACACATATCATGCCAACTCACATCATTGACATGACACCTCAGGATACTCACATTCAGCTAAAGAAGTTGGTGATGAGCTGTGTGCGGACATCACCATCATCATCATCATCACTGGCATCGTGGTCCAGGCCAGGATCCTCCACAGGTGGCGGATGTTGGTCATTGTCATCCTGGATGAGAGGCAACTCCTTCCGCACTGCCAGGTTGTGGAGCATGCAGCAGACGATGATAATCTTGCACACCTTCGCTGGGGCATATGGGAGGGACCCTCCTGTCTTGTCGAGGCAGCGGAAGCGGCTCTTCAGGAGACCAAATGTCCGCTCAATCACTCTCCTGGTCCGACCATGTGCCTCATTGTAGCGCATCTGGGCTGGTGTCACAGGGTTCCTGAGGGGTGTCAGCAACCACGGCATGTTGGGGTATCCCGAGTCACCTACGGACAGACAAGTGCACATTAGCTGACTTGGAAAAGTGGGCGGAATACTACAGATCAGATCACACACAATGGCACAAAGTCAGTACACACCGACAAGCCAGGCACGCTGGTTCTGCATCTGTGCCATCATCCTGGGGATGCGACTACTCCTCATCACAAAGGCATCGTGTGCTGAACCAGGGAAACGGGCACACACGTGTGAGATGGTCATATCTGCAAGACACACCACCAGTGCATTGACCGAGTGGTAGTGCTTGCGGTTATGGTAGGCCTGCTCCTGGGCCTGTGGTGGTACTAAAGCCACATGTGTCCCATCAATGGAGCCAATGACATGCGGCATCCTCCCCAGGGCATAGAAGTCACTCTTCACGTCAGTGAGTCGTTGCAGTCTAGGGAAATAGATGTACCGGTTCAGGTATAGCAACATTGCCTCCAAAACATCGCGGAGCACACGGCTGAACATGGTCTGTGACATCCCACCAGCAGTCGCCACAGTATGTTGGAAGGTACCGGTGGCAAAGAAGTGTAGGGCTGCCATCACCTTCACCTTGGGGGTCAGCGCTGTAGGATACGGCCGGCCAGGCTGCAAATGTGGGGCCAACTGCACTGCCAAATCCTCAATCAGCTGCCTGGTGAAGCGGTACCGTCGGATGCTGTCCCGTTCCACCATCGTTGCCAGGTCTGGGAATGGTCTATGGACAGCAGGAGCCCTGCAGTGCAGAGGAGAAGAAAGCAAGATTGTCAGTCACCCCACATATGCAGCATTGAACACACTCAATATCACATCATACATCATTATGAGGCACAACTACATGAAGTGTGCAGTTCCGTAAGGACATGTATGGTACATACATGGCCAACATCTGTCATCACGGTTCAACAAGTGGCATCAATAAGTCCCAGGTTGGCCCATTGGATATCATGAGGCCGTGTCACAGTTCCCATCTCCTGCTGCCATGTCACAATCACCCCCACAGTGACATGTGAGGACAGATGTGCCCCAGGCATCACAGCTCAACGACAGGTACATTCCCAGGGACCCTGTATTGCCACATGGACACTGGCATTACATGGAGTATCAGGTATACACCACAGCAAAACAACCATGACCCCCACAGGTAGTGGTTCCACTTGCCTCTGCAGGACAGACATGGACGTCTGTGACACACACACGCACAACATCAAAGTCCATGCACACACAACGTGGATGTGGAGACTGTCTCCCATTGTGCACATGAAATCAGAGACATTGTAAACACTACATGCACACAGACTGTGGAGGACCATCACTATTGTGCCACTGGGACACCCTGGCTCAAACATACCGTCCCACATGGGACTCACGGGGTATGTGACATGACATACACATACACCACCGTGAAATGTGACCATGGCACATGCACAGATATGAACAGTTGCACATCACAGTGGTCATGTACACGTAACACCCAGGATCCTGTCCCCATGAACACGTGCACAGCCTGGGGGTGGCTGCCCCCAGGTGACACCCACAGGACAACATGTACACCAACATACACACAATAGGAAATGCAGCCTTACATGCCTTATGATACAGTTTGGACAGGCTGTGGTGTTGTAGGTGTGCCCCTCACTCCCTGGGAGCTATCTGTGGCTGGCATATGTTCATCTGAGACAGGCATGGTGACATATGCCAGTCACTTGTACAGGGATGCGTTGAACAGCAATGGACCGATCGGTGTGCCCGGCCGGCCCATTGCATTCAATGTGTGCGGGTACGCGTTGTACCCCTGTACGCGTTGAACAGCAATGGACCGATCGGTGCACCCGGCCGGCCCATTGCATTCAATGTGTGCGGGTACGCGTTGTACCCCTGTACGCGTTGTACCGCAATGGACCGATCAGTGTGCCCGGCCGGCCCATTGCATTCAATGTGTGCGGGTTTGCGTTGTACCCCTGTACGCGTTGAACAGCAATGGACCGATCGGTGCACCCGGCCGGCCCATTGCATTCAATGTGTGCGGGTACGCGTTGTACCCCTGTACGCGTTGAACAGCAATGGACCGATCGGTGCGCACCCATTGTCAATAGCCTAGCCTGGCAACGGACACGTTTTCGAAATTCGAACGAGTCGGTTGCTGGAAATTCAGTTGGTCACCCACAACAATGTTGCAAAATCATGTATGTCATGAAGTTGAAGATTTGAAGGATGCTGTGGGCGTGTATTGGTGCTGCTATTCCATGGATTGGCCAGATTCAGAAGATGCAAACGACTTGGACCTATCACTTTGGACACATGGGACAGTATCTGCCTCTGCAGCACATATATATTGCTGGCTGTTCCCCTGAGAGCTCACTTGCCTGCACTACATGCTCCAGGACGACATCTGCCACTGCACTGCTGCTGTCTCTGCCCCTCTGGACCCTGCAATGGCACGTACTGTGGAGAGAGCCCCAGCCTTCAGCCTTGAGGAGAACCAGGCCCTGCTGGACAGCCTACTTCCACAGTACAGCAAGCTGTATGGGACACCAGGGGAGCAGGTGAGTGTTCTGTGCACTGCCTTTCTGAATGTGCATTTTGTCTGACTAGCAAGGCTGAAAGTCTGCACGCCACTGGCTAGCAGGCTCACTGAGTAGTTGTCACCCCCCATAGTGTGTAGTGACATGCACTGGACAGGTATGGTGCAGTGACAGTGCATTTGAACAAGGTTTTACTTCCCATGCAATGATACCATGTAGTGACTTCTGGCAAACTGTCCATGGGCAGAGTTGCACTGCCTGTGTACATCATGTGCCCCTGTGATTGAGACATGTATATACAACTGTGTCATGCACGGATATGTTGCATGTGTAGTAATGGCCTTTTCACTTTGTCATCCTGACAGGTTAATGCCCATCGGAAGCAGGAGATCTGGAAGGACATCGTCCGGGCTGTCCGGTCCGTGGGGGTCTACAAGCGCCGGATCCGCAACTGCCAGAAGAGGTGGCAGGACCTTCGGGGCTGGACCCGGAGGATTGCACGGGTCCAGCTGAAGCTGTCGCCTCCTCGCAGGAGGGGCGGAACACGGACCCTGACCCCCACATGCTCCAGATCCTGGCGGTGGTGTTTCCAGACCTGGATGGGCAGCTGAAGGCCAGACAGCAGCAAGGAGGGGTGAGTCAAAGACTGCACTGTGAACTCTGTATTACATGCTATGTGCCCTCCTCTGGCCTGGTTAAACTGCCACAGTACAGCAGTCATGTTGTCCAGGAGCCATGTCCCTCTATTGTGCACTGCCCACTCCTCATCTGATACCCAGATGTGGCCCTTACATTCAGGGAATTGTGTCACTTAGGACTGTGTCCTTGCAGTTTGCTTCACTCAAGGTGGGGGACAGCATCTGTTTCCCTAACTCTGTTGTGGGCATCATGGGTGGGTCCATTGTTCACACAATGCCTGTGTTCGGACATGTAATCTGCGTGTTGCTTTGATATGCGGTCCACTTGCTGAGCTGAGCCACCACATGTGCCTGGGGTATCTGGCACACACCCATGCAGCGGGTGGGAACAATGTTTGGGCCACAGGAGTGTGCAGATTACGTGTGTCACACATACATAGCCAGCTATCCACTGTCCAGGGCTCATCCCTCATTCATGTGGGGCAGGACAGTCATGCCTACTCCAGCCCATCCAATACACCTGTACTCCCACTCCCGGGTATCAGTTGACACGTTGTGCGCAGTGATTTGACCCCTCAGGTGTCTGCCTCTGTGTCAGTGTGCTGTGGATTTGTTGCCAGGACTGCTGGGGTGTTTCTCGGTAGGGGCTCAGCATGCCACTGGAGATGTGACCATAGGAGACGATACTTGTGTGTCACATAGGTGTTTGATCAGCTGCCCGTGCAGACTGGGGTATGCGAATGTGAAGTTCAGGCAGCTGTTTCCCATTCACAGCAGATTGTGAGGGGCTCAGGTTCAGAGGGTAGTGTCACAGGTCTCCCATATGTCCAATCGGTATGACCTGGACAGATGAGGGTTAAGATGATGTGTTGTGTGGGGGATGTACATGTGCACTTGTGCAGCTCCAGGACTTGCATTCCCCATGACCTACTATTGTGACACAGTGCAGAGTGTTGTTGTCTGGCTGCCAAGTCATACATCACTGAGACAGTGATGTATGACTTAGCAGTCATGCCTCCGCCATGGCATGTGTCTACTTATTGGTGATCCTGCAGGGGAGTGACATGTGCTACATGCACACCATTGTGGCGATGGCTATCAGGACATGGGTGCATCATGGTGTCTGTCGCTGGTATGCATCACATGCATTTCCTATTTGACTCTGGGCATCCCTTTCATCCGGAAACCTGTACTGACTCAGTGGCAAGAGTTGTGATGTGTGCATGTCCACATGCTACACCGTGTCCTCTGCACTGTCCAACTACTGTGTAGGTGGTGCATGTGTCCACACTGGGGTGTTGCTATCCAACAGACACCAGACAGATGTGTGCAAGGCCATGTGGGATGTGAGTGCCATGGTTGGCATCAGACTGACAATTGGCTTCTCCTGTTCAGTTAGGGCACTTTTAGCAATATTCAACTAATGATGCCAGGGCTTGCTCTGTAATGTGCTGTGCTCACAGTGGTGTGTGCATTTGGTGCAGGTGACTGATGTCTGTCTGTTTCCCCATTGTTTGCAGATACATCCACGGCCACGGAAGGGGACAGCTCCACGGACCAGGAGGAGCCGGAGAGCCAGACTGGGTCAGCAGCCGAGGAGTGGTCGGAGGGACCCAGTGGCACGGAGGGTGAGGGGAGCCACACCGAGGAGTCCTCAGCAGCATCCACCTCAGCTGAGGGCCACAGCAGCTCGGAGGATGACTCCCTTATGGAGGCGGGTGTCAGCAGCCACCACACCCCAGCTAGTGTTGCTGTCCCCGCCACCACCAGCACCACCACCGCCCTCCCATCGGCTCCCATTCCCCAGGTCCGTGGAGGCTCCCATGTTCGGGAGCGTGTCTACTTTGGGCCAGGCACCGCACCCCCTGCCCCTGTGTCCCCTGCTGCCCTGAGTGAGGCGTCTGTGTACCTCCTTCGCCAGCTCCATGTAGGGCAGACAGCCATGCTGAGTGTCCTCCATGCGCACACCGCTCTGTTGACTCAGCTGGTGTCGTTCATGGAGGGCATCTCATCGGGCATGTCTGACCTACAGAGGGGCAATAGGTCCATGGACTCCTCCCTGATGGCAGCAGTGTCCCTCCTCAGACAGTCCCTCACCCCTCCTGCCTCTGCTCCATCCACACTCCCCAGCACCTTACCCGTCCCAAGCACACACACACCGGCACAGGCACACACCAGCACACACACGTCCAGCACACAGACACACACGCCACAAACAAAATGCACACGCACGCACAGTCAGGGGACTGAAACCAGACTCACAGGGGATGGGGCCCTGGAACACACACACGCATCCACGAGCACTGCGCAGTCCTCAGTTGCCTCTCCCTCCAAAGCACCCTCCCTTGCCTCACCTGCAACCCCAAAGACCCAGCGGCTCTTCCTCAGTGACCTCGGCCTCTTCCCCTCCGATCCAGCTGATACAGCATTCAGGGGAAGAGGAAGCCCACCCACACGGAGCAGAGTGCCCCTCGCCCCCGGACACCCTCCCCAGGCGCAGACAGACTGAGGCCCCCACCCGCAAGTCCCCCGGAGTCGTAAGAGCAAGACCCCGCCGGCGCCCTGCAGCTCAGGCACCAGGTCTCCTTCCTCCATCCCTCAGGCCCCCACTCCACAGGTGCCCCACCACACCCTGCCCCAGGTTCCCCCACCCACAGATATACCATCCCCAAGAGGATCCGGCCTTCTCCCCCTGCCACTTGCTCTCCCGGCACCACACCCCCCGCTGCGCTTGTCTGTGCCACTGATGTGGTGAGGGTGTCCTCCCCTCTGTCCAGCCCACCTTGCCTGTTCCCCATTCTCCTCCCCTGGTGGTAGGCACTGCAGTGGAGTCCACTACCACCCTGTCTGACTTGGGCACTGCAGTGGCGGACCTGTCCACTCCATCTGCAGGGTCCACTGCAGTCGTGCCGGCACCCACAACATCTGAGTCATGCCCCCCAGTTGTGCCGGCACACACCATGTCAGACACCTCCACTGCAGTTGTCAGTGGCTCTCCAGCACCCACCACCCCTTCCCTGCCTCCTCCTGGTGAGCCCTGATCCTGTCCCTGCGGTGCCTGGCCTGCCCCCCGGTTGCCCCTCCTAGTGGATTGTCCCTGGTTTTGTGCAGTGCAGGCATGCGTAGGGTGACATCTGCCACTGTCACCCTGTATTGACTTACTTGATGGACTGGCCATAGGCCTTTGTTGGAGCATTACTGTTCTCTGAGTTTTTGGACACACATATGCTGAATAAAGCAACTTTCTGTTCTCTAGTGCTTATGCTTCTGATGTACATGTTGTTGATGATGCTAACCATGCCCTTGCTGCAGTGATGGTGATATTTGGTCTCATGATAATGAAGTGTTACTGTGCAGGAACACATGTGGTCCAGGGGGAATGTGTCCTATCCTGTGGTGTATCCATGTCATCCATAGCAGCATCTGAGGGTGTCATGTGTTCAGTATTTGGCAATGGGATTTCCTACTTACATTAGCAATTTCACATCTGTGGCTTCCACCCCTGCACATCTGTTGTGCCTGCCATTGTTCAATTCGCTCTACTTCCCTGACCGTGTGGCCATCTCCACTGGACATGCAGGTTTGGGCATCAATGGGGAAGGACTCATCTGTGTTGTCAGTGCAACATTGCTATACAAGTGTGTTGGATCTGTGCTGATGATTTCGTTGGCACTCCCATGACCAGGCTGATGTGACGGGAGCCTTCATTTGGTGCTAATTGTTGATTGTGTGACCAAGTGCTCAGCTGACATGATTGGGCCCTACTGAGGCAACATATGGCACAGCTTTCCTCACACAGGAGTGGAGCCCCCTCATGGCAGTGTGTACTCCTGTGACATTGCCTGCGCCCAAGGTGTGTGTTGTATGAGCATGTCTGTGTGTTCACTTCCGTTTTGCTGTGCATGCTGTGATCCCTAGTGTTGTACCTGTTTGTGATGCTTGCTGAGTTGACCTATGTTCCCCCAAAGTCTTCTCCCTGGGTTCTCTGTGATGTGGGTGCATGGCACATTACTGGTCATCAGGGTGTCACCCATAGGTGTGTTTGCTGTCAGGGCTGAGTTTGTGTGCAGACGCAGATGGGTCACAGTCAGGTTTCCCCTTGGCACTTGTTGTTTACACCTGTCATGTGATTTCCAGTTTGTGTTATCTTTCAGTGATTGTGACACGTTGTGTGTGTGACTGCTGGCACTCCTCAGGGTCCGGGCTGCAATGTTGGTTGTTGTCTATGTGTGTTCTCTGTGGGTGACCTTGGCTTCTTCATTGGTGTGTGACTGTGGCTGGGATCCCATTGGTTGGTGTGGTATTGCCGTCATGTCCATGTACAGCGTAGTGTGCAGTGTGTCAGACATTCAGGAGTCTTGTTGAGTGGCCATGTGTTTCTGCACCTTGGTTCCCACCCACCACCCTGGGATTGTCATGGGTGCATGTGCAATGTCACCAGTGCATATGTGCTTCACTGCTGCACATTGTTGGAGGTCGAGGTGTGTGGTGTTGAGTGTGTGCAGATGAGAGTTGTTGCCCGGCTAGACCCTTGCCTCCATGTTGGCCTTGGCTTACTGGCCGTGCTGATTGATTTGTGCTTGTGTAGGTGTGATGGTAGTTTGTTGCTCAGGACACATGACTGTGGTTCACAGTGTGAACGACATTTAGCTTTGTCATCACAGTGGGATTGTAATGCAGCCCAGGGTCACCACATTGTGGGGACCCTGGGGGTAGTGCTGTGGTGTGTCTGTGTCTTGCTGTGTCAGTTGCTGTTCCTACGTGCCTGTGTGACATGTGTGATTTGTGCTCCCTCTCATCTGACAATGCCTGATTGCCCACATAGGGGATTTGGATCCATGAGTTACCTTTGTGTGGCACTGTATGCACATCTGTATAATTGGTATTCAGGCCTCCTCATGTGTTGTGTGGTTGCCTGGGGACACTGGCACCCCCCTCACCTGTTGTGTTTGATGTGCAGTGTGGGTCTGCCTGTTTGTGTTTGTGCATCTGCACCACTGCATTGGCATATCTTAGGTGTGCCATTGGCTGTATGTTGTTTCGTGGGTTTCCCCTGCTGTCCCTGGGACTCCTAGGTCATCAGTCAGCACAATGATCATGGTTTGTGTGTCCCATTGCTGCCATGGTATGGTATCTGTTCACCTCACATCTACAGTCTCCACAGGGTATCTGCATTTGTGTGCCCATTGGTGCAAATATGTGGGTCTGCATTCTGATGGTCACTTCTGTCATTGTGTCATTGATGAATGTTGACTGTGTCAGCCCCCATGGGTGTTGTTTGTCTGCACATGGCCAAAGGTATGTCTTATTTGCACTGCAGTATTTGCCTCCCCCAATCTATGTTGCAATGGGACACATGCACTACTTTGCCACTGATGTGTTTTATGTCCTGTGACCAGGAATCATCCATGCAGTTTGGCAGTTGCAGCTTTTTCTTTGTCAACACTTACCTTTTGGTCACTGTGATGATGGGGGTTTGGACCCCATTGCCACAATGTTCAAAATGTGCTTCAGCTATGGACCCCACACTTACCTTTTGGTCACTGTGATGATGGGGGTTTGGACCCCATTGCCACAATGTTCAAAATGTGCTTCAGCTATGGACCCCACACTTACCTTTTGGTCACTGTGATGATGGGGGTTTGGACCCCATTGCCACAATGTTCAAAATGTGCTTCAGCTATAGACCCCACACTTACCTTTTGGTCACTGTGATGATGGGGGTTTGGACCCCATTGCCACAATGTTCAAAATGTGCTTCAGCTATGGACCCCACACTTACATTTTGGTCACTGTGATGATGGGGGTTTGGACCCCATTGCCACAATGTTCAAAATGTGCTTCAGCTATGGACCCCACACTTACCTTTTGGTCACTGTGATGATGGGGGTTTGGACCCCATTGCCACAATGTTCAAAATGTGCTTCAGCTATGGACCCCACACTTACCTTTTGGTCACTGTGATGATGGGGGTTTGGACCCCATTGCCACAATGGTCATGGCCTGCTTGCATTGTGGGGGCCACACACATATATGTGTGGCACATGTGATAGGGGGTCACATTGTATGTTCAAAGTCATGTTCAGTGTTGTAGGCATTTGACACAGTCTACACACGCTTGTCATGGTGTTGGGGGGATGTCTTTTTCTTGCATTCCCTAGGTTGTGGTGTGCTGGTTGTGTCATGCATTGTCCATCCTATGAGTGGGGGTGGTGTTGGTGGTAGGCATCCAGCCCCCCATGGGTAGAGGTGGTAGTAGTGACAGGCATCCAGCCCCCCTGGGTAAGGGTGGTAGTGGTCGTAGGCATCCAGCCCCCCTGGGTAGAGGTGGTAGTAGTAGTCGGCATCCAGCCCCCTGGGTAAGGGTGGTAGTAGTGGTAGGCATCCAGCCCCCCTGGGTAAGGGTGGTAGTAGTGGTGGGCATCTGGCACCCCCATGGCTAAGGGTGGTAGTAGTGGTAGGCATCCAGCCCCCTGGCTTAGGGTGATAGTAGTGGTAGGTATCCAGCCCCCCTGGGTAAGGGTGGTAGTGGTGGTGGGCATCTGGCACCCCCCTGGCTAAGGGTGGTAGTAGTGGTAGGCATCCAGCCCCCCCTGGGTAAGGGTGGTAGTAGTGGTGGGCATCTGTCACCCCCATGGCTAAGGGTGGTAGTAGTGGTAGGCATCCAGCCCCCTTTGGGTAAGGGTGGTAGTAGTGGTAGGCATCTGGCACCCCCTGGCTAAGGGTGGTAGTAGTGGTGGGCATCCATCCCCCC